>OZ020268.1:27055724-27576647 GCA_963971225.1 Melieria omissa
AAGGATTTGGGCGACTTTTTGTTATTACCATCAACTTGAACGCGGTTTTGATGAACAAAATTTATGAAAAAGCTTTATTACCATCAGCTGCGAAGATGTTCGGGAGAAGAGGACGCTCTTGGATTATACAAGAAGACAACGACCACAAACATCGCAGCCGAATGTGTGCTGAGTGAAAACAGCAAAATGAGGTGGAAGTGTTAGATTGGCCCTCACAATCGCCTGATGCCAACCTGATAGAAAATGGGTGGGCAATAGTAAAGCAGAAACTCAGAGGAAATACTATATTGACAGCAAAACAGTTATCGAACAAATTCTGCTGATTTGGAGTCGATTGCCTCGGAAACTTGCTCAGAACTTAGCGCAAAGAATGGGTCGCAGGTTTGATGCCATAATAGCGAATGGCGGTGACTATACCTGTTATTAAAAGTATTGCGTACAATAAATATTATAAACGCATAAAATGCAGTTTGTTTGAGACGAATCGGACAAATAGTTTCCAAGTTACGACGGTCACGCTTCTACTGGACAGACTGTATGTCCTCTCGGCTACTAAAACGAATTCCCCGTAATGTTTTTTTTAGAACCAATCAAACTAATTCTGTGGAATTTTATGGTTTCGAAGAAGTATTCGTTATTTTTTTGGTAGGAAACTTGCGCATAATGATAGCAATATGTGACGGTGCGTATCGTTTATGCAAAATGCATTGCAAAAATCGAAACATGCACAAAAACAAATGCACCCAACACACACTCATTACTTTTATAAATGAAAAGCTAGGATGCTGAAATTTTGAGGAAATGGGGTAACCCACGGAAATGGTTTACCCGTAACTGAGATCGTCACACTATAGCAATTCTGAGAACTTTTTAGTCAATGTTATTAACATGATTCTAAAGCTCTGATGCAGTTTGCTAAACATGTCTCATGGATAATTAACCTAAATTACAGAATAATTACACTGTGCAAGTCGAAAGTTGCAACAAGCGGAGGACCTACTGAGCGACTTTTCTATTGGTATACTGAGTTGAGATCCACCAGGCGTTTGGCTGGATTGGCTCTAGTTTAAGAGAAATCCGACTTCGAATTTTGCTCATTTTAGTCGAGTTCGTCGCTTAAGTCTTCGAACCTGTAAATGCTAATAGGTCTTAAATCGTTCCGAATATTGCCTTACTCTCTTCGGCAAGTTTGTAGATATTTTAACGACCAACAAATTTGCTTAAGACACTAATCCATAAAACATACATTCAAACTGTGTTTTCGACAAAAAAGTCCCAAAACCCCTACTTTCGTCGAGGCATAAAAACAGTATAGCGAACCCTCTTGAAAAAAATAAATGAGTATGCTTTTATATAGAGGGTTGGCTCCTGCATCTAACAAACTAAAACTTTTGCCTGGGAAACGCCCATAAAAGGCGTCAAAGTTCAAAGTTTTTATCAAAATAACTCAATTAATCTCCAACTGATTTACACGATATGGGTATCAAACGAAAGGTATTTCTCATACCATTCTTTTGATGTGCAACATTAGATATAAGGTATAATTATAAAAAGTATAAGATTAAAAAAATGTTTTAAGCGAAAAAAACATTTTGTAGAAAATTTTTTTTTCAGGAATTTTTTCTCGAAAAAATCCAGTACTAAGGTACAATAAGTTTGCTACCATATTGTAGCCTGTGAAATTCCCTTTACAATAAAATATAAAATTTATACTTTTGTTTTTTCTGAATATATTTTTTAAAATGTTTCCTAACTTGACTCTGGGTCCAAAGCCTTTTCATATTCACCTTCGCAATCAATTTAACGCTCAACTTAGGTAATTGAAGTTTTTCATTAGTTTGTCTCAAACTTTGTCAATATTCATTTAATACGTTCTGAACCTATATCATCCGTTTTTCCTTCTTAAGATCTTCAAAAACAGCCCGAAAGTAGGCAATTGTACTGTGATGTTTTTAACCAATTTGGTGTGTTAATGTCTCTCATAACTTAAAACTTATTTGATTACTTTAAACTCCATTAAAACTTAATCGTTAAGGATTTTCATTTCATTTGACTGTCATTTGACAAATTCTAACCTCAAAACCACAGGCAGTTCATGTGTCCGCATTCTTAGTTTAATGTCGAAAACTCAGCCTACAAGTATGCCAAGCTCTCTTTGAGCGAGTTATCCGAAGTCTCACATTGTATCATAGAACTTATTTGATTACGGTAAACTCGAAAATTATTCAACAGATTGTCTGAAATTTTGTCGTTATATTTGTTTCAAGTTACTGTCATTAGCAAATTTTGAATTTAGTTCAAGGCAGCCCAAAAATATGCCACCATACTGATAGATTTATGTCAATGCTCAAGAAACTAGACTCTTTTCAAAGTTCCATCACTTAAATCTTATGTAAAAACGCTCAGCTCAGTTACAATTATTCATTAGATTTCCTCAAACTTCGTCGATTTTCATTTCATATTAATGTCATTTGACAACCTCTGAACCCGTCTTCTTATTTTAATGCCAGAACTCAGCCTAAAAGTATGCAACTCTACTGATTGCTTTAAACCAACTATAGCTCTCTTTAAGCTCACTTTTCCTGGCATACTTTCAGGCAGCTGTTTAAGCAAATCAACTTGAGCGACTAATGAACATTTTACTCGCATACTTACAACACTTATGGCTACTTTACATTATCTCCAACTTTCTCCGTCATCTTCAACTTTCTGGCACAGCAACTTACACACAACTTAAGTAAAAGTAAAAGTAAAACTTTGCGCAAATAAATAACCAAATTGTTGCAAGTTTGTCATAGTGCACAAATGGCATATTAAAACACGAATTGCTTTACTTAACAACAACAAAAACAATAACAACATATGCTGAAACGTGATACTACACATTTGGCAAAGGGAAATTTTCAAGTGTTGCCGCAAACGCGCAACAAAATTGTCAACTTCAGAATGTTGCCGCACAAATATGTATATAACTTAAATAAACATACATGTATACACATAAATACATATACGCATCTATATATACACGCACACACACATGTGTCTCCACATAAAGATTTCAAAATTAGAAATTCCCCCAAAAATAACGACATACTTGAGACATTACTTAACGCAGTAAAACAGGACATTTTGTAAGGATAATCATTTAACCTCAACACCAAACACAACACAAACTGGCGCTCGCTCACACATCAGCTGGCTCTCTCTGGCGCACTCGCTCTCCTCAATCACACTTGCACTCCTTGTTTGCGCTATATGTTGCAAGTCGGCAACAATGCGACCAAACCAACATCAAATGCTCAGACTAAACGACACACTGGTGTGTCGTTGTCGTCGTTGTCGTTGTCACAGTAACTGCACAGCCGAAATAAAGCAATAAAGAGAGCAACGCATAATGCTCAAATGAGCGCAATGGAGCACAAGGAGCACAAAAAGGAAATATTGAAAAGACATACGCACACATAAATAACATATTTTCAGTTATAGACAAAAACAGTCATTACTTCAAAAAGAAGAAGAAGAGGAACCAAAACAAGCGTGAAAAAATACCAGAAAATGAAAAGAGCATACAAAGCAAATTGCAATAAATGTAAATTATTGAAAGCAAATAATACAAAGAAGAGAGCACAGTAGAATGGCTTACACACACACATACATACAAATATATGGAAATAGATATAGAAGTAACGAGTCTGCAATGTGCACGTGAAAAGTTAACAGAAGAGCAATAAAACGTTGAGAGAAATTTAACATATTTTGAGCACTGTGTGGTTTAAGGGCAGCAAATCCTTTATACAAAAACTGCCACAAATCTTATAAAATCAACAACAACAACAACAACAATGGTAATGAATCGCTCTTTATGCATGAAAGTAAACAGTCCAACGTCTGTTTCTCAAAAGCATAACAGAGTAATAATAATAACACTTACAACAACAATAACAAAAACAACAACAACAATACAAAGAATCAATGTTGTCCAACATTTTAGTTGTTTTTTTTCTGATGCCAAGCAACCATACAGCAATGTATGAGCAACATGCTGCCATAACACGTATACGCCAGCGTGTGCCGCTGCTGTTGCGGCGCTGTAGTGTTGGTGTTGCTGTTGATACTGTTCATATGTTTTTGTTTTTGGCCAGACAACACTTGAAGCTGCTGCTTGATGTGTGTATGAGTGTGAGTGTGTTTGTGTGTGTGTGTGTGACTACGTTACACTGTTAAGTCAACGAGTTGCGCGCATTTGCCGCCTCACACGCGCCTTTCTACAATGTCCACTCACCAATGTGAACGTGACAAGCCAAACACACGCACACACACACACATACGTTCAACACGCTTAGGTGCAACTACCTGCTGTTGGTGTCTGTTGTACGCTTTGTCCACTTTTGCATTTTACACATTCTTCACCTTGTCCACCAATTCTCTCAACACACCTTTTATTCACCTATTCTCGCCTTGCCCTGCGGCGCTCCATTCAATCGGCTGTCCATCTGTCCGTCCGTTCGTCCGCTCTGCGCTGTTGCGCCTGTGTTATACACAAATATTCGCATTGCTCGCGTGCAAGCGAGACAACTAGCTGCGCTTGGTGCATGTGCAGCCAGTGGTGGATTAGCGCTTTCGTTCACACGTTTTCGCTGTAAATTTTCCACCAAAAACTCGCCTCAGCCGACCGCAACCAGAAGCATGAACGAATTCCTGGCCTTTTTTTAAGTCCTGTTTCCTTTTTGTTTATTTCATCATGTCTTGGTTCGTCGCGTGCTTCGCCTTCGCACGAATCACGAACGGCTGCAGCCGTTCGGTTGTTCATTCGTTCGTTTGTTCGTTCGTACATTGCCGTCCGACCACTGCCAATTCGATCACATTTCCACTGTCTGCGTGTGTGCCACAGTATTCGTGCGAAGCACACACCAAGAAAAACGTCACGGCACGCCAAAAAACCACTCGCCACTCCACTAAACAAAAAAAAAAACTATCAAAATTTTGTGTGCAGTGGCAAAATGGAAATTTTTGAAAAATTACCCACAAATTCGCCGTTTCATTGAAATGGCAGGCCAAGCTGTTGCTGGCCGCCTGCTGTTGCGCGCTGCCAACGAAAATCCAATGTGTGAAAATGCATGAAGCCGAACGAAAATGTGTAAAAGTGCGTTGGTGTGCGTGCGTACGCTCGGTGAAATCTCGCGTGTCCTGCCTTGGATAATCAGCAAAGTGTTGCTCGTCTTATACAAACAGTTTAGTTTTTTCCGTTTTTTGATAAATTTTTCGCTCCTTTGTCGCTGCATTTGCGGCAATTTTTCACAAAAACCTACAATGCCAACAAAATAAATGTGCGCACATCAAGTCGATTCGCCAGTGAAAGTGAAAAACAACGCATGAAAATTTGCCAACTGCGAATAATTCAGTGCTGCAAGTGAAATTCATTGGCAAATTCAGTGACGCGTTTTCGCGTTGCTCTGTGTGTATGTGTGTGTGAGTGCGACCATGTCTGCCGGAGTACTTGTTGTGGATGCGACTTTTCGCCATGTACACATAAGCTGGCGGACCTTCGTCGGGACATTCGAGACGCGCGTCCTCCATTGCCAGCGCACTTGACGCCTCGACATCGGGTTTTCCATGCATCCATTGTCGAGCATTGAGCCGCTTTCATGCATTCAGCGAAACAAAAACATTTCGTTCATCAGCGTCGGTTTGCTGCATCGATGCCATTTTAACCTTCAAATTTTTTTATGAGCCCTAACAATTTCTACTTAAATGAGAGGGGAGGGAAGATGTCTGACAGAGCAAAGCTTCTGTGTTGATTCGAAAATAATTGCAGACAAAATCTGCATTAGCTTAACATTGAAACCAAAATCTGTTTCAACTTTTTGTGTGAAAAATATTTGACAATGCGTACAAAACATTCAGCATACACTCTAAGAAAAATACATATAATCTGCTTCTTCTTCTTCTTCTTCTACTTTGGCATCTTTCTACCACTTCAAGTTTCGTTTTCTATTGCAAACCAAAGCAACCGCTGACGCTAAACTTTTGTTTTACTACAATTCTGTGGTCATATGGAAAAGTAGCTTAAGTCGACATAAGAGAGAATGGAATTATTGCTTTGGCAGTTTTATGGAAGTCAAGATGTCTGACTGTATTTCTTTCGTTTTGAAAAATTCTGTTCATTCACTTTTTGGCTTCAGTCTTTTAAAACAACAAAGCATTGCTCGAAACATTTTACACATAATTTTTAAACTTCATTTAAGACACTTCTACTACTACTACTCTTCCATATCACCAAAAAATTACAACTAACAAGCGTTCATCCAATGGGTTTTCAACAAAATTTACTCGACTTTTACTCAGTAGCGCACGCTGGAAAGGCTTCTGTAAAAAACTTCTGACCTCAATAAAATTTTTAATCGAATTTCATTTCGAATCAAGGAGATATTTGAAGGATTTAAACTTTCAAACCCTTCGTGCGTACAAATTAAAATTAAATAAATAAAAATTACAATAAACAAGCATTTATCTAATGGATTTTTAACAAATCTTACTAAAGTTTTACTCAGTGGCGCACACAGGAAGGGCTTCTGTATAAATCTTTTGAGCTTAATAACATTTGAAATCGAATATCATTACGAATCAAAGAGATATTTCAAGGATTTTAACTCTCAAACTTCCCTTGCGTACAACAGTAGTTCTACTTCAGTTACAACAAACTTATTAATGGGTTTTGAACAACTGCAATCCTAGTGTTCGAAAGTGGTCAAACCACTCCTTATCGAAACCATCCAGATTTTTTCCTTAATCTCACCACAAAAGTAAAGTTTAGCTCAGCTTGATCACAGTTTTATCAAAAGTTCATTAAAATGTATCATTTCTTGAACTACTTAAAACTAACTTGAACTATTTGAAACTAACTTAATCTAACTAAAAAATTTCAAAACATGAAACAATCTAAAGTCCTCAATAATGGCGCACACAGGATTTCAGTTTGCGGTGGATCCGTATACAACTTTTGTACCCCATAACATTTAAAATCATATCTGTCATCCAAAATATTCATAACAAACATATATTTGGGGAGTTTGAACCCCCTTTCATAAATTATACTACTAGAAAGTTCCAGTGGCGTACACAGGATTTCATTTTGAGAGGAAGGGGGCCTTCCTACAACTTCTGAGCCAAATACCATTCGAAACCATATTTTGTATCAGCAAATTTTTGTGTTTGGGAGTTTGATCCCCTAACCCCCGGCCCCCTCCGCCCCTGTGTGCGTCACTGAACTATACTTTCAACGCTGTTGGCATTTTTACGAAATAAATAAACCCCAAACTGAAATCAATTGAATTATATCAATGGTCAGAATTGAATACCAATTTAATCTTTGCAACACACCAAATTGATGAATTCTATGGTTTTACATGATTTAAAGATAGGAATAACACCAAAAACTCCATACTATCTTTCACTATTGTGTAATTTATAGTTCCAAAGTTTTGAGATACCAAAACTTTGAGTCCTCTTTGTCCAATGTTCAACCTATATTCACAATTGAAAGACAAAACTGATTAAATTTGATTGCTGTGTAATTTATAGTTTTAAAGTTATACCACCAGACCAGATTCTGATGCCTAAGTTCAACTTAAGACTGTTCCGACACAATCGAATATCTGACCAATTGAAGCACTGGGTGACCATAACTCGTAACAAGTGTTATTTTTAATAACCTTTAATCAAAGCGTAGGTATTTTCTTCAATGCCATTTTTTAAGCCATGAACACACCAAATCTTGAAGCCTCACTTCTGTTTAAGCCTATTTTAAGGAAAAAGACTGCCAGGTCTGACCAATTGTAGTAATAGAACCTAAAGCCTTACCTTAGCTTAAGCCTCGTCTAAGGGAACAGAGTACCAAGTCTGCCCAACTGAAGCAAAAGGTGACCATAACTCCAGTTTAAGCCTTTTCTGAGGCAACCGAATGACAAATCTGACCAACTTAAGTAAAAAGTGACCAGACTGAAATACACAAAAAACCTTAAACACTCCCATATAACTTTTCAACGCTAAAACTGTCCTTAAACTTAACAAAATTGTATCCTTAATTACATGCGAGCACTAAGAAGGCACTGAACCCATCAATTTGCAAGCATACGTACTATTTTCATAGTTAGGAATGGCAGTTAGTTAGTAGGTAGAAAAAAGAAATAAAACCCAATTTTCCGCCCAAAGCAGAAACAAGTTCAACTTTCACCAATTCGGCTCATGGCCTCACTTAAGTTTCTATATTTTTCTTTCTATCTTCTACAAGAACTTTGTAGGAGTCGTATAAACCTTTTGATGTCGACCTTGAAAGCGTTGGTAAGTTTCTGCCCACCAATGTGTCTTCTATTTCTTTTGAAAAGTGTCAGAATGCTGTAAAATAATAAAAAATTTAATTGAGATAAGAAGCACAAAATCTTTAGTTTATAAAGCTCAGCAAAACCTTTTAGTCCAAATCTCTAATCTCTAAAATTCACAGCATTCCTAATCCTCTAAACGCATTTCTAACTCACACTCACAATAATCTCATTGCGTTCCATACCAAGTTGCACCGCAAACTTGCAACACATAATTAAATGTGTCCACTTCACTTAAACTTACCACACACTCACACACACACCCACACACATACTCGCTCTACCGCACAAACGCAAATAGTGGCACCACATGTCGTATGAGTAACAAGAATGTCGCTGTTCGATTAAATGCTCATCAAACGTTGCAGTTGAACCAAAAGCTGTCAACATGACTTATTTATTTTCAAACAAAATATAATAGAGCGAAAACTTTTCAACAACAACAACAACATATATGAACTTAAGAGCAGCCAACTCAACTGTCAATGCAGTAATTCCCATTGGCGGCGCATTCACGTATGGAAAATTCATAGAAATTCATTACCGAGCTTAACTCGGCATTTATTTCCTGTCTACAGAAGACAAGCCCCCTGCATCAACTCTTCTCGACCCTATCCCACTGGCCTTTGTGCGAATAACATGAAAAGCAACAACAAAGAACCTAAGTACTAAACCGAAAACAATCAAACCAACAAGAACAACAACCGCAACAGCGCCAAGAATACTGAAATCGTTGGCATCTCGGTCGCCACCCGCAGAGTCTGAACGAAGCTGCGAAACTCGTGTGTCGCTAAATCGAAATGACAGACCGAAACATCAACACACAAACCAACAACAACTACAGTGTACCATACAAATGACAACAACAACGACAGCACCAACAAAAGGCAGCGAATCAATGTGAAGTTGCTGCTGCTGTGGCAGCGTTTCTTCATTCGGACAAGGCGACGAACTTAAGCAGAAAATTCCAAGCGCACTTCTCTCGCGGCTGCAGAAGCCAGCGGGAATACGGGAATTTGTGCGAGCGAAAATAAAGTGAAAGCAAAAATTTCCGTAGAAGCAAAAAAGTGAACGCAAGAGCGAAAGCAAAGCAATATTTCTAAAACAAAAAAAAAGAGTGTAAAAACGTTTAAGAAATACGAGAAAAAAAGGCATAAAGCATAGAAGAAACAGACCAAAAGCGAACTAGAAATTATGGCTCGACAGGAATTTGAGAAAAAGCATTTGTGAACTTTTTTTGTTTTGTGCGCCTCATGGTTTCTGTTGCTCTGCGTGTGTGTGTGCTGGCTGAAGGCATTGAACAAAAACAACTGCAACAACAACTACACCAGTCGACACTCGACAACTCAAACAGTGCTCGAGCGTATATTTTTAGTTGTAATTGTCGTAGTTGTTGTTGCTGTTGTTGTTTGTTAGTTGCATATATGAGTACATGTGTAGTTGTTGTTGGTGTCATGGCTCTTGTTGCGCTAGTTGTAGTTTTTTTTTTGCACAACTCGCCTGCTTACACGCGCATACATCTTCACATGTGTTCGTGTCTATTGAGATGTGTGCTGTGTGTGTATGTGTGTGTGTGTGTGTGTGCCTGTGTACGTGCTCGTGTGAGCGTGTTTGTGCATTTTCTCGTACGTGCGCGAGCATGTTTATGTGTAGAAAGCCCAAAAGGTTCAAGGTTGACAATTGCAAAATGAAAAAAAAACAGCGAAACAACAAGTAAAAAAATAACGAAAACGCTGAAATGTAATGCAGAAGATGAAAGCCGAAGTTGAAAATGCAAGAATTACAAAATAAAAAATTACAATAAATGAAAAACTCCAAAATATTTAAAATCCAAAAACCTGCAAACCTATAAATTTATACAATGTAGCTAAAATTTGCGTTAAAAACGAACGAAAAAAATAGTAAAATTTTAATTTTAAGTAATTTGAATAAATTTGAATTTACAAATAAACATTTGAATTAATTTTAATAAATTTGAATTTTTCTTGATTTAATTTACTTTAATTTGAATTTTTAATTAATTAAACATAAAATTTAGTTGTAAATAAATTAAATTAAAATTAAAAATTGTTCAAATACAATAAATATTGAACTTTTTTAATTAAAATTAATTAATTAATTGATATTTTTTTATTTAAAATTAATAAATTAATTGATAATTAAATTATAATATTATATTATTATATTATTTACATTAATTAAAAATTCAAATTAAAGTAAATTAAATCAAGAAAAATTCAAAATATTGAACTTTTTTAATTAAAATTAATTAATTAATTGATTTTTTTATTTACAATTAATTAATTAATTAATTATTAATTATTTATTTATTTTAAATAAAAAAATCAATTAATTAATAATTAATTAATTAATCAATCAATCAATTGAATCAATTAATTAATTAATTAAAAAATCAATTAATTAATAATTAATTAATTAATTAAATAATTAATAAAAAAATCAATTAATTAATTAATTTTAATTAAAAAGTTCAATTAATTAATTAGTTAATTAAAAGAGGTTCAATTAATTAAAAAGTTCAATTAATTAATTAATTAATTTGAATTAAAAACAATTTAATATTTATTGTATTTGAACAAATTTTAATTTAATTTAATTTTTTTTAAACTAAATTTTACGTTTACTTGGTCCTGAAATTTTAAAATAGTTTTATTTTAGTTATTATTATTATTAATTTTTATTAAAATAATATATAAATTTTTTTATAACTAAAGTTTCTATTGTAGTTTAAATTTGAGTTTATTTTAGTTTGAGTTCATCTTCAAATTAAATTGAAAGGCGGATTCAAAGTGAGAATTTAAAAAGCCCAAACTTATATAAAACACAAACACAAACTTGTGTAAAACTGTTATCCTTACAATGTACAAATAAATTGCTGTTTTTTGTGGACCATTGTGCTATAATGGTTTTGTTAATTTGAGTTCCTTTGGGCGTTTAATGTGCGCCTTTGTCTTTCACAACCTGCTGTGAAAGCAGAATGTTGCCTTCATTGAACAGAGTGACCGTTGTGCTTTTTTCGCAACACACCACTCAAGACACAAATATATTCTAATATCTTCCAGCTGTCCACCCTGACAATAACACGCGTGGTTATTTGATTACATTTCAAATGAATTATTTAAAGAAATATTTCTAATCACTTAAAATTGTATTCCTCAAACCATTCAAATGTTTGACCACAGCAAATTTCTTCCAACTCTTTTTCATCTCTTCTCTTTTCTCATCGTTAGCTTAAAACTTGGTCACCCTACGCAGTGAGCTATTTTGGTGCACTTACTTATCTGTTCCGATTCACCGCCAACATTTGCCCTTCCCAATTCTTATCATTTTACATGAATGCGCACATTTTATCTATCCATACAAATATCTGCCCGCATCCCCGCCGCACGTTGCACTCTCACCTGCGAGCGCCGGCCAACGGCGTTTTAGTACTGCTGCCTCATTGTTTCAGTGTCTAAAAGCAGAAATTGTTGTTGTTTTTCAGGGCTTCACGGTTGCTTGTTATTTGTTATTTGCGTTAACTTCCGCTTGGCGGCCATGCTGTGTGCATGTGGCGTACACACACACACACAAACGCGTACACGCATAGTCGCATACAATGCACAGTGTGCGAAATTGATTTCTTGATATTTTTAACTTGGTCGCCGAGCGCCTGGAAATAGAAAATATGCCTCCGAAAATAAACAAATGGCGCAAACCGCAGGGCCCTCATGGCGTATGAGTGACGGCGTCTCAGCGGTTCAGCGGCTCAGCCGCTTTTCAAACGGTGGTTTTGGGTGGAAATGTTTTCAAATATTTTTAAGTTATCGGAACAGAGTTGCCAGCTTCCAAACGGTGGTTTTAGGTGAAAATATTTTCAAATATTTTTTATTATCGGAACAAAGTTGCCAGCTTACGTTTACACAGCGAAATTTGTTGTTGTCAATAAATTTGAACACTCTTCAAATTATGGTTTTGGATGAAAATATTTTCAAATATCTTAAGTTATCGGAACAGAGTTGCCAGCTTACGTGAATACTGGGAAATTTTGCTGTTGTCAATAAATTTGAACACTCTTTAAATGGTGGTTTCGGATGAAAATATTTTCAAATATTTTAAGTTATCCGAACAGAGTTGCCAGCTTACGTGTACACTGCGAATTTTGCTATTTTCAATAAATTTGAACCCTTTTCAAACGGTGATTTTGGGTGAAAATATTTTCAAATATTTTTTATTATCGGAACAGAGTTGCCAGCTCACGTGTACACTGCGAAATTTTCTGTAGTCAATAAATTTTAACACTTTGAAACGGTGGTTTTGGATGAAAATATTTTCAAATATTTAAAGTTATCGGAACAGAGTTGCCAACTTACGTGTACACTGCGAAATTTTGCTGTTGTCAATAAATTTGAACATCCAAAAGGTATCCAAAATCACCAATCCAAGATTTTTAAATACTTTAAGTTATCGAAACAGAGTTGCCAGCTTACGTGTGCGAAATTTTGCTATTTTCCAAAAATGTGGAAACTTTTCAAACGGTGGTTTTGGATAAAAATATTTTCAAATATTTTAAATTATCGGAACAGAGTTGCCGGCTTAAATGAAACTATGTTCAAATATTTTAAATTATTGGAACAGAGTTGCCAGCTTACGTGTACACTGCGAAATTTTGTTATTTTCAATAAATTCGAAAACTTTTCAAACGGTTTTGGGTGTAAATATTTTCAAATATTTTAAGTTATCGGAACAGAGTTGCCAGCTTACGTGTACACTGCGAAGTTTGCTATTTTCAATAAATTTGAACACTTTTCAAACGGTGATTTTGGGTGAAAATATTTTCAAATATTTTTTATTATCGGAACAGAGTTGCCAGCTTATGTGTACACTGCGAAGTTTGTTATTTTCATTAATTTGAACACTTCAAACGGTGATACGGGGTGAAATTGTTTTCTAATATTTTATGTTATCTGAACAGAGTTTCCAGCTTACGTGGACATTGCGAAATTTTCTGTAGTCAATAAATTTAAACACTTTCAAACGGTGATTTTGAGTGGAAATATTTTCAAATATTTTAAATGATTGGAAAATATTTTCAAATATTTTAAGTTATCGGAACAGAGTTGCCAGCTTTTGTGTACACTGCAAAATTTGTTGTTGTCAGTAAATTTTTCAAAGGGTGGTTTTTGGTGAAAATATTTCCAAATATTTTTTATTATCGAAGCAGAGTTGCCAGCTTACGTGTACACTGCGAAATTTAGCTATTTTCAATAAATTTGAAAACTTTTCGAACCGTGATTTTGGTTAAAAATATTTTCAAATATTTTTTATTATCGAAACAGAGTTGCCAGCTTACGTGTACACTGCGAAATTTTGCTGTTGTCAATAAAGTTGAAATTTATTTTTTTAATCCGAATCGTTGCACATTTTGCAGTGTCAGCATATCAAAATAAATATTTTACAACAACAAAAATCTACTGAAACCTACTATCAATGATAAAATCAACAACAACTAACAACACATCATTTTAAAGCGTGCAAGAAGAAGAATGGCTACGTAGCAAAGGCCGCTCGAAAGTTTTTTTTGAATAATAAAAAAAAACGTTTAAATACAACAAATCAACCAAAACAACCAAACTAAACAGAAAATGCAACTAAACTGCCAAAAACAACATGAAAATATACCAAGCCGTATAACAACAACAACAACAACAAGTGCACAACAACATAATCCAAAGCTATAAAAATACATAAAAAGTTCAATAAAAAATGTTTAAAATTTGAAAAAATTCTGCAAAAATATGTAAAAGAAAAATGTGTATTGGTGCGCAACTGCAAAAATATTTAATTACAAAAGAGTTTTTTTGCAAATTAATTTAACTATCAAATATATCCAAAAGCCAACTAAACAATGCCAATAACAATAGTAATAACAACAATAATAACAACAACAAAATCAAGCATGCGGCTGAGATAATAAAACGCTTAAGAACGCTGCTGCTCACTGTTGTCGGGTTCAATCAGCGCCAAAGCAAAAAAAACGTAAAAATCGTGAATCTAAAACGCGTCAGCGCAGACCTAACCTCACACTCTTCTTCTTCTTCCTTGCACTAAGGCACGTCCGCCTGCAATCACTACGATTGCAACTGCTGCGTCTCTTGGCGGGCAACTTTCACTCTCAATGCGCAAATTATCGTTTCAACTTGGCCAACATTGGCAACACTGGCTTTAACTGTCCGTTAGCAAAAGTGTTAAGATTTCAAATTGCAACAACAACAGCAAGAATTAATTAAAGCAACTTGCCGACGAAGCGGCACATTGCGAAGGCAGCAATCAACTACGGAAAATTGGCGAAGCTACAAATTCCACCAACTTGTTCATCATCAACCATTTCCCGCATAGATTTTATCGAACGATGGGGCCTAACACCGGTTCTGCGACCGCGCCAGGAGCAGCCACTAAGCGGTGAAAATATATCCACAGTATCGCCCCCTCTTCTACGTAATAGGTAATGCAGACGACAATGTGCAGTGTCTTTGATTGATTGTGATTTCATGTATTAACCCTATCATGACCAACGAAGAAGTCAAGTGTGTTTGAGTCACATTTTTACTGACTTTAAGAAGCATTTTCAGTATGATTGAAGCAGAAATTTATGAACGAAATGACAATTTTGAATTGGTTGTGAAGGGGTTAAGTGAATTTTGTTTTTAATTTCCCATCAACTATTTAGTTGGAAGCAATTTCTGAGCATTATTGGTTACTTAGTCAATGCCCATAATGCGAAATAATTTATTTTGATTTCATTTATTAACCCTTTCATGACCAATAGAAACTAAATGCGCCTCTGAAATTTCTACTAATTCTCAGAAGCATTTGCAACATGTGGGAAGAATCAATTTTTGAAGCAAATGACAATTTTGAATTGGTTGTGAAAGGGTTACGAGAATTTTGTTTCAAATTTTTGATCAACTGTTTGGTTGGAAGCAATTTCTGGGCAGATTCAACTTCAGAAAAACATACGAAAATATGTAATGCAGACAGTGGTTTCCAGAAATTGAATGTGATTTCATTTATTAACCCTTTCATGACGAACAGAAGACAGGTGCCTCTCACTGAAATCCTTACTGTCTCTCAGAAGCATTTTCAGCATGTTGGTAGAAGAAATGTATGCAGAAAATTGCATTATTAAATTGATTGTGAAGGGGTTAAGAGAATTTTGTTTACAATTTCCCATCAGCTGTCTACTTGAAAGCAATTTCTGGGCTTTATTGTTCGCTTAGTCGATGCAAACAATGCGCCACAAATTGACAAATTGAATTGGTTGTGAAGGGGTTAAAAGAATTTTGTTTCCAATTTCCCATCAACTGTCTCGTTGAAAGCCATTTCAGGGCATTATTGTTCGCTTAGTCGATGCAAAGAATGCGCCACAAATTGATTATGGTTTCAATTATAATTAATCATGAATTAATTAATTATTAACCCTTTCATGACCAAAAGAACTCAGGTGCGCCTCACTGAAATCTTTACTGTCTCTCAGAAGCATTTTCAGCTTGTTGGTAGAAGAAATTTCTGATGCATATGGCACTATTGAATTGGTTGTGAAGGGGTTAATTGAATTTTGTTTCCAATTTCCCATCAACTGTCTCGTTGAAAGCAATTTCTGGGCATTATTGTTCGCTTAGTCGATGCAAATAATGCACATATTTCAAAAGATTCAACTTCAGAAAAACATAGGAAAAGTCAATAACTTGCTGGCTGTCGCTCGAACGGACAGCAATGCTCGTGACAATAACAATATTGCTGCATGTGTGTTTGTTGATGTTGGCACTGACATTCGTAATAATGTCGCTGATATGCTTATCCCTTTTGAATGTCACTCAAGTTGCCACATAGACTTGGCTCACTTCCGTGCGCGCGCATTTTTTGTGCGTAGTTTGCTCTATTTTTTCCACATCATTTATGTGCTGTTTAGTTGTTGTTGCTTGCTGCTTGTTGGCCCTTTAACATGCCACCAGACATGCACAAATAATCGCATTGTTAACGATTTATGTCAATTTTATGTCTCGCTCTGTGTCCCTCTGGCCGCTGCGCACCACTTGAACATTGTCAACAACGCCATCAGCAGCAACAGCAGCAGCAGCAGCAACATCATCGACATCATCAGCAACGGCAACGTTAGCGTCAGTAAATCAACCAGCAGCCTCGGCAGCACATCGACGCTTAAACCAAACGAATGGGCGCCGTGGCGTATCAAATGCCAATGCTGCCAATACAAATGGCTTAGCAATAATGGCAGCAAATGACAGCCAGCAACATCAATATTGTGCTGCTTGATATTTTGTCAACAATTCACACACACACACACACGTGCACACATTACACACTCATGCATGCATGTAATTCAAATGTTATGCGGGTCATAAATCTCATTACTTTAAAGGCAAATCGCAAGTCAAATATTTCGAGAGTTGTTCGAATTGTTGTAATTCGCCACTTTGCTGCGATTTTTGTTGAATTGTATAGTTTCACTTTGACACTAATACACAGACACATTTCCATGTACTCTACGCCATGACCCATTTCAATTTCATCAACATCAGCGCGTGTGTGTGCGCGACACGCGCCCAGCATTCAGCCAGCGTTATTCTATTACTTTCTGGGGTTTTCCACATTCTCTGACATTCTTTGGTCTCGCTGCTCTACTCCACTTCACTCGTCTTTGATCTACTTTACCTCTGCTTGGCCCTGCTCGGTGTGACAGGCATTTTAAAATGACTTTTGTGTTGTGTTATTTTTAATATTCTTAGTAGCGCGTTTTCACGCTGTTTCGAGGTTGCCGACGCTGTGACATTTGCGTTGTTGTAATCCTTGTTGCATCTACGCACACTGTAAATATTTCTACGAACGCATATAGCAACACAAATGCACAACACCAAACATATTTCATATGTAAGTGCTAACAAAAAATTCCTTTAGAGTATTTGGCCTACGTGACGTATACGTTACATTTTTTATGCTCATTGAAACTCAGCTTGGAGATAGAAGCGCAACTGTTCTGCAATAGTTTTAGTGCTGTTGGCAATAAAATTTCAAACGATATTGGATGCTGCTGAACTATTTACAAGCTAACATTCATACAAGTAGAATCATAGTAAAAATTTTAATTGATTTGAAGCATTTTTGCAGTGTTAGTTTTTGTTAATATGATTGAGTTTGGGCAGCGAGTTGGGTTCAGTTTGAAACTCTTTAGAATGAAAACAAAAATTTATTATTTATTACTTATTTATTTATAAAAAAGATTTTATTTGAAAATTTATAATATAAAGTGCTTTCACCAAATTTGAATTCAGTTCAATTAAATTAAATGATTTTTCTCTATGAAAACTTTTAACACTTTGTTCATCTTTTTGAAACACGTATCACATTATTTCCCCATTTGAAATGCTTGCATCAAATTTTTAGTCAGTTGGGTCACACAAACTTTTTCTCTATACAAAGTCGTAAGCTTCTTTGATCCCGTCAGATTTGGAAGAAATCAAGTTAGAAGAAATCAGTTTTTGAAAAACAAATAAAAAATTAGTTGATGATTCTCCATACAAACTTATAACCCTTGGTTACCCTTTGGTAATCTTTCAACCTTTGTATTCTTCAAAACTCTATATGAACCCTTTTGAACTTATAATCCTTTAGATTTTGAACAAATGAAGTGAAAGATATATGTAACATTATCTAAAGTGTTTGATCCCGTCAGATTTGTAGAAAATCAATAAAAACAAACATGTTTCTCTTTGAAAGTGTTAAACTCTTTGTTACTCCCATACTTTTTGAATATTTTTCCATAATAACTCGTAATAACAAAATAACTCGTAACTCCGTCAAAATTTCAAAAGAAACATGGAAAACAGGTCTCGAATTATTTCTTATTCGAAGTGCTTTCATAAATTTGAAGTCAGTTTAATTAAATTATTTAATTTTTCTACATAAAACTCTTAACGCTTTGTTAATCTCTTTGAAACATGTGTCGAATTATTTGCCATTTAAAATGCTTTCATTAAGTTTTTAGTCAGTTGAATCATTCAAACACTTTCTCCATACAAACTCGCTTTGATCCCGTCAGATTTGTAAGAAATCAAGTAAAACAAACATCTTTCTCTGTAAAAATGTTTAACTCTTTGTAGATCCCATTAGTTTTTGAAGGGTTTTCCATAAAAACTCTCAACTTTTTGTAGACTCCATCAAATTTTCAAAAAAAGTATTTGAAACAGGTGTCAAATTATTTATGATTTGAAGCGCTTTCGTAAATTTTCAGTCACATTAAATGATTTTTCTCCATACAAACTCTTAACCCTTTGAAAAAAAAAATGAAAAACACGTCGAATTATTTTCCAGTTGAAATGCTTTCATCAAATTTGAAGTCAATTAGATCACATTAACTCTTTCTCCATACAAAAGACTTCAGGTCTTTGTAGACCCCGACAGAGTTTGAAGAACTCAAGTAAATCTACAAAAATGTTTAACTCTTTGTTGATCTGATTAGTGATTGAAGAAAAAGTAAAAAACCAAGTCTGTAGTCACCAAGTTTGAAGACATTAGGCCCTTGAATATTGTTTTTTATTCAAATAATCCATTATAAGTTTTACAAAAATTAAAAAATATTTTCATCAAATTTAAAGTCCTTTAGCCCAATAATTCGAATTTTTTTATACTTTTTCTCATACAAACTTTAATCCGTAGTTGAATCCACTTATGTTTGATTTTCTTAAAACTGAAAAATTCTCATTAGGGGTATTCACAATGCGTTCTTTACGGTCGTTAGTTTAGTAATCAATAATAATCTACGTGTGTTTGTGTTTCTGTAAAAGATTTAGATTAACGAACCACCGAGTAAGTTAGGTTAGGAGAAGTAAAACAGGCAGCTCACAGGCAGGAGGCTTCAAAAGGCCATTGTGATCACTTGTGTTGCCACTTGAAAATTTTTTTTCCGAGCAAACTTCCGACCACATCCGACCTCAACCGACCAAATTAAAAATTTGCGTTATCTTTAAAGTCATTTTTAACTTAAAATTTTATGTTTTTTTAATAAATTTTTTGTCCTAATGAAACGATATTCACATCACAAAACGGACCGAAATTCGTTTAAGCAGACCAGCGGACCAAAGTAAAAAAAAATGTAACCAATTTTGCTCCGAAAAGACCAAAAGTGGCAACTCTGATTGTGATGCCAGAAAAGAGTGCAGCCAAATCTCTGTCAACCTGTTTTCTGTAGTTCACCTGAATTCAACCTCATCCTCGAACGATGCTGCCGAGCAACAAAACAACCAGGTGGCAAGGCCAACAATTCATTCGTTAGTTTTTGCGCGCATGTAAAACATTTTCAACATTTTCGCCTCAAGTATTCCATACTTAAATATGCATAGAGGTGTTCATATCAAATTCCGTGCGCGAATTTATTTCCGGCCTTCACTTTATTCCGGCTGACAGGCTTCGCGGCATGTTGGCGTGACGTCAGCAGCGTTGTTTTTCCATATATGGGGAAATAGCACACAAAATCTATGATTACGATTTCTCCTTTATTTGACCTCAGATTGCGCTGAAGCGTGCAATTATGGATTGATGGGTCAGTGTTTGGCCACATAGCACAAAGGACCCTCCAGCAAATCGCATTACACAAAGCCAACTCGAACTGATTGGCCATTGAGCAGCTCTAACAACAACAACAACAATAGTAGTAGTAGTAACCAGAACTAGAACAGCACTTGCAGTACCCCATTTCACCTCAACGCAAGCAAAATTGTGCAAATACAATCATAAATTAGTTGCTGAATGCAAAGGACCAGTGTCCGTCCACCAAATGCGAAACTCGACCAAATGCAGACATTCGGATTTAGTTGCGCAATTAGCAATCGAATTTTATTCATTAAGATGTGCAAGTGGGCATCACTGGTGGCTGCTATAGTGGCAGTGTGTTCATGTGTGTGTTTGTGTGTGTGTGCACGCACACAGACACATTTATGGGTGTGCGCGCAAAAGGTCGAAGCACACAAAATTGAAATGAGCTGTCAAGTGGCCATTGTGCGACTCAGCTCGTTGAATGCTTTTGTTGCTGTCGTTACTGCTGTTACTATTCTTATTGTTGTTGTTTTTGTTGCCATTGAAGCCTTTCAGTTTTTTTACTGCTGCCGCTGTTGACATCAGCAACGCTGTTGACATCAGCAAAATCATTGTCAACATAAATTTTATGTTTGACTTTGCATGCTTAGACATTTATGCCAGCATGTTGCATACATATTAACAACAACAACAAAGAAAACCCTATATGCAGCAGCAGTTGCCAAACAAAATGACTATGAAATTTGCAATGAAACCTCACAAAGGCAAATAGGCAACAACGACAGCAGAGGCAGCAGCAGTAAAAAAACAAAAACAACAACAACAACACAAAGTCAAGTCGCACACTGAATTGATGCTGCAGGCGCTTGGCTCATGTGTGTGTGTTGCTGCCAAAACTGGCTCATTCAGTTGGCCGTCGCACATGAGCAGACATTGCTTTGTGAGTGTGTGTGCGTGTGTGTGTGTTTTGTCGCTGTGTTTGCGCCCACACTGAACTATAGAAAGTATGCCTTTTGTGTTGTTGTTGTTGTTGCTATTTGTTAGCGCCTTTCATGTGCATGGAGTGTCAAATCGCCCTTTCAACAACTTGTTCGCCTTCGTTCTTCGCTCTTCCTTTGCATATAATTGCCGGGAACGACGCCGCGCCGCACTTTGAGAGCTGTTTCCATATTCAACATACATACAAAATATATATTACATATTTACACGTCCATACATATATTAGATGTTTATATGTTTGTACTTTTGATCGCAGTTTGCTGGCACGTCGCGCTGCATGTTTTGATTTTTATCGCACACACTTACGTTGAGTTGACAAGTCAATTGTTGGCTTTGCCTATGGGTGAGTGTGATTGTATGTAGGGCTGTAATTTTTGCACATGCAATGCACTTTCTGTGGCCGTCTTTTTGGCATAAATTTATGCTCGTTTGTGGGCAATTTCGAAAATTCTCCACTTGCCACAAGTTGCCGCTCGAGCAGCAACATTTCAGTTTTTAGCGCATTTTTCGCTTTCACACTCACACACACACAACCACTGTCAAGGACGCCTTCAAAGTGAGACTTTGTGTGTGTGTGTTTGTAGCTTAGAACGGACACAGCAGCGAAAGTTATTGCATGATGTGTGCAAATTACAAGAAAATTAAAAAGTGCTGAGCGTTTTCGTGCCCGAGAACACGTAAATCCACGCTCGAAGGTTATTGGTAATGGCCAGTGAGGCCAGCGGCTTCAGCCTCAGCAAATTTCAATTGCACACAACATACAACAACAACAGATTTACGTATGCTTTGTGTTGCTAATAATTCACTCAAATAGTTGCCTGGAGTTTTCATGGAAATTATGAGAGGTACCACTGGTCGACAGAGGCGATTTTTGTTACTTGATGGTTTTATTGGTAAATTTTTTCAAAACAAAAAAAAATCTGTTTTACCAAACAGTCTTCAAGAACTAAAATACAAAATATTATTTTTAAATTAAAATGTATGATCCAAGCGCATAAACGAAAATAGATCATATAAATGTTTAGAAATTTAGAAAATTTAAATAATTTTCTTTTAACCCTTGCTCGACTAAAAAATAATTATTCAGATCTTATGACCCACGTAAAACATTGATTTGAATTATATGTGATTGATTTCAGATTTTGTGAATATGCAACATAATCTTTTAGCCTCAACTTTGATAGCATGGAACATTTCTACCAAAAGTATTTTGAATTTTTTAAAAGTAAACTCAGAATCGAAATCGTTAAATATAAATCTAAGTGTCGTTAGAAGATTCTTCTGGTTCTAAAATTCAAAAGTACACTTGATTCATGTTATTGAATCAGAAAAATTATCAAACAATGACAAGTAATAACATAAAATGTGCTTTTTTAGAGGCGTTGAACTTTAAATTGTAATAAATTAAAAAGATAACAGAATTTCAAACTGAAAATGGTTTTTATTAGAAAGAACTTTTTATGTAATTAGTGTTTAAATATAATTTTGAGCATGTGGCCACCCGACCGACAAAGTCTGCAGGTCCAATTCACCACCACTTTTTCAAGCAATGTGGGCAATGTCAACTTTTCTGTTTCTGTTCGCATAACTAAATGACTTCAAGTAACCTCAGAGAAAATAATCTAAAGGCGTTGAATTGCTAAATCTTGGTCCCAGTCGACTGGGCTGTTTTAAGAAATAACCAAATATTTCCATCAATAAGTCGACTGTTTGACGTGCTGCGTCCTCCTGTTGGGGAAAATATGTCTTCAGTCAACATTTTATTCAATTAGGGACACGAAATAATCGGCAATCATGACTCTATGACAATTAACTTACACAATTTTAAAAGAATAAAGATTGACGATACTAATCCATGCGATTCTTTCTTTCCTTCATTCTTCACTGCAAATCAGGGCAATTTTTCAGATTGATTCGAACCTGTAAAAAATACTTTTTTATTGAAAACTTTTACTAAGTCGACATTAAGGTTTTGTATTGCGTATTCCCAGCAAATTGATAACATGAAAGCAGTGCCACGCCCCTTGTCCCATGCTCATCAAATTTGATCAGTGGCACCATAAATCCATGGCACCAAATTTTAATTCTGTCTGACTTTTAATTCCGACATTATTTAATATTACATATTAAAGTTGTATGGCCAGTGTCACGCCCCCTTGTACGTAGATATACAAAAAAATATATCCAGGAACCTTCTCCTGGCCATACATCCATAGTGTCCAAATTTTAAACTAAATAATCTGTGAAGTAGTTTCCGCGTCTATAAAGAACAAAAAGACAAACGTTTGTCTGTTTCATTCATCATTTTTATAGATTGAAATGTAAACGTCTGATTGGAAAGATCGGCCTTAAATCGATTTATATTAAAGTCACTAAGTCTATGGCTCATACTGAATTAATTTTTTAAAAAGAAATCGCACCAAAAGCTAGTAATGACAGTCATGAGACAGAATCGGATCATCAGAACTCAAGAACCAAATAGAAAAGTACATAAAAACCTTCTAAATTCGTTCAAGTCGATATTCAATGAGATCATTGAATGGTACTAAGTTAAAATTTTAAGAAGAGCAAGACTTTCTTACTTAATCTTCACAGTGAGGAAGTTAGGAGGGAATTGAACCGCCAGAATTTAAGAACCAAAAGTAAAATTAACAAAAATCTTCTGAATTCATTCAAATCGATACTCAATAATTTCACTAGAAAGAAATTTTTAAAGAGTGAACGATTTTCTATCTAAAACCTCATAACCTGAAAGAAGAAAAATTAATACAAATGTTCGGAACTCGTTCAAGGCGATGCTCAATAAGTCAACGAATATTGAATAAAAATTTCATGGACAAAAATGACCTCTAACTAAAACGTAACCTAAATGGTTTGACGATATTCAAGAAACATAGACCAAAGAGGATAAATCTTCTAAATTCGTTCAAACCGACCAAAGAGGATAAAATCCTTCTAAATTCGTTCAAACCGATACTCAACAAGTCCCTTGAATATTATTGTGAGATTTCCCAGAAGAGAAAGATTTTCTAACTAACTAAACCCTTAGAACGGGAGTGATATGAGTGAACCGAATCGGCAAAATTTAAGGACCAAAGAAAATAGTGAATACAAATCTTCTGAACTCCTTCAAGTCGATGCTTGATAAGTCCTCCTGTAAAAAGTAAGGCCTCCTGTGTTCCTTCATATCGATACTTAACAATCCATTAAATTATATGAAATGAAAATTTTAAGGAAAGAAACATCTAACTAAAGGCTAATACCATGAATCGCAAAATAGAATCGTTTCGATAAAATTCGTGGAACGAAGCAAATAAAATCTCTCTGAACTCATTCAAGTCGATACTCAATAAGTTCAGTGAAAGATGTTGAATGAAAAATGTAAGAAAAAAAGATTTTCTAACTAAATCTTTCCCATGTGAGTGATGGGAGGGATCCGAGTTGTCAAAATTGAGGTACCAAATCTTCTGAACTCGTTCAAGTCGATGCTCAATAAGTCCATGAATGGCATTGAATGAGAATTTCATGGACACAAATTTCTTCTAACTAAAACCTAACAACGTGAGTCCCAAGATTGATTTGCTCCAACAAAGTTCAAAGAACGAAAACCAAAGCTACTAAAAACCTTCTGATTTCATTCAATTAGATCGTCAACGAGGCTTTGGATAACACCAAGCGACAAAAATAAAAACCATTTTTCACACTGGAAAAAACCCATATGGGCGTAAAACTAGAGACCAAACATAGTAATACTGCGTACTCAGTTTTTCATTTCTGTATCCTTTGTCCTTTTAAAAAACCTTAAACATTTTGAAGGGGATAAAAAATGAACAAAATATAAAAAATGCTCAACCTCGTTAGAATATGGCGATATGTATACCAAATGAAAGAGAAAAGGCTCAAGAATTTAAATCAAATTGGTTTTTTATCTATTTGTAAAAATAGCATATAAAAGAGGTCCTTTGAAAATTTTAATTTAATTAATTTATATCCTTGAAAATTTATATAGAATTTTCTTGAAAAGTAAGAGTGGTAAAACTAAAAATCTTTTTGATCACGTGTCTAAATTTCATGACTCTAGCTTTATTGGTTCGAAAGTTACTAAAACAAGGTGGTAGCTGCAATTCTAATGAAGTACAAAAATTCTAATTTATTTGAGTATCAGTATTTTTAATACTAAAACACACATTGAATGAAAATTGTAAGCAGGAAAATATATAAGTAAAAGCTTGTAACGCGAATCATGGGATAGAATTGATTCAAGAAAATTTAAGGACAAACAGAACACAACGAATAAAATCCTTCTGAACTCGTTCAACTCGATTGGAACCAAAGACATAAAAAAGCTTCCATATGACTGGCTGAGTCGTGTCCGTTGTAGCTTCCGCTGCAGCTGTTTCAGTACAAAAGACACTCTAAAAAAAGAGAAAGAACAAACAAAAACTTTCTTAGATTGTATGTCACCTTGAAGCCATTTTCCTGTGCACCTGGTAACATTTTCATGTACGTTTCACATGCTGCTTCCGACAATTCCTTCAATTCCGTCTTCTTCATGCACTTTGTTGCGTCCTCCCGTTCACTTAACAACTTTGTGCCGTTTGCAGTGCTTCCACTCAACCAAACCAAACCAGTTAAATGCATTTTTGCAATGAAAGGCTGAAATTTTCTGCCTCGCCGGCCACTTGTTTGCTGCATCAATCTAGCGCGTGTGTGTGTGTGTGTGTATGTATTTCCGCAATTAAATGCAAATCAATGAAATGTGTCATTTTAATTAATTTTTGCCATTTTCCACTGCCGCCTCGACAGTGGCCATAATTCCTTTTTGATTTAAATCAGCAAAATGTGTGGCTTAATTTCCGATATGCAACCGCAGTTTATGGTATGGTATGCACAGACACACACACACACATGCACACAGTACGAGCACGCCGGCCAGGCGGCAGCAGTGACTATGGTTGTGGCTGTGGCTGCGCTTTTCGGGGTTTGTCGAGCGCTCAAGCTGATCAAATGACACACATCACACATTTCACAGATGCCAACACACACAGAGCGCTGTGTGTGTGTGTGTTTGTGTTATGTAATGTGTGCGGTGCAAATGTGGAAATTGCAATGTCTGAGTAATTCAATTTAATTTCACAATTCTCGTACGAGTACACAACATTGCAGCGCCCAATCATGCATGCAGAATATTATGTTGACACACTCACACACACACATAGATGCCCAACTATACGCAAATTATGGTTGTACAAATATGCATAATTCGGCATAGCTGCACTATGCTGGCTTCTTCTATGCCGTAAAGTATGCAACAAAATTTCGTTGCCCCCAGCTGAACAGGTTTGTTGCTGCTCTTTGAGTTGGAATTTTTGTTGCTGTAAAAAATATTAACACGTACATAGTAAAGAAAACAGCCACATTATTTCTTGCTACAACAACAACAACAATAAATAGTACAACAAAAAAAGATTAAAGCCAAAGAAAATTGGAAAACAAATCATAAAGCGAAATAATGCGCGACTGAAATTATGCCAACTGCAAATTTGTTTTGTGTATGTGTGTGTGTGTTGTTTGATATGTAAATAAAGCCAACACTTGAGACCATGCCTACTCCAATTTGTTTTTTGTTTTTGCAAAAAACACACAAAACAAAAATTCATCTTTAGTGCAACTCATTCAATTATTCCACCTGCCGCACTCTCACTCACTTTCTCTATCTTTTGCTGTCTTTCTATCTCGCTCTTGCGCTCAAAGCTTACAAGCGTTCAAAATTTAAAACGCCCGGTGCGTTGATGTCCCGAGAGGGGTGGGGGCGGGAGGTAAAGGCGGTAAATCGCTTTTCAACTTTTAAGCACATTTCCGCGCACGCACACATACACAAAAACAACAACAACAACTAGTACAAAAAATCACATACATAAAGCGAACATTGAATGCCGTTTGTGACGTCATTGGAGGGTTTTGTACTCTCATGAGGCCGCCATGCGTTTTGTACATGTGTGTGTGTGTGTACAGTGTTGTTGTTGTTGTTGCCTGGCGTCTGCTTTTATACACATATTCGCTGTTGATGCACTTACACGTGCCGTTGTTGTTGTTGTTGTTTGTACAACAACAGCAGCAACATTGGGTACACATAACCTACATTAAAATGCAAAATTTCACATTCATGAGCTGCAATTTCTGCCTTTGCATTGCACTGTTGCTGCCTGTCACACAGTCAACCAAAGAAATTCAACTGGTCCGTATTTGTATGTATTCTGCTTTGGGATTTATTCATCAGGATATATGCGCCAAACAAATTTTAAAGCGCTTTGAAAGACTACGCATACCGATCAGATGTCTTATCGATCGAGCCATACTGTTTCTGCGTCCTTCTGTCTGTTTATCCTTTGAGATACTGACAAAAGTATTGGTACATAATTTACCGAAGCTTTGATCAAAAATTGATAAGCAAATATACTTTATTCGTCTCCTTGTTAGTAGGGTTGCCATTAGACTGGATTTAGTGTTGTATGGAGATACTTAAGAATAAGTTCTCGATGCTGCGCAACCTCTCATTTTATGCGGTTTGGTGAGAAAGTGCACGAGCCAAAAAATGTTGGGGCTAGGTGGCGTCGCATCGAGGTCAAAGTTCACAAAAAAGCTGGGAAATTCGACAAATTGCTCCACAGCTGATCAGAAGTTGCTCTTAGAGGGTTAATATCTATAACCGACCGCTCTAGTTTTCCTTACTAAACATTTCTTTCAAACACACTCACCCCCTATCTCCAACCCTTAATGAGGCTCCCATACAAAATGGTCGTTTTTATAAAATGGGCTTCCATTGCTCCCAGGTTGCCCCCTGATATATCAAATGTATGACCGACACCCATTTATTTTCTCTTCCAAATGTTTCTTCCAAACATACCTACCCGCTAACTCCAAGTCTAAAGGGGCTGCCATACAAAACTGGCCATTTTCTATGCCATTGGCTCCCCACTTGCAAATGTATTAATTAAGTAAACGAGAAAACATCGTATATTGGAAACAACTGAACCGATTTCAATGATTTATTCAGCGATCGCCAACATTCTTGAGTACAAAAAATACAAAATTATTAAAGTTTAGAAATTCACCACCAGAGGGCGTCCACCATACGATTGGATATGTGACATTGTTAAATTTTGGATTTCTACAAAGCAACAATCAAAATGTATTGTCGAAACCCCATTAACCTTCCCATTTTGAATATAATTCCAATCGTAATTGAGTGTTAAGAAGAAATGATTAGATTTTTCTGTACTCCTTGCGTAAGCAGCTTGAAGCAACACTTTTTTTCTATGCCACAAGGCGTCATTATAGTCTCTGATGAGTTTCACGCCCATTCCAATAGCATCGTTGGTCACATGTAATTTATGCACAACGTTTTTTGCATTATTTTAAAAATTCAGCAAAATCAGAATAACAATATGGATATCAAATGAAAGAGAAAAATCCTTAGAATCTTAGAAAATTTAATGTTTTGGTGCAAAAGGACAAAGATGTATTAAAAATGTCCTTTTTAACTTTATCCTTGAATATTTTCGGAAATTTCCAATTGTTTTTTTTTATATATATTTTAAGGACTAATATGTGCACTACCACATTCTCGAATTTCGTGCTTCTAACTTTATTAGTTTAAGATATAAAAAACTTAATTAAAACTTTTTTCAAATGTAAATTTTTTTTCAAAATTTCGAATCCTACTAAGACTTCAATTATTTCTATAGGTCAAAACAACAAAACCTTTATGCAACCCACAAAAATTTGCTTTTTTCCTTTCCTTTCCTTTCTGGAAGAACTTTTTACCAACTAAACAGACACATTCGCTGAGCCGTTGCAATGGGAATGTTTTGACAATTGCAATTGCAACTGGCACATTAGTATCTCTTGTCTCTGGGTCAGTTTTGGTTTAACCCCCAAACACACCGTTGCCAATTGCTGTTGTGACCATTTGGCTAATTACAAGTCACTACGCACACACAACAATGTGCAACTTTTTCTGTTGTGCCGAATGCAAAAACAACCAGAAGAACACCAAAAAATTGCTACGTGTACCCAAAAAGGACGAAACAAACGGCAGCTGATGCTACAATTACTACGCATTGCCTTGACATTTCAAGCCTCATGACCGCATCGTAAATTGCAGCAAATCCAAAAATGCAGCAACAAAAAGTTTATTTAATGGTGTTAAAAAAATACGCAACTTACTCGGACATAAACGTGTCGCTTCAATTTAAGATAAACGCTGTGGAATTTATGTGCAACTTTGCGCCACACTGGCGGCCGCTGTAGCCATGACAGCAGTTGCTGCTTCTGTTGTTGCACTTGAAAAAATTACAACAAGAACAAGTAATTTATTGCGAGTTATTAACACGTAAATAAAAGTCATTACACATACATACATACGAACTCGTGTGTTTGTGTGTGTGTGTTTGTGCTGATAGCACAGACAATGTCAGAGGCAGTGGGTGACTGGGGAAAGCCCGCGTACGTCAATGCGTTGCCAGCGCACATTGCATTTGCGCTTCAAGTGCGAAACTGTGCGCGCACTTGGCAGCTAAAAATAAAAATTCAATCAGAAATTGGGTGAGGCGAAGAAAATAAATTCTGTAAAATATTGTACACGCCCACAGTAATGACGCGCCATATAATTACCTTGACTTGACGGCAATTGACATAAACACACACACACAAACATACACTTCTGTAGAAACAGCGCTACAAGTTGTGGAACAAGAAAAAGCAAGAAAGATTTCAATGTGGCAACGTTGCTCACTCGTTGCTTGATTGTCGACTTGAAAGGTGCAAATTGCAGCGCATTTTAAGCGCCGCCGCCGCTGCCTACCAACAACAAACAAACATATACAGACAAACATAGGTTTATATGGACTCATATAGATTGTCTGTGAGATATTTTGCGTGCTTGTAGTTGCAATTATGATCATTGCTGGCAGAGTGATTCGAACGGTTTACACTTCTACTGCTCGACAACTGACAGCAAACGTTTGCTGCAGACAATTGCTTTGGCCCATTTCTGTTGGCAATTAACAAGCATGCAGACATTTGCGACGCACTAACACACACTACACAACATTTATTTATTCCTTGCAATTCCATAAAATGCCTCAACTTTCACACACTTCAAGTTAAAATTTGGCAATTTAAATTTGATTGCTCAAATGGTTTTCCTTTACAAAAACAAAAAAATAGTTGAATTCTAAATGACGACACGCTTAGAACTGATTGCAACAGCAACAACATTCCCAAACCCAATTATACCAACAACTTGCACAAAATTGGCAACAAAAATTGCATATGTAGCACCGCATGTGAACAACGCTCAAGGCAAGCATTGTCAGCGTCAAAAACGACAGCGACAACAACAGTACAGTTTTTGTGTTGCCACCAACGAAAACAATCAATGCCAGTCAGGCAGCAACTCGAAGATGCAACCATGCTGCATATTGCAAACTGCCAGCAGGCGACAAGTGCAGACGCACTCGAACGTCACACATTGGTGGCAGCGCGACATAGGCAACGCGCAGCAGCAATCAGGCTGAGAGGCGCTTATCAGCCATTTAAATGACAGCAGCAGCAGCAACAAAAAAATGCCAACAACTGTGCGAATGCCTCTGTTGACTTTGCTGTTGTTGTTGTTTTTGTCGTCTACACCCATTGCCTGCTGCACATTTGAGCATTTTAGTTGCCAGGCACAACACTCGAAATGCATTGCTGCAGCTCATTTCTATGGCTTCAGAAAGTGGGTTTGGCGTTTTGCTTTTATTGCTTTTTGAATGAGTGTTTTTTTTCAATTGTTTTTTGCAATATTTGGTTTGTTTTTGTTTTCAAATAATTTGTTCTTTTATTTTTATTTTTTTGTTATATGTTTTGCAGTCGTGCTGTGCTATATTTAGCTGCGCTTTAAAGCTTCAGTTGGCAACTGTTAAGTGTCATCCGGTCAGCTGTGAATTGAGGCCGCCAATTAAAACGTCAGTTGGAATGGGAAACACATTAGATGCGCTCAATTGTTTCGATTGCAGTTTAAAGTGCCAAAGTTTTTAATTTTAACCATAACAATGCGTTTTATCTCAGTTAGCTTTGAAGCTGGTCCATGTGACTGGAATAAATGCATGTTTTACTCCGCACAAGCAAATGCAAAAAAATTTTACCAAGGTACCCTGAAGCACATTCATTGCTCCTGTCTGGGAATTTTAAGACTTCGACTTCCTTTTTCAAAGGCTCCATGGTTCCCTGGGTTAGATTGAGACCCCAAGCTGCTGAACTTCGCAAGGAACACCCGTATCTCCCATCCCATTTTCTCATTACTTCGACCTGCAATTCTAAGGAGCTCTAACTGGTACCGCTAGAGACCCAACGGAGTCTATGCATGGCCAACTTGGCTTACCTAATCTAAGCAAACCTATGTCGCACAAGGCTTCAGAATTGTTATTTTTTGTGTCAGTGGTTTGTTCAAGTATTCCAAATATTTCGCTTCAAGTGGAAGTAAACCAATACTAAAAAATTAGAGTCATTTGATTAAAGTAGTCCAGGACATTTATTTAGTTCTTTCAATTTCATAAAATGCTCTAACTGTCTCACACTTTAACCCTTCTGTGGGACCCAGGTCTGGCCAGACCTTATTGGACTTAGGGTCAACTTTTAGTAATGTTGTAGTTAAGCTATCGAGTTCATATTTCATGATGTCCTCAACTGATCCTTTCCATACACAAAAACCAATACATGTGTCTTGTGTCAATGGTTTGTTCAAAGATGCCAAAACAACAAATATCAAAAGATGACAGTATTTTTTTTAAGTAGTCCAGAACATTTCTTTAGTCCTTTGAGTGAAATTTTTAAAATTCTTTGCTCATATAGTTTTTTTTCAAAATTTAATAAAAAATTTCGCTTTAGTAATTTTTAGATCAGAAATGAGCTTCGTTCTGAAGGGCTAACAGACGAAAATATCCATGAAATCATGGAAATTGTCAACTTCGGTCGTCATGTAAACTGTGTTTTGATTGTTCAGGTACTAAACATTTTACAAAAAACCATTTGGAACCACTTGAATAAGGCTGGATACAAAAAGACGCCCGATGTATGGGACAGCATGGACCGACTTTTCATCTGTGAACTGTTGCTGAATCGCAACAAAATCAACCCATTTCTGAAGCAAATGGTGACTGGTAATAAAAAGTGGATCATTTAGGACAACGTCAAACACTGATGTTGTATTCGAATCGTGGTGGGCTGACGCAAGCGATGCCAAAGCTAGGATTGACGGTCAGAGAGGTTTTGCTGTGTGTTTCGTGTAATTGGCAGGGAATCATCCACTGTGAGCTGTTTTTCTAGGGACAATCTCTTCATTCAATTCTGTTTTGTTAACACTCAGACCGTCTGAAGAAAGTAACTACCTTGAAGCAGCCAGCTTTGGCCAATAGGAAGGGGAGTTGTATTCTACAAGGCCACACACATCGATAATGGCTCAACCCGGGGAGGTTTCAAAAAGCTTTAGAAGAACTGTTCTCTTGCTGATGTTTCTTATATGAGTTTTCTCGAGCGGCCTTCAATAAATTTAAGTGCTATGCTTCAAAACTAATTATAAAAATATTTAAATAAAATTATTTTAAATGCCATAATTCATAAACTTTAACGGTCCTGTTCGTACTTAAAGAACTCATTGTGTCTCAAATGCTTCCTGATAGCCTTGCAGGTTTTTCTGAGTTCAACAAAGTTTTAAATTTTTATTATTTAAAAAACAAATTTTTTTCATTTCAAAATGTTTTAAAAAATTTTGTAATTAAAAAATCGTTTCAACTTTTCAAAACTTTAAAATGCTATGTTTTGTTTTGAATGAATGAAATTTCAAATCTCGCATTCAAATTAATTATAGATCGATTTTCAAAGATCCTTGACTCGCATTATTGCGATTTCAGCAAACTTTTTTCGTTATATGCTTCAAAACTAATTATGAAAATATTCCAAACAAAATTATTTAAAATGCCAATATTTGCAAAAACCATCCAACCAACTACGTCACTTGCGTTGACCCATAGATGTCAAGTCGGTTGAGTAGACAGAAAATTATTTGACCCCCATTTTTAGCAAACAAATGCAACGACTACACTCACACATACTTACAGACAATTGCATAGTTCACACACACACATATATACATATGTATATGTATATACAAAAGTCGGTATATGGGTCAACTACAAGCACACAGTTTTATGCCCGTCGCTTATGCGGCAACATTGCCTCGTAACGTAACGTGGCTGTGACGTCACGCACGAAACATGAATGCAGCCCGTCGACCGCATACGAAACGAGTAAATGTGCCGCTTGTGCCGCCATCATTGGTGCCGCCGCAGCCACAGCCACAGCTACAGCCGCCGCCTGACCCAATTTCAACAGTGACAGTCACTGTTGCTGTTGCAGTTGCAGCCACTGTACCGATTGTTGCTGACAGTCGCTACAGTTGTGCTGTTGTTGCCACTGTTGCTGTTGGTGTTGCTGCTTTTAGTTGGCAGCCCTGCTGGTGTTGATGCAGTCGCCTCGTTGCTTGCTCGTCGAGTGCTTATGTACCGAAAATTATGCTACACAATGTAATATGTTTTTTTTTTCATTTTCGTTGCCTGAGTAAACGAATGTCGTATGTTCCATTGAACTACATAGCACATACGACAATCGTTTTCTCAGGCAACGAGTTATTGCCGCCATGGTTGCCATCAGCACTGCAGCACCGTTTGTTGGTGGCTGTTGGTGTTGGTGGCTATTAATGTTGGTGTTGGTGGCTATTGGTGTTGGTGTTGGCCATGTACGACAGCACATTCAGCCGTCATGCAGCCAGCATCAATGAAATTCTGCCATATCTATGCGGCATTAGTAGTAGTCGTTGTTGTTACTGTTGTTGTAGTAATGATTGTTGTTATGCTGCTAAAGTGACGCATGCGGTGCCAGCGTCAGCGACCAACAGACACAGGTTGCAGGTAAATGCAACTTGCGGCAACAATGCAACGCAGAAGGTCGCCCAGCTGACGAACAGCGCGCTGGGGCAACGGGAAGTCAAGTGGTTGAGAATCGGTGGCGGGAGGTGAACAGTGAAAAGGTGAAAAGCGCATTTCAATTTCTTACTGAATTTTTTTTTTATTGTTCGTCTTCCTGCCGCCCCGGATGAAGGTCTGCGTAAGTGTTGCTTTTGTAATGTTGTTGTTGTTGTTATGGTTGCTATAGCCGCCGTAGCAGCATTCTTGTTGTTTTTACACTAAAGCAATGAACTTTTTCATTGATCATTCGCAGCACATCTAAACCTTTGCAGCTTTATGTACAGACGCTTTAATATATGTTAAGTACATAGGTCTATGTACTTCTTGTATGTGTATGTGTGTCTATATGTGTGTGTGTGCTCTTGTATCTGGCTATATACAGCAACAATTTAGGTTGTATAGCGACGCGTCGTTGGGCTTCACGGCTCCATCTGTATGTGTGTGTGTGTGAACTCATGGTGTCTATGCACTTTGGTGCTGACGTCATTGCACAACGAATTTTTATTCTCTTTTTACATTGTCTTCTGTGTTTTTTTCACTTCGTTGTAGTTTTTTGCACTTTACAACAACTACAACAACAACAATGGCCCCCCTCATGACAGCAACAACAAGAATCGTAACAATCAAATTATGTCTACAATTTAATTTCATATTTTCATATTCGATATTCAGCAATTTTATGTTATTGATTCTGTCACTGTTGTCAGCATCTGTTTCGTTTTCTCTCTCTTTTGCGCACTTGGCGTTTCGGGGCCTTGAATGTGCGCATCTAATTTGAAACTTCATCTCGTTTTTAGCTGCCAGTTGTGCGCTATTTTTAACGAACTTTTATTTGTGCCAATTTATTTTCACTTTACTTGCTTCACTGACAGCGTTCGCTGACAAAGTACTCAATTTTGTTTCAAGAAAATGGGAAGAAAATATGAAGAAATTTAAACTCTGATTATTTTGATGAAATTTGAATGTTGTTCAAAGACATGTCGACTAGAACAAAAGACTGGATTTGTGAAGGTTCAAGTATCCATTGCGAGTTAGGTTAGGTTGAAGGTACCCACTGTTAGTGAGGTTAGGCTAAAGTTGTTCTGAAAAAGTTCATAAAAGCTTCAGGTGTTTATTGTGAATTAGGTTAGGTTAAAGTACACTGCCCACTGTGAGTGAGGTTAAACTGAAGTAATGTCTTCTTCTAAAAATGTTTCTCTGAAGAAGTTCACAGAGCACAAAATGGAACTAAAAACAGGAGGTGTGAGTGTTCATAGCTGGACACAAAAAGCTTCAGGTACCCATTGTTAGGTTAGGTTAGGTTAAAGGATCCCACTGTGAGTGAGGTAAGATTAAAGTGATGTCTTCTTCTAACTGTCTTCATCTAACTGACACTAAAGACTGGAGTTGTGGATGCTTATAGCTGGAGACAACAAGGTGCCCACTGTCTGTTAGGTTAGGTTGGAGTGACTTCTTCTAAAAAAGTTGCTCTGAAGAAGTTCACAGAGCACAAAATGGAACTAAAGACAGGAGGTGTGAGTGTTCATAGTTGGACACAAAAAGCTTCTGGTGCCCATTGTGGGTTAGATTGAAGTGAGGTTAGATTGAAGTGATACCATCTTCTAAATAAGTTGTACTGAAAAAGTTCACAGAGGACAAATGGAAGGCTCGTGGTTTACTGGCATTAAAGACTGGTTTTGGGTGTATAAACAGGTGGGCAAAACAGGCTCCGGAGGTCCATTGTGAGTGAGGTTAGGCTGAAGTTGTTCTAAATAAGTTGTTCTGAAAAAATGCTCAGAACACAAATGAAAGGCTCGTAGGTTACTGGCACTTAAGCCTGGATTTGTGAGTTGTAATAAACGCGGTTAGTTTTTATGAGTGTGGTTAGGTTGAAGGTACCTACTGTGAGTGCGGTTAGGTTGGAGTGGCTGACTTTTTCTGAAAAAGATAACCGAAGCACAATTAAAAGGCTAATAGTGATATCATTTATTGCTCTCGTATCCTTTATTGACACTAAAGATTTGGTTTGGAGGTGTTCACAGCTAGGCAGAACAGGCCCCAGGTGCCCATTGTATGTGAGGTTAGGTTACAGAAGCTACTTTCTTCTGAAAGAGATTACCGAAGCACAAATGAAAGGCTTATTGTGATATCATCCTATCCTTTCATATGATTTACTGGCTCTAAAGACCAGATTTTTAAATGTTTATAATTTGCCACAGCAAGCTTCAGGTGCCCATTGTGAGTGAGGTTAGGTTGAATGTGCATACTGTGAGTTATATTGGGTTGGAGTGACTGCGTTGTTCCGAAAAAGACACAAATTAAAGGCTCGTAATGATATCATCCTCTCCTTGCATATCGTTTACTGGCACTTACGACTGGATTTGTGAGTTTTTATAAACGTGATTAGTTGTTTGTGAGTGAGGTTAGTTTGAATGTGCATACTGTGAGTTAGGTTAAGTTGAAGTTGGTTGGAGTGCCTTGTTCTGTAAAAGACAACCGATACACAATTTAAAGGCTAGTAGTGATAACATTCCTTGCTTTCATATACTTTACTGGCACTAAAAACTGGATTTGTGAATGTTTACAGTTTCCCACAACGAACTCCAAGTTCCATTGTGAGTGAGGTTAGGTTGGAGAATCTACCTACCTCTAAGAAGGATCAAAGAAACACAAATAAAAAGCTCATTGGAATAAGCGATGGTGCGACTCTTCTTTGAAACTGGAAGAACGTGAATTCCAATTTGTACCTCACCAGCTCTTTAATCTCCAGAGTTGAAAGCTCATTTAAACTGATGAAAAGCGTGAAAATTTCAGTCTTCTGCTGGACATTAACACATAAACTGCAGAACCGTTTCCCACTCATACTAAAAGTTATCAAATTTTTATCAAATCCAACAACATTTTCCACACACATTTGGAAATCACACATTTGCAGTCAAATGTCAAAAGTTGTGCTCTCATAAAAAAGTTTTAATTAAATGCATTGCTCGCTCATGTCGAACAAGTTGACCTTCTCACCGAAGCAATGCAACAATTCGACATGACACACAAACACAAAAAAAAAACAATCCACTTGGCCACTGTGCCAAATTTTAATTATCACACAACAAGTGGGTGAGTGGCTGAGTGGGTGGGTGGCGGAAAAATAGCGATCAAATATTAAAATCCTTTCAATTACAATTTCAACACGAACATTACACTTCCGCTCGTTTAATTCCAAATTGCAGTGTTGCGGCGGCGAATTGCTGAACTGTTGCCAAAAATAATTTGCACAGCAGCAGCGTCAACAAGCAACCAAACATGTTGGCAACATTTTTGTGCCATTTGGCACCGACACACAGAGTTGCAATTTTTCAACACTAAACGATTAAATGTTTTACAGATTTCGCCTGAATGGTTTTGTACAATTGATATGAATTTTTTATGCAACATTTATTAATTTTATTGTTATTGTTCTTTTGTGCTTTTTTTGCAGGTCTTTACCCAAATTGAGCAGTCAAGACGAAGAAGGGGGGGCAGGTCATGGCTTTGGTGGCGGGCCACAACACTTTGAACCCATTCCTCACGATCATGATTTCTGTGAAAGAGTCGTTATAAACGTGAGTAAAAAATTTATTTGTTTTTAAATAAATTTTGTTAATATATTTAGAAAAAAAAGGTCACACATTGGCCTTGTATTGTAGATTTCTTGACCATAATTCAAATGTTGCTCTCTTTTTCTTGATTTCATTTTGTTTTCCATATGAACTGAAATGTCCACAGGTAAGCGGGTTAAGGTTTGAAACACAATTGCGAACGTTAAATCAATTTCCGGACACGTTGCTGGGGGATCCAGCTCGGCGATTACGGTACTTTGACCCGCTTAGAAATGAATATTTTTTTGACCGTAGTCGGCCGAGCTTCGATGCAATTTTATACTATTATCAAAGTGGTATGTATGGTTTTGTCATTCAAAATTTATTGTTCTTGTGTTAAAAACATTTTTTAAAAATATTATTCATGTTTTGATAACTCCAAATACGTAAATATTTTTGAAGCAAAGTAAATATTGAAACGTGAAAAAGCTTTAACGAAAAAAATTAAAAGTTTAAAGTCTTTAAAAGTTAAAACAAATTAAATAGAAAAATAATATTAATCATTGAAATGTGTTTTTCACAAATAATAGAGTTTTTGAATTTTTTCATACTTATAATAAAAAAAAAATAAATATTAATAGTTGAAAAAGCTTTTTCTTACTTTAATGAAAATTTTTTTAAGTATTATTCTACATTTTAAATAAAACTAAATAAACATTTATCGTTTACAAAAGCTTTTTTACATAAACAAATTTTGTTTCAATATTTTTTTTATACTAAAATTTAAAAAGAAACAAATACGAATCGACGAAGAAGCATTTTTACGTAAACTCGATTTGTTTAAATATTTTGTTTACACTTACATTAAAAAGAAACAAATATTTATCGTTAAAAAAGCCTCTTTTCATAAAAAACTTCGTTTAAAATTTTTTTTACACTTAAACTAAAAAGAAATAAATGTAATGGTTGAAAAAACTTTTTCTTAATCGAAGTTAAATTTTTGAAATAATTTGTTTGTACTTAAAATAAAAATAAATAAACATTTATCGTTTCTAAAAGTTTTTCATCTAAAATTTTTTTGTTTAAATATTTTGTTTACACTTAAATTAAAAAGAAACAAATATTTATTGTTGAAAAAGCTTTCTTACGTAAAACAATTTTGTTTAAATATTTTGTTTACGAATTTAAAGAATCAAATATTATTCGTTAAGAAATCTTTTTCGTAAGAAAATTTGTTTACACTTAAATTAAAAAAATATAAATTTTGAAAAACCTTTTTCTGAATTAAAATAAATAAAAACAAAATATTTAACATTGAAAAAGTTGTTTCTTAATTAAAATAATTTTTTTTTTATTTTATTTATAACTAAAATAAAAATAAATAAATATTAATCGTTAAGAAAGCTTTTTTATGTAAACTAAATTTGTTTAAATATTTGGTTCATACGTAAATCAAAAAAGAAGCAAGTATCAATCGTTAAAAAGGCTTTTTACGTAAACAATTTCTTTTAATTTGGTTTATACTGAAATTAAAAATAAATAAAAAGTGTTACAGGGACCCAAAGCTTTTAAGACTAATGCTGCAATTTTTAAGTAGAGCAATTAACAATTTAAAAAATTTTAATAAATAAATACAATCAATGAAATAAACAAAATAAAGAATCCAAGTAAAGTGAAGTAACGATTTTTTTCTTGAATAAATTTGTTTCCTTAGATGTGAAATGTTTTTTTAAAGCACACATTTTTCCTTGTAGAAAATTGTCCGAATGGACAATAATAATATTAACTGTTTTAAATTGTGGTTTACATTTAGTTAGTCAGAGAGTTTTTTCGCAAATTGCATAATGCTTTAGTGTTCTGAATTTTTAATAGTATTATTTTGAAAAATTTATACAAATTACATGAGGTCTGTTAAAAAAGTGGCTTTCAACGTAGGAAAACGTAAAAGAAGTGAACAAAATTGTTATAAGTAATCGCCAAATTATTACTATTAGGGAAGTGACTGAGGGTCTTGACATAATGGTTGCAATTTTTTCGGATATTTTTGGCATGAAACCTGTGGCATCGAAGTTTGTTCCGAAAGTCCTAATTTTTTACCAACTGAAGCGTCATAGGAGCAATGCTCAAAAGCTATTTAATCATCAGTATTATATGATGAAAGGCTCATAACAGTTGACAGAACATGGACATATTATATTGACGTCGATTCCAAAGCCTAATCATTCCCAATGGAAAATTCTCTGGTCCATAGTTTTAGCAAAAATTGCCAAGCAAACTAAAAAACGTATAACCTTTTATCTATCAAAAACGAACTAAATAAGCAGATTGACGCCTCAGTAGCCCAGCGCATTTCACGCTTCCATTCCAGAGATCGTGGGCTCAATTCCTACCTTACTTGGTTCCACACTTTCCCATGTATCCAATTTTTTCTTCATTCTAATTTTTTCCCCCATCTCTTCATCATTACCCATTAAAATCTTTAAACTTCAAACAATTTCCTAACTTTCCGACTCGAATCAACTGCAATGAACAGTTACAAATAGATTTACAGATATGAATTACTAGCACAGCAGCAGCAACAACACCCCTAAGTAGTGCCGGTTCGTACTAGGTGAAAGAGGTCGTAGCGCATACATAATCCGAAAAAGAACTCAGCCACAACATAAACCTATGTTTTCCCCAACAACACCTTTCACGTACCAGCAACGGTACACACAGAGCGCTCTACACAACCAACCAGAAAAGGAGTTTCACTCGTGGGCGGGGGATTCAAAAACCTATTTGGAACTCCTTGGCCATCTTCAATTCTTAAGCTTATTGGGCAATGTAGGTAATTCAATTCTACTAACTCCTACGAGCATCGTTGAAACATGGCATGCATGGCCTTATTCTACAGATATTTTTATGGTATTTGTTCAAAAGAGATCAGCCATCACTCCGGGTGTTCTTTCTCCTGTAACAACTTAGGAGGTCAAAGCAATAGAACTATGCACAGCATACTAGGCTTCAAATTGGTTTAATGAGTGGAAGAACTGTAGTAAGTTTAGTGATTGTGGAATCACAATGGACCTAAGTGGACTCCGCCACTGCTTCCTTCCACCTACTAGAGCTGAGAAACTTTCGATAGTTAGATAGATAGATATGCTATGAGACTTGTAGTCATAAAAATTGTAATTGTATGGGCGAAGCCATGCCCCTTTCTTCAATGCCTACCCTATTTCTGCAGTCAAAGGTTGAGTCTAAACAGAGAACTGATCTGCAATTTTGTATTACAAAAACAGTGCCAATCCCCTTGTCCAACACTTATGAGATTTTACCAGTGGAGCAATAGATCCATGGGTCGATGTTATACTAAGTTTCAATGATGTCCGACTTATACATTTGACGTTATGCCATATGATAGATTTGAGTTGTAAGGACGGTGCCACAGCCTCTTGTCCATACACAACAAATAATATCCAGAAACCATCTCCTGGACATGCATTGTCATCCATTGTGTCTTAATTTCTGGTCAATCGCTCAAGTAGTGGATACGAGTAAACCAAAAATTTGAATATCACAGCGGAATATCTATGGCAGCACTGCCAGCAAAGAATATTCTGGAGACATTGTAGTCTTCTTCTTCTTCTTGACTGGCACGACAGCCCGATTACGAGACTAAGGCCTAGCTACCCGCAACCAACGAATGTTTTTACAAGGTTGGCAGGGACCTACAGTTTTATGCCGATTCCGAACGGCGAGTTGGGAGCTTTTTCATAGGCAATTTTACTGTCAGAGGTTTGCCATTTCCTGCTGAGAGGACAGCCGCCGAAAGAAAAATTGTTATTTTTTTCTCTTTTTCGGTGTTAACGCAACGGAGTATTGAACTCACGGAGTCTTGACTCGCGGCCCAACGCACTAGCCAGCTGAACTACGGCGACATTTTAGTCACATAACAAAAAACAACCGATAATGTTGTCATCGATACTATCGATGACAACAGTCGATAGTACCATCCACCAGTGCACCAAAAATATCGGAAATCGACTGTCTGTAGTCCATGAAATTTGAAAAGCCACATTTTTTCCAGACCTTGATAGTCGATAGTACTATCGATAGTATCAATAGAGACATGTGTACCAAAAATATCGGAAATCGACTGTCTGTAGCCCTTAAAATTTGAGAAGCCACATTTTTTCCAGACCTCGTTAAATAAATAATAAAGAAAAAATTCTGTATACAATTTTCACTCTGCAACTTAGTGTGAACCACACATTATTCAGTTCTTCTTCTCCTACTTACAAAGTGCATAAAATAATGAAATGTTTCTGCTCTTCTCTTTTTCCTCCCACTTTACTCGCACAAACACGAACCTACACTACACCTACAAACACTTTAAATGAAATTTTAATTTTTTTTTAATATTTTTCATCTAAATTTTTTTTTCACAAATGCTTTATTCAAATCTTCTGATTATTCGACTGTTTGATTATTATTGATTATTGTTGATATTATTGTTGCTGTTATCATTGTAACCAACTCCTCTCTAGGTGGTCGACTGCGGAGACCGGTCAATGTCCCTTTAGACGTATTTAGTGAAGAAATAAAATTTTATGAATTAGGTGATCAAGCAATTAATAAATTCAGGTAAGAGTGTTGACATTTAGCTGAAATCAAAATACAAAAAATTATAAATTAAAAATTAAATTGAATTGCACACACACCGTTGGTGTTGTGCCAAAATGTTGTAGTTGTTAAATAAAACAAAAAATATTGGAATGTTGAAATTTCTTTTTATTATTTCGTATGGTTTTTTTCCTTGAATGCTAAAAACACACACACAATTGCAATAATACTGTACAAAAAAACAACAAAAAACATAATTAAAGAAAACACCAAATCAAAAACCCAACGTATGCAAACACGCTATTATTTATTTTTTAGGCATTGTTATTGTTATTGTTGTTGCTGTTTTTAGAATTGTTGTTGTACGAATTGCCAAATAATTCCAATACGAAAAGCCAAATCAGAACAAAACAACCCAAACAAAACGAAATCTGAAAACCAATTCAATTCGCCGCAGCTGAAATTTGTACGCTCGAAAATGCCTCAAAAAGAATCGAATTAAAAATTATGAAAATACAAATAAATAAGAAAAATAACACATGAAAAAAACCACATAATTAATCACTTGACCACCAGCTTAAAATTTTGTTCATACGGCATGGGGGAGTAGGTGGCCGGAACCCGTGGCACACGCACGCACACACACGCACGCACGCGCACTCACCATGCGTTGAGCTCGTTGACAAAGTGCGACGATCACCGACAACAACAACAACAAACAAACACGCACGCCCCTCCCCCTCCACTACTCGTAGTTGTAGAATGCAGCAATGGCAGTTGACAGCTGACAGCGACCATCAACCATTAGCGAAGACACAAACGCTTGCGAAGTGCAGTAGAGACACCCACCGCCCAGGATACGCAACACACCGTTTTGTTGTTGTTATGACAGTTTAAGCGGCGCTGCTGGACGCCATGTTGGCATGCAAATTGGAGAATTAGTGTTGATTTTTTGCTGTTAATGTTGCCAGATTGTGTCAAATTGAAGGCTTTTGTTCTGATCATCTTTGGCTTGGGTGATCAAAGTGATTGGCTCTTGTTTGGTTTTCAAAAATGCATACAATCAAAATTGCTTAGAGAAAAAATAAACAACAAAAAATACTGTTGAGCAAACATGTAGTTAGCGTTTTAAATTTTATAAAAATATACATAATTTCATTTTACTAATCTGTTGAAATATTTTCATTTACTTTCCCCAACAAATGCAAACACGCAACACATTATGGCACGCAGAGAGGATGAAGGCTTTATTAAAGAGGAAGAAAGACCATTGCCGGATAATGAGAATCAAAGAAAAGTCTGGTTACTCTTTGAGTATCCGGAGAGTTCGCAAGCCGCCAGAGTTGTAGCCATAATTAGTGTATTTGTTATATTGCTATCAATTGTTATATTTTGTCTAGAAACATTACCCGAATTTAAGCATTACAAGGTGAGTGCACACTGCTTTCGATTGAAAATAAATTTGCAAAAAAATTCAAACACTTACCAACCACTCATTGCTACACATATTAATTTATAATTTCTCTCGTCTTTTGTGTTCTTTGTATTTTTTGCAACTTGATGTCAAAATTGTGAATTGCGAATTGCGAAACCGCGCAGAAAATGAAGAAATCGAGACGGGTTTGCTACTTTCAACTACTTTCCAACTTATTGAATGTTGCCATGTTGTCCTTGAATGTGTTGCCTTCCAAATATCCCCAACCAAACGTATTGCCAGGCTTTCAACTTCATCTCAAACAAATTGTTTTACATTTGGTCCGCAACGCAGACTGAATATTCTAAAAATATACATTTTTACTAAAATTATTATATGAATGAAATGAACTTTTAACCAAGAAAACTATTTGTAAAAAACTGAAGAACAAAAAGAAAAATGAAGAACAGGAAGAATACGAAGAACAACTGAAGTAGGAAACGAAACTTGATACCACTGCGACCGATGGTAATCTTTCAGGCAAAACTGGTTGAGGCATTTTTATTAGTTTTAGAGCTCTTTGGGGACTCCAAGTTTCCGAGTTTTTCGGGGCTCAGGGTACCTGATCCTGACTGCAAAAATCTCTGTCGAGTACGCGTTACTCAACTGGTACTGGTAGCGCAATCACAGAAAACATGTGTGAGTGCTTGTGGTTCTAGTAGAATGATCGTTTTTTATTAGTTTAAGAACAATTTGGGGATTCCAAGTTTCTGATTTTCTCGAGGCTTAGGGTACGCGATCCTAACTACAAAAATCTCTGTTGATTGTAGAGCAATGACGGAGAACATATGTGAAAGATTCAGGTTTTGGTAAGATGAGGCTTTTTTATTAGTTTAAGAACTCTTTGGAGATTCTAAGTTTTAGATTTTCTCGGGGCATAGGGTACCCGAACCTAACAACAATAATCTCTTTTGAGTGCAGCGCAATGGCTGAGAACATATCTGAATGTTTTTTGTTCTGGTAGGTTGAGACTTTTTTATTAGTTTGAGTACTCTCTGAGAGGCTAAAATTGCCACCCCTAAGTAAAAAATCGTTCTCTGCTCAGTGCAGCGCAATCACAGAGAACATTCATACAAGTTCGGGTTAAGCTCTTTGGGAATTTCAAGTTCCAAATCTTCTGCAAGCCTTAGTTTCCAGCCTTAACAAAAGAAATCGTTTTCTTGTGAGGGCAAGCCATCACAGAAAACGTACGTGAAAGTTTAGGGTTCTAGTAGGTTGAGGCTTTTAATCAGTTTTACCACTCTCTGTGGGACTAAGTTCCAGATCTTCTCCGATACTAAGATTGCCACCCCGTAACTAAAGAAATATTTTTCTTCTGAATACAGAGCAATCACAGAAAACATGTATGGATGTTTCGGGTTCTGAAAGGTTGAGGCTTTTAATTATGATAGTTTAAGCGTTCTCTGAGGGACCAAATTCCAGATCTTTTCCTGTGCTAAGATTGCCGCCTCTAACTGGAGAAATCTTCTTCTATTGAGTGAAAAGCAACCACATTAAAATTTCAGGTTCTGGTAGATTGAGGCTTTCAATTTTACTACTCTCTGAAGAACTAAGTTCCAGATCTTCTGCGGTGCAAAGATTGCCGCCCCTAACTAGAGAAATCTTTCTCTGCTAAGTGCAGCGCAATCTCACAAAACATGTATGAAAGTTTCGGGTTTTGGTCAGTTGAGGCTTTTAAATAAATTTAACAATCCCTGAGTTCCAGATCTTCTCCGGTGGCAAAGTTGTCAACCCTAACTAGAGAAATCTTTTTCATGTTTCAAAGAACATGTACGTATGTCTCTGATCCTTGATTGCCTTTCCTGAACACATGGAAAGGGGAAATTTTTATTTTATTGAATCGAGTGAGTGGACAGAAACCAGTCAGGTATCCAATGAGCATGCAAAACTAAAATAAAGTTAAACTCAAATCAGTTGAAAAAGCCATCAAGCACCGTGAATAGTGATGATCTTTTATGCAAGTTTAGTTTAACTCTCTGGTAAAGGCACTTTATATAATTGTAAGTACTCTCTGGGGTTCCAAGTTCCAAATCTTTTTCAACGCTTAGATTTCCAAACCTAACTAGAGAAATCTCTCATAAATCATAGAAACATATTTAAATATATTTTATTTTGGTGCTTGATTGAATTTCCTGCTAATATCCGTAAAGGAAATTCCAATCTTATTGAAATCAATTCTAGAATGGGCCTATTGAAAATTACATCTAAAATTTTTGCATTAGTTGATTTGACTTAAGAGGGATTCATTGTACTTAAACATGTGTTAAGTCTACTTAGAACTTTTTCTCTAATACATTTTTTACACATCCTTTTTTGTAAAGAAATTTGTCAGCAATTTTGTAACATAATTTGGTCCAAGTATGCAATCGTACGAGAGCTACCACTTCTATCTATTTACCTGCTTTTTGTTATTTTGACGGTAATCCCTCAGTTTTTAATAAATTTTGTACGTGAATTAGGGGCTAAGTATGAAGTTAAGAGAACCAATAACACTGTGAAGTATTCGAGAAAAGGCAGAAATTGATCGGTTCAAAAAAGTGATCGTTCAAAATGTTGCACAGATGAAGAAGAAAAGATGATATTAGAGTTGGAGTTGGAATCGATAGATCACTAAACAAAGGTCTCATGTGGCTATGGTGAAGCCACAGCGCAGACAGGTGGGAACTCTACCGGTTTGATCCGACGGCTTATTGTTCTTGGGGGAAATAAGAATTTTGAGCGAAAACTTTAGAGATTGGAGATAACTTCACTTGGGACAATTGCGTTCCATGTATGGTTATAAGCACAAACACACAAATGATTTCTTACAGGGATCAAGAGATACTTGTGATTCTTCCACCACAGACAGAGATCTATCAGATCTTGCAGTCCGCTCACATCCACTCATTTCAGTCATTTGAATGCCTAAACAAAAATTGTATTAATTTAAATTTTTTAAAGTTGTCAAGCTTTTCAAAAAACTCCATCGATGGTGTTTTCGATGAAATGTTGTGGCAAAAGTTGAAACTGAGCTACCGAACTGTAAAGCAACGAGAGAACAGAAATAAGATATACGTATCTGATATCGTGAGCATGAATTGTAGCGGTAGATTAAGCTCGGGGTTTTCCTTAACCCAGTACCGCCTAGCGTGATCATATGGTCACACCAAACATGCTCAAAAAAAATTTATTTTTTTTAAGTATGCTTCATATTAATTCGATCAAAACATGTTTTCGTCAAGTTCGAGAAAAAAAATTCCGGCAAAAATTTGGGTTAAGTATGAATTATATAAATTAAACCAAATTGCCATTGAGCCAAGTTGAGGGAATAATAACTTGAGAAAGTCTATACTGCAATGCCACAATGACAAAACTGCGGTTAACTTACACTTCCACTACTGAAATTATATTCAATTTTTAAGCTTCTGCTGTCCATAATCAATTCGATCCAATTCCAAAAATTAATTGTTTGTCTCTTTAAGCAGCTTAAGCTCTTCGACTACTCCAATATTTCAAAAATTCTAAATAGTTCTGTTTTGACATTAAGTTGTAAAAATGGATCAACTTTTTTTCGCCGCCAAACCGAACCACTGTTCCCAAGTCCATTCAATCATTTCGAAACATTCATATCACTGCTTTAAAAAACCATCTGCCCCACATATATGAAATAATTCATTTCATGTCATTCTATGCCAGCAATGTCTATAACCTATCAACAGTGGCGCACACAGGGTTGCATTTTGGAGGGGGCTGTACACAATTTTCGTACTCAATAATTTTTTTAAGTATATCTACCAAACAAAATGTTTGCAATAAGCCCAAAATCCTCCTATATGCGCCACTGTTTAGCATATAAATATTTACATTTTAAACCATTCATTGGTTTCATATGCATTTTAAAATTGTTTCAGGTGTTCAATACAACAACAAATGGCACAAAAATCGAGGAAGACGAGGTGCCTGACATCACAGATCCCTTCTTCCTTATAGAAACGTTATGTATTATTTGGTTTACATTTGAACTCACAGTCAGGTAAGTTTCACAATTTTGACTTTAATTGCTTATTTTTTCCCTATTCTTTTGTATATATAAAACTGGTTGTAATCAAAAGTTTAGAGGTTGATTTTCTGATATAAATTGTAAAATGTTTTCAAAAACCAAATTTTAAAAACCAAATCATCTTTTCTTTCTCTCCCTCTTGACACTCTCCCTCTACTACTCTACTCTTTTTACTCTCTCTACTCTCTTTTTACTCTCTCTACTCTCTTTTCATTTGGTGCTCTCAAATGTTATTCATTTTGACGCCTAACCAATTCTCTCTTGAAGGTTCCTCGCATGTCCGAATAAGTTAAATTTCTGCAGGGATGTCATGAATGTTATCGACATAATCGCCATCATTCCGTATTTTATAACATTGGCGACCGTCGTCGCCGAAGAGGAGGATACGTTAAATCTTCCAAAAGCGCCAGTCAGTCCACAGGTACGTCCGTTCGTATGAGAAACTTTACCTAAAAGTTTTCTTTTTTAGTTTTTTAGTTTCCATATTTATTTGTTTTCATTAAGCTTTTCATTTGAAATTGTTACTTTTGCTTAGAACAAAAAAAATCCAAAATATATTTCATTACATCAAAATCAAGAAATACCAAAAATATTTTGTTCCGAAACACCCAACCATCTATCGAGCATTATGCAATTTAATATTTTGTTGAAATGCCACGATAAACGTTTGATTTGTGCTCGCTTTTCATTTGACTGAATATTTGATTGTTTTTTGTGTTCGATGCGCCAAATTTGCGCAGTTCACGTTCTGTTTTTGCATTTATTCAGCCATATACATATAAATATATATATACATATACATATGCGTATATTGCTATATACATATATAGACATAAATATGGATATATTTTTAGTATATATATTTTTGATTTTTACTACTCATGCGCTACTTTTCTTGTCTTTTTCACCTGTCTTAATTATTATGGTTTATGATTTCTTAATTCATGTTCTTGTTTTTATGTTTGTTGCAAACTTTTGCGTTCATGTTTCTATTGAATCTTGTGATTGTGATTAATTGTTGTACAAATTGAAAAAACATACCATACCGATTATAATTTTTAGGACAAGTCATCGAATCAGGCTATGTCCTTGGCAATATTACGAGTGATACGATTAGTTCGAGTATTTCGAATATTTAAGTTATCTAGGCATTCGAAGGGTTTACAAATTTTAGGACGAACTCTGAAAGCCTCAATGCGGGAATTAGGTTTACTTATATTTTTCTTATTTATAGGTAAGTGTCAGTTAAAAGCAAAAAAACAAAAACCAAAACACAACTTATACATTTTATTAAAACAAATATCCTTATGCAAATACAACAACAACAACTACTACAACTGTCCCTACAAATACAAATACAACTGTCACAGTGTGTCCACTACTTGAATGTCTTTACCCCCCAAAACAGACACACACACACACAAACTTTTACTGAGAACACACATAACAAAACAGAAACACAAAACAATAAAAAACCCCACGAACTTTCTAAACTCCAACAAATTTCCCACACAACTGTCACACAACTACCCTATCGCTCTCTGTCTTCCCCACGTCCCCAATTACCCACGAAATTCAACAAATCAAAGCAATTCTACAAACTCAAAGCTTCAACAAGTCGCCAATGCAGCTTGAACTGCAACAGAGTTGCCAAGCATAATTTTAATTTAATAATATTTTTTCTTAAAGAACCAATGAGTCCAAACTACACTTAGTGCACATTTAAATAATATTTTTAAAACCTCGATTATTTTTGCCCCCGTCACTGCCCCAAACATCCAAATGTTAGCTTAACAAAAACAATTAAACAATTTTATTCTGTTTTGTTTCCCTCAAACAAAAAAAAACACATAAAAAACAAAAAGTCCACCATAAATTTTATTTGTGAGAACCTTTTAAAACCCACTATTCACTATTGCTTTTTAATCAATTTTCAAGAATATATATATAAAACTTTGTTTTAAATGTAAACAAAACAACATTTTCATATATTTGCAAAAACTATAAAAATACGTAAAGTTTTATTTGTACTGTACCTTAAAGTTAACGAGTAGTATGTGATAAAAAAAAACCCAACTGAAAATCTAAACAAAATAAAATAAAAAAAACAACCAACTCGATGTATAAATGTGCGCTTTGTTGGCAACTCTATTCACCGATATTCACCGTACGCAACCAAACCAACCGCACTAAATGACCGACGAAAATCGAGAACGTCGAGAACGTACCGTAGGTGATGTACTGTATTTTTGTTAATTGTAGGTATGTGTGTGTAGGTCTTAGGCCATTAGGTATTCTAAAGCATATTCTTAGGCGCACAACACCATAACTAGAGCTGTCACTTGAACATGTTTGGGCGTCGAACACGTACGCACTCTCACTCACCCAACCAACCAACCAACCGCCCGATCACGTGATTACTAGAACCACACATAGTGTGTACTCACTCGTACTGGCGTTGTTTCAGTGTTGAAGATGGAGATGTGTTCACGCAATCCAAGCATATATTTGGAAATTTACTCGAATTTTAGTCTATTGCTCATGATATACTTTGACAGAGTAAAAAGTATTTATGTACACAAATAGTTCGTATGCAATTTTAAGGGGAAATTTAAAATTGCGACTGTTGCCTTTAAGTTAAAACGGTCCATGTGTTGCGTTAGTGTTCCACGAGAAACAAGTCCTTTGTAAATAAACTGTCAAAAATTATAGGAAATCGTAATAGAAGTTATAAACTCTGTGTAAATATGAAAGTGAGGTCTTGTTTCCAAGTAATGGAGAGTTAACCCCAATAAGAGTTTAACTCATATTTTCAAATCTGTCTCTATGGGCTATGTACCAATCCTTAGTTTCATGTATGTAGCTCATAAGTTGATTGTATTATCAATATTTAACCTCATGGTCCATCTATCAGTCTCTGATTATACATTTTCCATATCTTGTCTATCTTTTTGTGACACTCTTCTCTCTCTCTCTTTCCACTATGTACCAATCATAAGTTCAAACTAGTTGTCAAAATTCAAAATATGAAAGTTGTGAGTTCATATTTTAACGTTTTGGATTTGTCTACTGTTCTTCTACCCATTCTTAGGCATTTAACCAATCTTTTTAAATCTGTCTCTATCAACTATGTACCACGCCTAAGTTAACCCCTTTCCAATATGAAAATAGCAGTCCGCTGTATGAATTGTGTGGGCTGTAGTCCAATATATTGGACATTGTGACTGCAAGGGTTAAAGTAGTATTTTCAATATTAGACCCCGTCTTTCTAGTGGTCCATCTACCAGTCTCTCAATCCACCTAATCTCTCAATCTAAATTTTTCATATTTTTTTATATCTTTGTGACACTACTCTTTCTATCAGAGTTCAAATGTCGCTCATATAAAGTTAAAAACTCTGTGAAAATATGAAAATTGTGGTCTTATTTTAATGTAATGGAGCGTTAACTTATTGAGAGCTAAACCCATTTCTTCAAATCTCCCTCTCTCTCTCTGTGTTTTTTCACTATGTACCTTTCATTAGCTCAAAGCAGCTCAAACGTTTTCCGCTTTTTCAATAATTGTCCTCGTTGTTCTCTCAATCTACCTTTTCCATATATTTTCTATCATTTTGTGATACTCTCTCTAACCACTTCAAACTAGCTGTCAAAGTTCGAATGTCGTTACTTGTTCGGAGGTCTAATTTCAATGTAAAGGAGAGTAACCCATTAAGAGTTTAACTCATATCTTCAAATGTATCTCTCTCTCCGCTCTTTAGTTCAAAGCAGCTGAAAAGTTTTCCCCTTTTTCAATATTTGACCTCATCTTTCCAGTGGTCTATCCAACTTCCTACCTTTTCTACCTTTATATCTACCTTTTCCATATCTTGTCTATCTGTTTGTGACACTCCTCTCTACCTATTTGTTCAATTGACCTCATTTCCAATTGTTGTCTACGTCTTTCTGATGATTTCTTACCATAAGTGGTCTTCATTTCCAATATTTGTCTACGTCTTTCTGATGATTTCTCACCATAAGTGGACCTCTTCTTCAATATCTGTCTGGCTCTTTTCCATGTCTTTTCTATAATTTCGTGACATTTCTCTCCACTTATATATGCAAACCAACTCCTTAGATGACCCTCCTCCTTCTGACTTCATCTTTCCAATAACTTTTCTATCAGGTTCTTTACTTCAAAAGCTGTTCTACTGACCAGTTTAAAGTTAGTGATAAGCTGACCTCATTTTCAATTCTCTCTCCATCTTTCTATTCAATTGTCTTCAGTTTTCTAATCTGTCTGCCTCTTAATGGATCTTTTCCATGTCTATCGTTTCCTGACATTTCCTGTTACTTATTTGACCTTTCTTCCAATATTTTACTTCATATTTTTAATGATTTTTTTATCAATGTTGTTAAACTTACTCAATCCTTTGATTTTGTTCTTTAATATTTACTTCGTCTTACTTTTTCAATATTTGAATCTGTCACTTTTCAATTCCACACTACTCGTCTGTTGTTTTTAGTATTCAACTCCGTCTTTCTGATGAGTCTCTTCCATTCCACGCTTTTCGCGTTTGTTAATATTTTCTTAGATATTTGTCTTCGTCTTACTATCTTCATCTCTTGTTTTACCTGTCTTCTTCTCAACTTACCTTTCCCATGTTTTCTTTATCATTTCGTTTCTTTTCACTTTTATGTTTCACTGAGTTTTTTAATATTGTCTTCTTCCAGTATTGTCTTTGAGTTTTCTAGCCCTCTCTTCTTATCCATTGGGTATCTCGATCATTTTCCAAAATTTTTTTTCTATGTTAATTCAAGATAACTTCATTGACAATTGTACTTCCAATGATACGCCTCTCTCATTTTCTGAGACGCCCTAGAATTCCAAACTGTCTTAGTCCCTATGAGATAACCTATAAATTGAGTTTGTGTTTATGATTTTTTTTCGTATATTTGTGGATATACATATCTATCGCTGATATACCTCTCTTTCTGTCGATATCTGAGACGCATTACGATTCTAAGCTCTCTCATTCAAATTTAATTGATAATCTGAACTCAATTAGTTTCTCAATTCTTGTAAATTCAATGCTTTCGCTTTCTACTTTTTATGGAAACCTAATTACCTAATTACACAATCAAAACTTTCTACTGTTTTATTGAAACGTAAGAAACACGTTAAACTAAAAACAAAATGTATACTGTTTCATTGAAGCGTAAACCTAACTGAATTTTCTTCTACAGTTTTATCAAACTGTCAAGTTTAGCTTTTTGTTACACTTCATCTTTACTTTTTGATCACTTATTGCATTTTTCTTTCCCTCTCTCTTCTACTTTATACTTCAGGTTAGATCTCTGGAAGAGAGACAGAGATCTTAAAAGATCTCTTCCAGGCTTTCTTTATTCATCTCTCTATCGACTTATGAGATCCACTTTTCCTCAATTCGAGTTGGCTTGTTAATTCACAACTTTACGATATGAAACTCTATCTTTTCCACTGCGTCTCTGACCCTCCATAAACCCTTCATCAACTTTTAACATTCTCATCCAATTCCGAAATTCCGTTTCTTCTTTCAGACTTTTAGTCAATCTAATATCAATCTAATATCATTGTATTCTACTTATGAATTCAAGGCCCCTCTTAAGTACATCTCTTTCAGATATCCAATCCATATCCAAAAATAAAGACGACTGCGTGTCTGTGTTTCCGTCCGTTTTTTTTTTTTTGCTTATAACAAGTGAATGCGTCTGTCTTTTGCGTATTTTTCACTCTTTCTTTTAGTCTTCTTTTTGGACCAATGAACTATTAATCAATCTTTAACACTGTGTTGCACGTATGAGTTAAAGGCCCCTCATAACTACGTTCCCCCAATTTCTGTCAATCTTTTATTACTCAAAACAAGTGGATACCTCAGTCTTTTGAGCAATTTGTACTCTTTCTTTTAGTCTTCTTTTTCGACCACACTCTTTCTTTTAGTCTTCCTTTTTGACCAACTAAGTATTAATCAATCTATTACATCGTGTTCCACTTATGTGTTCTAGGCCCGTCAAGGCCCCCGTTCCATCAATTTCTATAAATCTTTTATTGCTCAAATCAGCCGTTTGAGCATTTTTCACTCTTTCTTTTAGTTTAGTTTAGTTCTTTTTGGACCACACTCTTTCTTTTAGTCTGTTTTTTGGACCACACTTTCAGTCTTTCTTCTACTTTATTGATTCCAACTAACAAAGCCTTCTGTCCATTACAAAGGTTACTATTCTTCTCACTCTTCTGACTCCACTTCTCAAATATATATATAAACATTTTTATAGTTAATCTCTAATTAATTTTAATTGGTTTTTTACATTTCCAATCATTTGTGGGACATTTGCGCAACACATCGTGAAACTTAAAATTGGGCTTCGTCAACAATATAAATGCTTAAAAATGCATAGCCGACTGTTTGCTTTCACACAACATGCAACTGCCCAAACAATATTTTGCTATTAAATCAAATCGAAGTTTGTGGCTATCGTTTTGAATGTGTTGTTGCGTTTTTTACAAATGTTAAAGTTGTATCTATCTACGTCTACGTTTTGTCGTCTGCGCATTCATACTAAAAACAAAAACTTTTAACCTAAATGTCGTCGTAATCGTCGTCTAAATTACTAACTACAAAACTAAATACTTGACATGAATTGTCTATGTCAACGTGTTGTAATTACATAAACGTCGTAACTGTAACTGTTTAGTTGATCTTAAATTATTTAACCAATAGTAACAACAATAAATAGTTAGCTGCTGTCAAAAGTGTCAAGCATATGAAACACATTATTGTCAAAATTACAACTAATTTACTAAAACATTGATTGTGCCATCAATTGATAAATGCATTAAAAATGAACAAAAAAAACAAAAATAGTAATCAATTGACAGTAACTGTCACAACAGACAGCTTTGTGTGTGTCATATGTTTGTCATTTTTCTTTATTAAAAACAAAATTGTCATTAGTATAAATATTGCACCCTGTATTACTAATCAATACAACTAACAAAATTAGCTTAGCGTAGCATTTTTAAATACTAATTGCCATTTCTACTACTACTACTACTATGTTAATACTAATATTACTACCAACGCCACGCTATGGACCAAACCGAATGGACTGAGAGAATTGCTTCGAGATGGTGTTTCGACTGATTTGATCCGAAATTAATAAGGCTACAACTTCTTCTATGACTAAAACTACTGATTTTACAGTTACCACTGTTTTTTAGTACTATTGGCATCATTTCGTTGCATTCATGCTTTAACTGAAAAATAGTGTTTGAGCTAAACAACATTTTTTACCAATACTGAGCTTCCATGGATCTTCCAAACCTGACTAACTAAATGCTCATTGTTCCAAAAGTATTTTTTGACGTTGATGCCAAATTCAACGAACCTGCATGGTTCGACCGAATCTGATGAGCTGAATGCTAATTTGCCAAATTCTCTTCTACTACTACTTCTACTACTTTTTCGACCACACTAGCACAACTTTCCCATTCGTTTCCACAAGACGGTTCAACTAAACTTGAATGAACCCTTGAACAAACTCACACGAATTAACAGAACCTGAACGACTCGATGTCGTTTAACGAATACAAATAACTTTCGGTGTAAAATGGTTGTAAATACTACAACAAAAGATGAAGTCTCGTGCACTTTCGTTAGATAAATTTAAAAAAATACTCTTCTACTACTTTTTTAATTCTAATATGTTCATAGTACAACATAGTAGAGTTTTTTTACGAGTATTTTTTCACGATTATGGTACAAGTTATATGACTAAACGTTAAACGACTGCGACCACTACTATCTACCACTATCTATGGTACAAGTTATATGACTAAACGTTATACGACTATGACTACTACTATCTACCACTACTACTACTACACTACACTACACTACACACTCGTTACCAACGCCAATTTTCCTTCTCTTTCTATTTGTAGTACAAATTAAACATATCGTACATAATTCCAGTACAGTCCATAACAGTTGGTCAACAAAATGTTATATATTAGGACTAAGTACAAAGACCACTACTGAATCGACCAGAAGTCTTAATTCTACTACCAGACACTTTCCGGTTCCATTTACTACCGCCACTATCTCTATATCTCTATATCTCTATCTCTCTCTCTCTCTCTCTCTCTCTCACTCTCGCGTTCTATCTATCTGTACTACAATACAACAAATCTTACTTAATTCCAGTATTCCATATATAATTCCATAACAAATGGTCAAAAAAAATGTTATATCTAAGGACTACCAAAACCACTACTTAAGAGACAAGAAATCTTTGTACGACTACCTGACGGTTTTCATTACTACCGCCACTACTCTCTCTCTCTCTATTAGTACTACAATACAACAAATCATACTTAATTTCAATACTTTTTCCTAAGGGTTTCCTTCAGTTCGTCAAATTATTATTATTTATTAGGACTAAGTACAAAGACCACCACTGTAACGACCAGAAAACTTTTCTTTTTTACTACTACCACTACTGACATTCTCTCTCTCTCTTTCTCTCTATTTGTACTACAATACAACAAATCTTACGTAATTTCAGTACTTTTTCCTATAGCTTTCCTGTTCCATAAGAGTTGGTCAACAAGATGTTATATATTAGGACTAAGAAGACCACTATTAAAACGACCAGAAATCTTTATACGACTACTTGACATTTTTACTACTACCAACATTACTATCTCTCTCTCTCTCCCTGTCTCTCTATTTGTACCACAATACAACAAATCGTACTTAGTCTCAGTACTTTGCGTTTCCTATTCCATAGCTATTGGTCAACAAGTTACATATATATATAATTATTATATATAATTGTTCAGTGCCTTGCTGTAGACTTTAGCGCTAATGTGTTCTTTCGTTATCGAAACTGTTAATTGAACTCCAAAAAAACGTATTTTTAATAAAACAATTAACAATTAAACATCGTTTAATGTAAAATGTTCAAATTATTTGTATGTTAATTGTACTATAACTACATATATATATATATAACTACTTACTATCCATACAAACTACTCATCGCCAGTGCAAGTTTGTAGCTTCTGAAAGCTTTCAAACAAACGACACTAAATATACGAAAAAAGGTTCAGTATAAATTGTGAAATTCTTTTCCAGCCACATTGAGTTAACTAATTTGTCAATTATTTATATTGTTATTATATATAAATAACTGAATTATCGATTGTTTATTTCTGTTGGCATATTTCGTTGCGAGTTTAATTGCTCAGTTGCACTTTTGTTTCCCCCACCCTGCCTGACCCCTCAACTAGTAATTTACAGTTCCATCACTGCTCCACATCCTCAACTATATAGTTTAACCCTTTTGATTTGTTCGTTTTTAAAGTGCACCAACTAACTACTGACCTCTGTTCTCTGTTTCATTCCGTTACGTTTCGTAATTTGTATTTGTAGTTTTAGCAGTGAGAAAGTATTTTTGATAAAGTTTTTACGTTTGGTTTCAAGTGTGTCCAGTAAACGTTTTAGACAATAGACAATTAGTTTATTTACCGTTAGAATTTTTTTGTATGTAGTTAGTGTATAAAATTCATACAACTGTACAGTCGAGTTGTGCAAAACTGCTGTCGTGAGCAGTGGGCCCAATGCCAATCAGTGGCAAATGAATTTGCGCGAAATGCAACACTACAGGGTGTCATGATTAGCTGATGAATCAATTGTAATCAATTTTTAAGTGAATTTCAATTCAATTTAATCCATTTACATTTGAATTGTAATTCATTTGAGTCGTTTTTCAACTGAACTGCAATTAAAATTTTCTCTTTAACAATTAAATAATTTAATTAATTGCAGTTCAACCCAATTAATTTGGAATAGAATTGCAATTCAAATGAGTCGATTTTCAATTGAGCTTGAATTTACATTTTTTCAATTAAGTTGCAATTCATTTTAATCTATTTTTAAGTGAACTTCAATTCAATTTAATCCATTTTAAACTTAATTGCAATTCATTTGAGTCAATTTTCAACTGAGAAATTTTTTCAATTGAATTGCAATTTATTTTAATAAATTTCAAAGTTCAAAGAATTTCAATTTAATTTAATCCATTTTCAATTAAATTGCAATTCATTTGAGTAGATTTTCAACTGAATTGCAATTGAAACTTTCTCAATTGAACTGCAATTCATTGGAAACAATTTTTCAACTAAATTGCAGTTGAATTGAGTTGATTGAGTGCAGTTAGTAAACTTCAAATCAATTTAATCAATTTTTAAGTAAAAAGCAGCTCATCTTAGTCCATTTTCAATTGAATTGCAATTCACTTGAGTCGATTTTCAACTGAAAAATGTTTTCAATTGAATTGCATTTTATTTTAATCAATTTCTAAGTGAAATGCAGGTCAGATTATTCAATTTTAAGTCGCATTGCAATTCAAATGAGTGGTATTTCAATTGAGTGAGTTGTAATTCAAATTTTAAATTAAATTATTTAAATTGCAATTCATTTTAATAAATTTTCAATTGAATTGCAGTTCAATTCAATCAACTTCTTAGTAAATTTTAATTTAGTTTAATTAATTTTTGAGAAAATTGCTGCTCAAATTATTTCATTTTCAATTGAATTGCAATTCATTTCAGTCGATTTTCAACTAAGAAATTTTTTCAATTGAATTACCATTTGTTTTAAATCAATTTAAAAGTGAATTAAAATTGTATTTAATCTATATCCAATTAAATTGCAATTCATTCATTATTCATTATTCAATTTTCAACTGAATTGCAATTGAAATTTTCTCAATTGAACTGCAATTCATTTGAATAAATTTTCAATTAAATTGCAGTTCAATTAAATCAACTTCTCAGTAAACTTCAATTCAATTTAATCAATTTTTAACTAAATTTCAGTTCAACTTTGTCCATTTTCAATTGCATTGCAATTCAACTGAGTCGATTTTCAACTAAGAAATTTTTTTAATTGAATTGCAATTATTTTCATCAAGTGAGTTGCAGTTCAACTTAATCAATTTTTAATGAAATTGCAATTCAAATGAATCGATTTTCAATTGAGTTTTAATTGACATTTTTTCAATTAAATTACCATTAATTTTAATTATTTTGTTAGTGAATTTTAATTTAACTTAATTCAATTTTGTGCTGCAATTGAATAAATTTTCAAGTGAATTGCAATTCAATTGAACCAATTTCAAATTAGTTGGAATTAAAATTTTTCAATGAAATTACGATTCAAATTAGTTGCAATGGAATTTTTTTTAATTACGATTCATTTCAAACAATTTTTAATTTAATTACAATTCAGTTTAATCAATTTCTAACTGATTTGCAATACAATTGAATTCATTTTCAACTGAAAATCAATTGAAGTTTTACAATTGAATTGCAATTTAATTGAATCGATTTTTAAGTGAATTACAATTCATTTGAGTAAAACGTTGATTGAATTGCAATTCACTTCAATCCACTTTTAATTGAATTGCAATTCACTTCAATCCACTTTTAATTGAATTGCAATTCAATCGAGTTGAATGCAATTGAAATTTCTAACAAAACTGCACTTTACTACTGAAACTAGAAATTTCAACAAATATTTATTGAAAACCCCCAAAAATATGCTTTACATATTTCACAGCAATTAATCATTTATATATATATTTTTTTTTGTAAATTTGTTAAACCACCACCCTGTAGTGTGCATTTTCACCGAAACTCTAAAGCGCTTTTAAATCAAACGAAAAATATTCCAAGCAGAATTTAAACTTAAACCGTACCGACCCCCAACTTTTAATCAATTGACCTTTTCAGCCAAACAGACAAACAACTAATTTTAAGCGCATAAAAATACAAACAATTTTACTTTTAATCTTTTCATTTTAATATATTTATATATGAAAAAAATCATTTAAAATAAACATTTAATTGGTATTCAACTACAACTAATGTCACAAAATTTTCCCCACATTCCCATCACAATCCACAATCTATCTAAAAAATAAACAAAAACCAAATGTCGATATCGAAAATCGAATACATTAACATGATCGTATTTGCACCCTGTGGCCCATTTTGTGTGCGTTTCGAAGGCGTCGTCCTATTCTCATCGGCGGTTTACTTTGCGGAAGCTGGTGCCGAAATGTCCTTCTTCAAGTCCATACCCGATGCATTTTGGTGGGCGGTGGTTACCATGACCACGGTGGGATATGGTGATATGAGGTATACAAACCAAATTACAACTTACCAAATTCAATTTAATTTAAATTTTTATCAACAACAACAACTACTACAACTATTACTAAATTACATTTAAAATTAACTTAAATGATTAGCAATGATTTCATGCATTTATTTACGTATACGAAAAAAAATTAATAATTACTGTACAAAAACAACAAACCAAGAATAAGTAAATAGTCACTTTAATATTGTAAAGTAACTTGGCATATTATTATTTTTCCAAATCTACTACAAACACCACAACAACAATAACTACTACTACTACTTCTACTTCTATTCCTCTACTATTTAAACTTATGTGCCTCAACCACCTTAACTTTTCACCACATTTTCAAGCAAGTTTTTCGTTCAACTTCAATACCACAAATACCACCCAGAAACACACATTTTCCCGACCACTTCCAAGTGTGCCGCCATGTCCAGCCTCCAGTGGTGCTGTACAAAAAAACAAAGAAACTATCTTCTCTCTCACTCTGTTACTCTGTCTCTCTCTCTCTCTCTCTCTCGCTCTCTCGCTGTCTCTCTCCCTGTCTCTCTCCCTGTCTGTCTTTCTGCCTCTCGCTGTGTCGCTGTTTGATCATTTTCCGTTTTCTTCCGTTTCGTTCCGTTCCATTAAGTGCTATTCCCCACATTTGTAAACCACTTTTGACGTTGTCGTTTAGTTGTTGTTGTGTTTAAAGTTTTCATTTAATTTGCGACTACATACATATTTCTGCAAAGCCAATTGTAACTAAAGCAACATTACTGTAGCGTGCCAGTGTTGTAATTTTCCCGCGGCAGCGCCTCCTGCCGCACCTACTACCTCCATCCCATATGTGTGTGTATGTGTTTGCGCAGTGGCGCCTTGTAACTACTCGTAAATATTTGAACATATACCATAAATATACATAACTACTTACATATATAGACGTGCTATACATATGAATATTTTTCCTGTAAAACTTACACAGTGACGTTGTTGTCATTCTCGATGTTTTGTGATAATCCAAAGCGCTCGCTGTGCTCCGAATGTTTGTGATTCAACTTTTATTGGTTCATGTCATTATCGTTTTGCTGCATTTATGATTTTGTAAAAAAACAAAAACAAACAAAAATATATATTCTTTTATCATTGGTTTAGTTTGCATGCCACGATTTTGCGTTTGTTTTAGTTTTCTGATTTTATTTTTCTTCCGGCCCAAGCAGAACACAATTCATTTTGATTTCGAATATAACTAACCAACCAATATATCACCATATTTAAAATGAATAAAACAAAGAAGAAGAAGAAGCAGACCAGTCCGTCGAATTGCCAAAAACCATGTCTTCACATTATTTTGTTACAATTCTTCAATTCTCAAATGAAGAAACCATCACTAGTCCGCTTTCCAAACCGCCAGTGCCATGAAACCCTTCGGCGCTTACACTTTAAATTCAAACTGCCAAAGCCCAAATTGCCCCACTTGGCAGCCATTGCGAGTCTAAGTGCTCACCTGAGGTTCTCAAGCACAGCGCAAAGTGACCCAAAGATTCTCTACAGAAAAGCAAAAAAACTCCGAACTCCCAGGTTGCTCTACGCTTCACCCAAAACCCTATTTACGGCCACTTTAGGTCATTACAACTTTGACATTTTCCACAAACAAACATCATCGTTTAGTTTTCATCATAATTTTCACCCTCCGTCCCCAAACCCCATTAACAATAAAACTTGAAATTATATTTTTTAAATTCTGCTTGGGATGAATTTATATAACAAATAATAAATAAGCGTTTACTAACCAAATACGTAAAAAAAAATTAAAATAATTCCATTCAAACTTTTCAGTTACAATTGATTTTTAGTCTTTTTTGATTTGCCAACACACCAAAAGAAATTAAAAAAAAACTTAACAAAACCTCAATTTTAATTAAGCGGTAAAAAGACCAGTTTACTAAAATACCCACAAAAGAAAAATATAAAATTCAATAAAATGCTCAATGCAAAAAAAATAAATATTGAAAATCCACCAACAATTCATTTGGCCAAATACAAAAATCAATAGAACCACACACAACCAAATTGACTCTACACCACACGTATACTCTGTATCACTTGGACAATACTCAGACAAAACACTCCTAAACCACCTTAACCACAACAGAAAGATTGAAATATTTACAACTTTTTTAAGAACAAAAAACAACTACTGCACTAAAACACTAACAAATATCAATACTACTAAAGACAAAGTGTATATAAGATCACCTTTCTCAAGATTTAACATAATAAACAATCAAATCAAGAAATCTACGTACCACATAACAGAGAAACCCATATTTATTTCAACAACAACTCCATGAAAACCAATACTTCACCTATAAAACCACCAAGAAAAGTCCTTGTTAAAACAACAATACATTAGAACCACTGAAACCACACACAATTATTGCACAATAAGTATAAATATTAACATATCCATTAAACAAAAAAAGACAAAACCACTTCATGGAGTCCCCCAATCACTTCAGGAGTTATTAAGATAAACAAAGACCTTATGAACTCGTCGACTATTTGTAATACAAAAGTCAACAAATTCCACACAATACCACCAAATCAATGAACATTGAACCACCTGGTTTAATAAAAGAAAATCCATTATTTTTACATGAAATTGAATACTTCATTTAGCACAGTTGGGAAGACTCGATTCAGGCCAAATAAGTACGAATAAGTTGTAATGAAATGCACATTTGGTTCTTTCGAATCTTGATCCCTATTGGCAAAAAACGTGATGAGTCGATTTTCATAAGCTTCTCTTGTGGCAGGAACCGGTGTAATCACTTGGTGCCCGGTCCATACTATAATATAAGATGGATGCATCAAAACCTTTCAACCAAGCTTCCGAGGGTTCTGTTGAGTCACTATCAATGTATGTAAAACAGGAACTAAAAGGTCCGACCTATAAGGTGGATGTATAACAACTTTCGGACCACACTTCCGCAGCTTCTGGCGGGTCACTATCGATGTGTGGGGCCTGCCGGTTGATCTATGTCTGATTCGGACTAAGAGGTTGATGCATAATAACTTTGGAACCAAGCTTCTGACTAGTCTCTATCGATGTGTGTGACTTGCCATGGTTCTGTGTCAGAATCGAACTATAAGATGGATGCCTGGCTAGTACCTATCGATGTGTGTGGCCCGCCGTTGTCCTGGTGGAACACAATTTCAAAGCTGACTAGGCGATTGCTTCCTTCAGACGGTCTAATTACTGACAGCGCTGGTCTAAAAAAAGAGTTTGGTCGTAGCGAAGCATTTCATAGTATGTGATTCCCTGCCAGTCCCAACAAACACACAGCAAATTCTTTCTAACCGTCAATTTGCAACCGGGATTGCCTGACGTTGTGGTAAGTGATCCAAATTTTGTGACCAGTAACCATCCACAGTCGAGTAAGCTTCGCAAGAAGCTCATATTAGTTCAATGAGTGAGCTGTCTTATATTCGACTGTTTGTAATATTTCAATGGGACTTAATGGCCTAAGTGGGCTCTATCCAGTTTTCATGATCAGTCACCATCCACTTTTGCCATCCACAGTCGACTAAGTTTCGTGAAAAGCTGGTTAAATGAGTGAACCGTCTTATGTTCGACTATTTATTTGTAGTATCTCAATGCGCCTTCAGGGTCTAAGTGGACTCTATCCAATTTTCATATCCAGTCGCCATCCACTTTTATCATCCACAGTCGACTTAGCTTCGTTAAAACCTGGATCAATGAGTGAGTTATTTCTAGTATCTAAATGGGTCTTCATGGCCTAAGTGGACTCCATCTTGAGGCAGCCATTCAAAAGTGACTATTTATCAGATGTCTGGTTTACTGTCCCTAAAGCGGGATCTGTTATGATGAAAAAAATGTTTCGAACTAATTTAAAATACATTTAAATAGTGGATAAGCCACTCATACCTACCTATCTACCATCTGCTTCAGAAACGGTTCCATAAGGAAACTCGATCCATGAATTTTTCTTGTGTTAACTAATGGGACACCCATACATTTAAATTTGTTTGTATTTAGTCCAATTAAAATGATTCCAAAAGGAATTTTTTACTATGTTTAGCTTCTGGACAATCGAAACAATTCTCAGATGAGCGTAGGGCATCACTTACATTAAAATTACCAGAACAGAATTAACCATAACTATGCTTGATTGGCTGTTATCGTATTAGGACCGTCTGCGGCTGCTTTTTCGTCATTATCGAAGACAGACTGTAGAATTTGATGTATTGTCTCCTTGCTGCTGTCCATGATTGATGCGCGCTCAAACATAACTGAGTCAATCAATTACAAAATTGTCTGAACAGTTTTCATAGTACGACATATTGTCTTTCTAATGCCATCTAGACTAACCCGATTACTCCGACACAGCACGAGATAAAGTATACTGAAGCCAACTGCTGAGAAAATAATGGATTTCTGTTTACGACACCTTATTCTTCATTATTACGTTTTATCTTTATTACGTTTATAAGCATTAAACAATATCAAGTCCAGTTTTAGTATAAAATATCTTGACTTTACTGCAGCGAAATTCATAGAAAGTCCTTTTCACATCCACAACCATATCAGGAATAAACAATATATTTTTCAAGTTCGACTGTAAAATTAAAAATCTTGAATTGTCAAAACGAAACGAAATTGAAAGCAGAAAATTTATTACAGCCAAACTCATAGAAAACAATAAATTGAAACTACTAGACCCGCATATAACACAAATTTAATTTTAAAAGCTATAACTAAATATACCACTAAAAAAAACCACCCATACCTGAACTAACTACAACTTTTGTAATAACTCAACATTACACCAAATCAGTAGCAACTGAAAACAAACCACTAAACACCAACAAAAACTACCGCTGAAACCACGAACACAAATTATGTCCATAAAATCAGTTCTTGCCATAAATTGTACCCATTATAATACAATAACGTTCCACAAACTCAATTACAACAAGAACCCTCAACCATAACTTGGGTACAAAAAATATAACCAAAACCAAATACCAGTACCACCAACAACTTATTAGGTTTACCATTTACATACAGTGTTACCACCCAGTAAACGCCTTGAGCTACTGAAATCCACTCCAACACAACAATCGAACAGCAAAGCGTACTTGATCTCCAACTCTACCTGCAACAATACAACTTACACCACTCAGACACCAGTTACACCACTTCAAAAACCCCAGAAATACCAATACCAAACAACAACTCGAACCACCTCAACCCTTAACTTCTGCTCCTTGCTTTGCTTCTCTCCAGTGTCCATCAAAACTCCTTTCATTCCTATCAATAAACCATAAACCATTCCCTTTACATCCCAGAAATGTCCTTACATTCCCTCCTAATACTTCCGCATCCTATAGCCAAATCCACTATTAAAAAAAAAACAAGAAAATAAAAAACAAATACCAACCAAAAACGAAAAACCAACAAGCAATTTAATTTATTTTAGGCGTTGTACTCTTCTCATCGGCGGTTTATTTTGCGGAAGCTGGAAGCGAAAATTCCTTCTTCAAGTCCATACCCGATGCATTTTGGTGGGCTGTCGTTACCATGACAACCGTTGGATATGGTGACATGACGTATGCAAAATCTAATAATAATTTTCACTTTATACTTAATTTTTCTTTTTTCAACTACTATCTCTCATCATTTCCTTCAAACAATATAACTTTCAATTATATTTTCATATATATTTTTTGAGAACAAAAATACAAAAACAAAAAACTAATGCAAAAACCAAAACGAAACAAATAAAAAATAATTGAGAGAAAACAAAAGCAACAAGAAAATTGAAACGAAACTAGACATTTCTCTCAAGCTACATTAAAAAAAAAAAACACCTAAAGCGCATTTGTTGAATTTTTTGCGTTCTCTAATTTTGCCACTCAATTTCATTATTTTGTTCTTTGTCACATTAAATGTAAGGTTCATGTTTTCGTTTATCAATCAATACTCAGCCTATCAGTTAATCGAACAAAAATTCTGCCATTCTGCAACAATTCGAAAGCAATCTTATGGGAAAACACCAACAATTCCATAGAAAAAGTACCATTTTCAAAAAAATCTCAATTTTTCTTAGTACTCACCACAGAGTTCACAATGCATAGCTCTTCTCACCAGAAAACAAAAGAACCAATTCAGCAAAAACACACATTACAAAAATTCCACGTCAAGCACACAACTCACACCAACACATCGATACGTCATGCATTCTCGTTCACGCTTCGATGGGTCTCAAACATTTCTACTACACATTTTTACGCTCAAGCGACGATCATAACGAAAAGCAAACACCTCTCAAGTGCATTTCATTCAAAGCAATTCATGGCACACAAACACACAGACATGCATACAACGACACATACAACAAAGCTGCACTTCATTTGGCATTTTGCGTATTTATGGCATTTCACTTTCACACATTTGTCAACTTTCACTTTCACTTCGAGCTCAGTTTTCATTGCATTTCGTCAAATCTTCTGAATTATATTCGCGCTCCAATCACTCTCATAGTTGTCTCTCATAGTTGTCACATACCAACGTGCATAACAAAAATGCAACTCTGTAGGGCCAAAGAATTTTGTGTGTTTTAAACTGAGACTTGACCTGAAATTGCATTTACATACTGAATTTTTAGAATAGATTCAAATTATTGCAACCACTCAAAGTTGTACATTGTCCATAACCTCAATTTCAATTTGTGGTACTTATTTTACAACAAAACTTAAATCATCTGTCTGAAACTATTATCAAATCGCAACTGTGCACCTAAAATTTCGGTGACTTTGGTGAGAAAACCAATTCCCTGTCTTTTGAGATCTACCTCGTATGTTCTTAAAAAGTGTACAAAGAAAGCCACAACTAAAGTTAAAGACTGTCAATAACGAAAGAAGAAACCCAAACGAGCAGATATTTTTACAAGATGGTCTCATAAAATGTGCTGGAATGTGCCTATAAGTATGCCACAAAAAAAGTTGGATTGCTATTATTCTTGTTATATAATGTGTTATTCTTCTTATATAATATGTTATTACTATTATTCTTGTTATATAATGTGTTATTATATAATGTGGCCAGTCCCACCATTGAATGATTCTATAACTTTCAATAAGTTATATATTGTTAGCAGTATCCATGGGCACAGCCACTTTGACACTGGTGTCCATTATACCCCAGCTTTTTGCTCCTACTTGAAGTACTTCAATTAAATCTGAATATGTGGTAATTCTGCTGCTTTCAAATCGCAGCCCTGGACCTCAAGTTTCTCAGAGACTCTGAATTTCTTTTAGCCGATCCGACGCTTCTGTTAAGCGAAAAAGATGCGGCAGCTCGTGTTCTGGTTGCTCATTCTACACTGGAGTCAACTTGCCAATGCCAATGTGCCTGGAACGTCCTTGAATTGGACATTCACTTATATACTGAGCAGCAGTCGTCATCTAGGCACATGTCACGAAAGGTCGAGGCACGTCCATCAATTCGGTTTACATCCTTACTGAGTGGAATAAAATCCCTGAAGAGTTGCACAGTGTTTCTCAAAAATTAGTTAGTCAATGCTTTTTGTAGCACACATTTAGGCAGACAGAAATAAGGACCTGTTCCGGGATTAAAGCCAGAGACCCATTTATTTAGACATTTAGAAAGCAACAACAAGCAAACTTCTTTAAATATTCAAAACAAAGCCCATAAATACATGGAAAAAATTTGCGTAAAAAAGTAGTTCAGAAAAAATTTATACAATTAGAATCCCTTCCTTGATAAATTTATTCTCAAAAAGAGTATTTAATTACGCGAAAAATGGTTTCAAAATATTTCAAAAAATTCAACTACACAAAAGTGGTTTACAAACATTAAACCTTTAACTCTACGAATTTGACACATAATCTCTACGCAATTAGAGTCATTTTTATTGACAACTGACATTCATAAAAAGTCTTTTATTTCATAGGAAACCATTTCAAAAATTTCTGATAAAACATATTTTCTCAGACACAGAAAAATAGTCTTTCATCTCAAAGAAAACCGTTTTAAATCTTTGAAAATATGCGCACAAAAGTGGTTCACAACACTAAAACCTCTAGCTCTACTAATTTGATTCATAAACCTTACGAAATTAGAGTCACTTTTATGAACAAATTACATTCATAAAGAGGCATTTATTTCACAGAAAATCGTTTACAAATTTTCTGAAGAAAGATTCTTTCATCTCACAGCAAACCTTAACAACCTTTAGCTCTACTAATTTTATTCATAATCTCTACGCCATTAGACTCACTTTTATGAATAAAAAGTACTTAATTTCACAGAAAATCGTTTCAAAAATTTCTGATAACAAAGTCTTTCATTTCACAGAAAACCTTAAAAACCTTTAGCAATCTCTCTCTACGTCTCTTTTATGGACAATTTACATTCATAAAAAGTTCTTTATTTCACAGAAACTGGTTTCAAAAATTTTGAAAAAAGTCTTTAACCTCACAGAAAACCTTAAAAACCTTTAGATCTACTAATTTGGTTCATAATCTACACGCAATTAGAGTCACTTTTATGGACAACTTACATTCACAAAAAATCATTTTTTTTTTTTAATCTGAGAACCATAACTTCTCAGATTCTCAAAAAGAGTATTTTATTTCGCAGAAACCCTAAAATATCTTGAAAGATATTTATAAAATATTCTCAAAACGAAAACCTCTATCTCTACTAATTTGATTCATAAACCCTATGCAATTAGAGCCACTTTTATGAACAACTTACACTCATAAAAAGTCTATAATTTCACAAAAAAATCTTTTAAAAAATTTCTGAAAACCCATAATTTCTCAATCCCACAAAAACCTACGACATTCTTCACCCACCAAACGAAAATTCATTCACATAAACTAGTTCCACATACGCCACGAAATTCATCACCTACCGCCCTAACAGTCCCATCTATTTTTTTCCTGCTCGGTTTTTTATTCAAACTAAATCAAACATGTTCTTCAATGCTCTAACTTTAGCAACTAACATGCGATTTTTGCAAATTTTATTTGAATTTTTCTTTATCATTTTATATACTTTGCATGTGCGCATGTCTGCATTCTATACAAATAAATGCTTAAATATTGAAATTTTGTAAAAAACAAAAGTATATATTTATTTAAAAGTAAGCAACTTTATACAATTGGTTAATCAAGCTGAACATTTGTATATTTCAATATTTTTGTTTTTCATTAAAAAAACAAACAAAAAACATTACATATGTGCGTAACTTGTTTTGGTTTTGCATCCATTCAGTTTTTGTGCTTTTTCAAAATTCTTTAAATCATGTACAACTGTAAATAAATACAAAACAAAAAATGAAATTTGTTGTTGAACAGATTGGCTTTATGAAATTAATCGACCAAACAAAATAATATCAAAAAATATCAAATCAAAACGTCTGTTACCATATCTCGCCTCACAACTTTTCTTCACAACTCTTCAACTCACAGACCAGAACCACTAAAAAAACCGTTTTCACCACCATTCACTCTCATTACTTTGCTGCCTGTCTTCTTCTCTATTTTATTGGATATCATCTTCTTTTATATAATCTATAAAAGGATTTTCATAACCATAAATCTCACTCAATTGTCAGTCTATGTCACAATTTACATTATAAGCTTCAAGACTCTACTACCGCAACACAATTCAACCTACTCAAACCCACTCAATAGCCAATGGAACTGGATCTATATGCTTTATTTTGCCTCCTTATCATATTTGCCAAAGCTAACTCAGATCTCTACGACATACTTACAACCATTACCATTGTCACAATTTAAGAACAAAGCTTTCTAATTTTTTTTTCACACTGTGTTATGATCCTCTTCTATGATCCATTCTCTCTCTACTATATATCAACACAGGTTTAGGTCATTTTTCTATCACTGGTTTACCTCATCTATATGCATTTCTCAATCACATCTCCCCCACCTTCAGTCAATATTTCCTTTCAATATGAGAATAACGCTCCCCAAATTCTTTTCTCATTGTTTTATATCTTTTGTCATCCATTGTCTCTCTGCTTTGTCATGTTTGGGTCCCTTTAACATTGCTAAATCTGTATTCATGTCTCTTTCTCAACCACGACTCCCCAACATCCATCAATATCTTTTCAATATAAGAACAACACTCTCCAAACTCTTTCCATATTCAAGTCCCTTTTACATCGCTGGATTATCTTTTGTTGAGTTCCATCTGTATCAAATTCTTTCTCTCCGACACATCTCCCCAACATCCATCAATATTTCCATCTATTTTCTCTCTAATTCATCATGTTTAGGTCCCTTTCACTTCGCTGGATCATATTTTGTTGAGTTTTTTCTATATTAAACTCTTTTTCTCCACCACATCTTCCCAACATCCATCAATATCTCTTTTCAATATAAGAAAAACACTCCCCAAACTCTTTTCATATTTAAGTCCCATTCATAGCGCTGAATTATCTTTTGTTGAGTTTCGTCTGATTCAAATTCTGTCTCTCCACCAAATCTCACCAACATCTGTCAATATTTTCAATATATACCTTTGACATTGCTGGATCATATTTTGTTGTATTTTATTATCATATTTTGTCGTCTGTACTAAATTATGTTTCTCTACCACAACTCCCCAACATCTTTCAATACTTCTCATCAATATAAGAATAACACTCCCAAACTCTTTTCATATTTTGTTACATTCTTTATCATCCATTCTCCCTCTACTTCGTTCTGTTTAGGTCCCTTTAACTTTGCTGAATCATCATTTGTTAATTTTCATTTGTATTTATTTCTCTTTCTCAACCATGACTTCTCAACATCCATCAATATCTCTTTCACATTGCTGTATTATCTTTTGTTTGAGTTTTTTCTGTACCAAATTCTTTCTCTACACTACATCTCACCAACATCCAACCTCTCTCTGATCATCTGTTGTTGATTTTCATTTGTATTCAAATGAAATCACATCTCCCCAACATCCATCAATATATCTCTTCAATATGAAACTCCCCAAACTCTTTTCGCACTGTATTATCGTCTTTATCATCCATTCTCTCTATGTTCCATCATGTTTAGGTCTCTTTCACATCACTGGATCATCTTTTGTTGACTTTCGCCTGAATTAATTTCTCTTTTTTAACCTTATCTCTTCCATATTTGCCTATATTTCTCTATAGTAGAAGCGTTACGTTCCCTAAATTCACATTCTCGCTCTGCTTCATATCACTGGACCATCTCACTGTATTAATTTCTCAACCATTTCTCCCCAACATCCATCAATATTTCTTTCCAATATAAAAATAACACTCCATATTCTTCTTACACAGTAACCATTCTTGTTCTGGCTTATATCAGCGAATGTTTAAGTTCTTTTTATATCCTTGAACCATCTCACTGTATTGATTTCTCAACCATATCTCCCAACATTCATCAATATTTGAACAATACTCTCCATATTCTTTTTACATTCCTATCCATTTTCATTCTGCTTTATATCAGCGAATGTTTAGGTCTCCTTAACATCACTGGATCATCTCATCTGTACTCATTGCTCTTTCTCGACACCTATTCAACATTAGTAAATCTCCCTCATTCCATTCCATTCTCATATTATCTACATCCCACATTATCTTTTTTCTCATCAGTTTTCTTTTTAGCATTTTCATGCTCATCTTTTGCACCAACTCTCTACACACTTTTACTCTCTCTCTCTCAATCAATCAATCGCACACACCATTTCATAGGCATTAACAATTCTTCATTTGGTCATTGCCGCTTTCCATCAAATGTCCCATGTCAACTAGCGCCTGGTCCTCTTGCAGCCTCTTACAGCCCCTTTACATTTTTTGAAAATACACCAAAGTCTCGCATATATTATACAATATATATATTTTTATCTCACTCTCTTTTATCAGTGTTTTATAAACCGATTATGTATACAATTTAACCACTATATATATACACTTAATCTCACCGTAACGCCGCCGAATATATCACAACTTATAACACACACACTCTTCCGCTTCCCACCCCACCACCTAAACGCTCACCATTTAACTTTACCTTCTCACCAACTCACCGAACAATTCCATGTCTTTCTTCTTCCTTTTCTTTTGATTTACTCAATGTTACGCGTTCTCTGTCTATCTATCTATCTCTCTCTTTCTGAGTCTGCCACTCTAACTATACATTTTTAAATCTTCTACATAACCACCACCTAACGCCCCCCACCCTCTACTACCCGTCTCTATCGCTCTCTCGCTCTCTCTCTGAAAACTCCAACTCCAACTTTTAAGCCCTCAACAATTCGCCTCTTTACGTAGCCAACTCAACTTTTAACCACAACAAATTATATATGAAAAATCAATAATACGATAATGATTTTTGTAACTAAAATCTTGTTTACATGTTTAACGTATATATTCTTACTTATGCAATAAGAACTTATCGAATATTTTGTACTATTAAGTGTACGCAGACGATTTCCGAATTTTACTTTATATTTTTTATATATTTGTATTTTCATTTTACTTATCGTTCGTTCTCGTTCGTTACACATCGTACTCCATCCCAAATGCCAATACAAAACAAATTCTATCAAATCAATTTGTCGCAATCGCAAACGATATATCGATGTCGATGTTGATGTTGATGTCGATATCAATAACGATAACAATAACGCACGCAATTGACACACACGCCACCCGAATCGAATCGAATCCAAATCAATCAATCGGTTCGAAACCAAATCGAACCAATGCCAATGCAAATGAAAATCGTACGAATGAATGAATTCGCAAATCAAAAACGCTAATCAATCGAATCAAAAACGAATCAATCAAAAACGAAACGCAATTCAACCAATCAAACAAACTCAAACCATAAATCAATTATTGCTAAATAATCAACCAACGTTAACGCAACAGACCCGTCGGTGTTTGGGGTAAAATCGTGGGATCACTGTGTGCCATTGCTGGTGTCTTGACAATCGCTCTACCAGTGCCCGTCATCGTGAGTAATTTCAATTACTTCTACCACCGCGAAACGGATCAAGAGGAGATGCAGAGCCAAAACTTTAATCACGTTACTAGTTGTCCATATTTACCAGGTACATTAGGTAAGTACAACAGCAGCAACAATATACAGTCACACAACACACACACACAGACACAGACACGCACACAGCCATCAGCCAACTTGGTCCACTGAGACCAAATACCAGTATTTAAACAACAACAACAAACTGTGTTTAACAATATTTCAAGTGTTTGTGTGGTGCCATGAAATTTTTCTCGTTAATTTTCAACATTTTTCCTTCTCTTTCTCTTTCCCCGTTCTTGCTCTCTCTCGCGCTCTGCGTGTGTCTATGCCTGTGTGTGTGTGTGTGTTGTGTCTATTTGTGCGCCCACAACCACAACACTGACTAACAACGAATCTGTATATCCCACCAAACCTCAACCCCCACCTAAATTCCCACGCGGCCGTCATCCGTGTCTTCATGCATTCGCTCACAAGTAGGTCAACATTTAAAGAAATCATCGTTATCTGAATCCTCATCGGATATGATGGATTTGGATGATGGTGTTGAGTCGACGCCAGGATTGACTGATACGCATCCTGGCCGCGCGGTGGCTCCATTTTTAGGAGCACAACAACAAGCGATCGATAAGCAAATACAACAGCAGCAGCAGCAGCAAATACAGCAGCAGCAACAGCAACAGCAACAACAAAATGGTTACAAGCAATCCGCTATGAGCGTCACCGGTGGCAATAGCCTCACCCTAAGGCATAACAATGCCCTGGCCGTCAGTATCGAAACCGACGTTTGACTACTGGGTGAGTGCGCCCTCAGCGGCATTACATACCTAACACAATGCCTACACAATCAAATCAAACAGTACACACTCGTATACGTAAATACTTACAACATAACTAAACCGCATTTTCGTTGTACTTGATTTTGTACCAATTGTCCGTATTGTAATTTCGTATGTGTACACTTTATGTGCGTTGTGTGTGATTGTTTGTCGTTTGATCAAATTTATATACGATTCCCTAACCTTAACACTCCGAACGACGCGTCGTCACCCGTGTCACACAATACAAGTCGCCGGCTCGACAAACACAATTTCTTCTTGTACATTGTAGAATAATTGCATTCAAATTAATTTCGTTTCAATTAAGACAACACAAAACAATAACAACAACAACATCTCTTATGCTGTACAGAAAATTCGATACTAACTAACCGCAGCTGTATGAAACTGTGCAAAACCTATAGAAGCTACAAATCTGGCTGCAAACTACATGTGGCGAAGCTAGAAAATGCAAATGTTTACATTGTCATCACGTCAAAACCAAAGTCATACAATTCTTGAATATACTTTTGAATATACTAAACAGAATAAATGTGCTTGCAATCACATTGAGTCCTCACATTGAGTATCGAATACAGCAGCTTAGACAATAACTTAGGTTAACTTGTGTGCTTCACATATGACTTGATAGATGACGAGTTTGCTTACCACACCCAAAATTTGCTTTAAAAAGAATTAAGTTGTATTCGAATTTAAATCACACACCACATTCCATATATTCAAGTGTTGTCCTTACATGAACAAAGTCGAAAGTTTAACTCAATTAAAATAGTCAAACTGTTGTTCCATTTTAGTGAGAAGAAGTGTGACTATCAATGACAAGAATGAACTAAGGAAAACTTGACAAATTTGTTCCACTTTGGCCACATTTATTTTAAAATTTTGTTTCAGCAAATGTTGAAAATTAATTATTTAAGTTCCCTTTAAGTGACATGAAGTGTAACAATCAATGGCCAGAAGAAACTAAAGAAAACATAAGGAGGACTTTGGCCACATTTATTAAAATATATTTTTCTACTGATGTTAAAAATGAATATTGAAACTTGAAACATTGTTTTCACTTTGGCCACATTTAATTCTATAATTGGTTGCAACTGATGTTGAAAATGAATTTTTAAAATTCCATTTAAGTGACATGAAGTATAACAATGGATGACCAGAAGAAACTAAAGTAAACTTAGAAGTTGTTTTTACTTTTACCACATTTATTTCAAAACTTTGTTTTAATTGATGTTGAAAATGAATTTTTAAAATTCCTTTTTAGTGACATAACGATCAATGACCACAACAAATTAAAGTAAACTTAAGAAGTTGTTTTCACTTTGGTCACATTTATTGCACAAAAATTTTCAACCGATGTTAAAAATTAATATTTAAAACTCGTTAAACTTCTTCTCATATTTTTTCATTACCAAATATGTAAAAAGATTGTATTTAGAAAACGTGTACAAATCTCTGTTTAAAACTTTTATACATTCAGTATTTTATACAAAATTCTCTGAAGATTTTAAAATATTCTAAAGATCAATGATCCAAAATTGAAAGATGGTTCTGGACAAAGGCGTTTCTGAAATTGTTTTTTACGAACCATAAGCAGTTTATGTTAAAATTAATATGAAGCATTACTTTGGTTCTTGGAGAATGTAAGAGTCAGAAGATAGGGTTCTGAATGAGGAATTTATGGACACTTGACTTGAACTCATCAAATTTATAGGTGTCGGAGGCGTTGTAGACTAGACTAGACTAGACTAGACTAGACTAGACTAGACTAGACTAGACTAGACTAGACTAGACTAAGACTAAGACTAAGACTAAGACTAAGACTAAGACTAATACTAAGACTAAGACTAAGACTAAGACTAAGACTAAGACTAAGACTAAGACTAAGACTAAGACTAAGACTAAGACTAAGACTAAGACTAAGACTAAGACTAAGACTAAGACTAAGACTAAGACTAAGACTAAGACTAAGACTAAGACTAAGACTAAGACTAAGACTAAGACTAAGACTAAGACTAAGACTAAGACTAAGACTAAGACTAAGACTAAGACTAAGACTAAGACTAAGACTAAGACTAAGACTAAGACTAAGACTAAGACTAAGACTAAGACTAAGACTAAGACTAAGACTAAGACTAAGACTAAGACTAAGACTAAGACTAAGACTAAGACTAAGACTAAGACTAAGACTAAGACTAAGACTAAGACTAAAACTAAGACTTAGACTAAGACTAAGACTAAGACTAAGACTAAGACTAAGACTAAGACTAAGACTAAGACTAAGACTAAGACTAAGACTAAGACTAAGACTAAGACTAAGACTAAGACTAAGACTAAGACTAAGACTAAGACTTAGACTAAGACTAAGACTAAGACTAAGACTAAGACTTAGACTAAGACTAAGACTAAGACTAAGACTAAGACTAAGACTAAGACTAAGACTAAGACTAAGACTTAGACTAAGACTAAGACTAAGACTAAGACTAAGACTTAGACTAAGACTAAGACTAAGACTAAGACTAAGACTTAGACTAAGACTAAGACTAAGACTAAGACTAAGACTAAGACTAAGACTAAGACTAAGACTAAGACCAAGACTAAGACTAGACTCAGGCTAGACTCAGATTAGACTCAGATTAGACTCAGATTAGACTCAGACTAAGACTAGACTCAGACTAGACTCAGACTAGACTCAGGCTAGACTCAGACTAGACTCAGACTAGACTCAGACTAGACTCAGACTAGACTCAGACTAGACTCAGACTAGACTCAGACTAGACTCAGACTAGACTCAGACTAGACTCAGACTAGACTCAGACTAGACTCAGACTAGACTCAGACTAGACTCAGACTAGACTCAGACTAGACTCAGACTAGACTCAGACTAGACTCAGACTAGACTCAGACTAGACTCAGACTAGACTCAGACTAGACTCAGACTAGACTCAGACTAGACTCAGACTAGACTCAGACTAGACTCAGACTAGACTCAGACTAGACTCAGACTAGACTCAGACTAGACTCAGACTAGACTCAGACTAGACTCAGACTAGACTCAGACTAGACTCAGACTAGACTCAGACTAGACTCAGACTAGACTCAGACTAGACTCAGACTAGACTCAGACTAGACTCAGACTAGACTCAGACTAGACTCAGACTAGACTCAGACTAGACTCAGACTAGACTCAGACTAGACTCAGACTAGACTCAGACTAGACTCAGACTAGACTCAGACTAGACTCAGACTAGACTCAGACTAGACTCAGACTAGACTAGACTAGACTAGACTAGACTAGACTAGACTAGACTAGACTAGACTAGACTAGACTAGACTAGAGTAGACTAGACTAGACTAGACTAGACTAGACTAGACTAGACTAGACTAGACTAGACTAGACTAGACTAGACTAGACTAGACTAGACTAGACTAGACTAGACTAGACTAGACTAGACTAGACTAGACTAGACTAGACTAGACTAGACTAGACTAGACTAGACTAGACTAGACTAGACTAGACTAGACTAGACTAGACTAGACTAGACTAGACTAGACTAGACTAGACTAGACTGGACTAGACGAGACTCAGGCTACACATTGTTTGATAAATAGAATATAAATCTTTGATTTATTGATCTCTTCCAGCCTCCCATCTGCTAGCCTGCAATTTAAATCTTTAAAGTCTTAAATAGTTGAATGGACAATGACAGATATCAAACACTTATTTGAGCCCAAGAAATAAGACAAACAGCACACCAACAAATAGGCATAGATCCAAGCTTAAATGCGAAATATGTCCCGCAGAAAAACATCGACAACCAAAAGTTACTTTTAGTTACAAATTCTTCAACTTAAATATCTCACAGATTCAACTTCTGTGTCTAGAAAAGAAAAACATTGAGTATATGGACTGAAATTTGTATATATTCTAAACATCTTTAAACCCACATTTATTTTTCTTTTTCAATATTTGTATAACCGGGCAACCAAAACATTGTAACACTCAAAATTCGTAAAACTACGATGCTTTTAATTGCTTCAAATATATTTTTTTAATCAAATGCTTTATTGCATTGCGCGAGATCACAGTATAAGAGATTTTGAAGAAAGTGGGCAGCTAAACCGAACTATTTCGTTTTTGAAACTTATTACTTTAAATTTATTAATTAAATTATTATTGTGACAACATTTTTGTTAATAGATTTGTATGTGAATTGACTGTTTTATTAAAGAAAAAATTAAATCGAAAATTGAACAATTGTTTTAAGTCCCTCAAAAAAATTTTTTGTTTTAATTCAAATTATTAAAAAATAAATAAAATTAAAATTAAAAATATTAATTATTTAACTAAGAGTTTCAAATCTACTTTTATATTCTATTATACCATTAGTTATAGCTTTTGCCCACTTTCTTAACAAAAACACATATTAATATAAATTTTCATTAATCGTTTTTATTTGCATTGTCTTTGAACACACACACACACACATTCTCGTACATACTAAAACACTCTAATTTTCAATATGTGTCTTCCATTTTTTGCATGCTCGAAATTTTGTCTTAACCGAAATCAACGTTTCTAAATTTGCCATTTCTTTGCAATTAAAGTAAAAAAGACGATACGTGCTCTAATTTGGCCTTGTGAAATGTTACGTTGGATGCCAGAAACGACTACAAAAGCTGTTTAAAATTTACTTTTAAGTAGACAAATAACTAAATACAAATTTAAACTTAAATTACACAAATAAACAACAACAACAAAAAATTATCAAAAAAAAAAACTTACAAAAAACTTAAAAAACATCGAAAATATTCAAGAAACTAGAACAAAAAAAAAACTACCAACAAAAAATGATACCAAAAACAAATCCAAAACAAGTCGTAATTATATGAAATAAGTCAGAGAAAATGAAATTCAAGAGAAATCATTAAAACAGAAAAATATTAAACGTGCCGTTCATGACAAACAAACAAAAAGCAACCAAAAAAAATGTTATTGTTAAAAAATTAATTAACAGAAATCCATACACAGATACAGTCACACAGAAATCCAAACACACACACACATATACAGCCAAATACGAAATTTGACCACAAAAAAAATAAAACGGATCTGTTAGAAAGAAGATATTTTACTGAAAACGGAGCCAAACAACAAGTAGATCAGCAACAAACACACAACACAAACAAATACATAGCAGCTGTGAGAGTAATTATGAAAGTAGCTATGAAAGTGAGAGAGAAAGATAGAGTTGGCGATGGATGGAGTGAATGAGAGGCTGAGGCAGTCAGCGTGGCAAGTCAACCAATGACAGATTTAAGCGAACATCAAGTAAAGAGAAAGCAAGTTCGGTCAGCCAATGGTTGCTTAGAGTAATTGAATAAAAAAATAGAGAGAAAGAGAACAAACAGTTCAGCAATAAACACTGAAAATAGCTATGAAAGTGATAGAGAGAGATAGAGCGGGTAAAAGTGTTAATGAGCGGCAGACTATCATCGTGGCAAGTCAATCAATGACAGATCTGAGCGATCCAGTGGATACAGTTAAGAGAAAGCAAGCCCAACCAGCCAAAAAAGGGAAAGAGTGGACGCAAAATTGTGTAAATTGTCATCACAGCAAACCAACCAATAACAGATATGAGCAGCCATCAAGTAGAGAAAGAGAGAAGGTGAAAGAGAAATATAGTCGGGAGATTGAACAACACGGGCAGCCAATAGTAGCTTTCGATGATTGAAGAGAAGTGAGACAGACAACAAGCAGATCAGCAATAGACATAAATAGTTGCTATGATGAAGGAAAGATAGAGCGAACGTAAGCTGATGAGAAAGAGAGACAGCTAATCATAAATAGTTGCTATGAAAGTGAGAAGGAAAGATAGAGCAAACGTAAGCTGATGAGAAAGAAAGACAGCTAATCATCACAGCAGTCCACCAATAACAGAAATGATAACAAGTAGGGAGAAAGGGAAACACAGGATAAGTTGGCAAAGCAGAGAATGGGCACGAAGAGAGACTCGTAACCCTGGAGAACAACAAGCATGTCCACCCTGTCAACCGTAGCTTTCAGGGATTGAATAAAAACAGAAGAGAGGTAAAGAGAAAGTAATAGTAGTACACAAACTGAAGCCCTGAAAGTGAGAGTGAAAGGGAAGTGACGTGAGAGCTGAGAGAGATTAATAAACACAGTCAACTAACGAATTAGAGATATGAGCGCACATGAAGTAGAGAGAAAAAGAGAGGGAATTAGAGAACGGAGAATGGTAGCGAACACATTACAGAACAAGAAAGATGTTAGAACAGAAAATTTACAGAAAGGAATAACAATACTCAGCTTTGTAGACCAACAAGCAAACGCTGCCAGCTATAGAGTAACTATGAAATAGCTATGAACGCGAGAAAGATAGAGCGGGCAAATGATGGTGTGAATGAGAGGCAGCTAATCATTACAGCAAGTCAACCAATGACATATTTGAGCGAACATCCAGTAGAGAGAAAGTAAGCCGTGCCAGCTATTCGTTGCTTTGAGTGATGGAATAAAAACAGAAGAGAGACAAACAACAAATGGTTCAGCAATAAACCAAACAGTAGTAATGAGAGTAACTCTGAAAGCAGCTATGAAATTGAAAGAGAAAGATGGAGCGGATTGGTGGACATCAAGTTGAGAGCAAGAGAGAACATAAAATGAACTGAAACAAATAATAGTGTTTCCCTTTGTAGAAGAGCGAGCTCGCCAATAGTAGCTTCGGGGTTGGAATGAGAAGAGATCTAATAGTAAAAGTAATGCAGTCAACCAGTGGTCGGCAAAGCTTACTCCTATGAGCAGCACGCTCAGCACACGTACACAGTACGCTCTCTCAATCAGTCGTTGTTCAGGTATAATTGTATACATTGGAGAGAAATTTCACTGCGCTCACTAACACCATCTCATTGGCAATTTTGCCGACCACTGCTCTAGAAGTGCATTAGCTTGTAATGAAAAATGAGAGCGCAAGAAAGTAAGAGCATCAGCTAAGCAACAGAGTCATATGAGAAGATGTTGAAAGAGAGAGAGAGACAAAAAGGAGCTCTGGTATACTGGATTCATTGCCAGCTAAAAGTAACCATGAAAACGTATCAGGTTGAGAGAGAAAGAGTGGAAACCGAAATAGAAAAGCTAGCAAGTCAAATCAGCCAATCAGTATCAGAAGTTAAGAGCTGTTTAGAGGATCTCAAGTCAGTGAGAGAATAGAGCACACAAACGCGACTGATTACGAAAATTGAAGACCCTACGAAGCGAAACAGGTTTATTATGATTAGAAAAGCAAAAACCGCTTAGAAACCATTAGCAAAATGATTCACTAGACTAGAGCCGCAAAATACGCCAAGTAGTAGCTGACAAAAGAAGAAAACCTAACAGATATTCTTAACGAAATTTTCCATCACAGATTCTAAACAACACTGAAGAAACCATATGCTAGAAATGCTATAAATCAGCCGTATTAACTCTTAACCAATAACCAAAACTAAAGAGTTTAGAAATCTTACCAAAGAAATAAAACAAAACTGAGCTCCTTTTATTTCAAACAGAAGCATTGAGAAACACTACAGACACACACACACCCAATACACACACACACACACATCACTTTTATGAATAACGATAACCGCCTTCAAAGCGAAATATAGCAAGTTTAATAAATTCAGATTGCAACTAAGTGTAGTGGTGACTCGATAATTTCGCTCACTATTCAACTTTGAAACTATTGAACTGCTTTCATTTTCGCTAATTTGCTTAGTTCATTTTGCTTTTTATGAAATTCCATAAACAAATAAACTGCCGTTAACGAATAAATTAAAACAAAAAACAAAAAAAAGAGAATACAAAAATTTAAATATATCAATGAATGCCAACCAAGCAGTTTGCCACGATAGGATTCTGAGCGGAAAGCATTGTAAAAAGTGTAAATTATCCAACAACAAATGTTAGTATTGCTTGACATAGGCAACAAAGCGAGAAAGCATACCTAACTAACTAACTTACTCACCGCTTTTAAAGTGTAACGAACAATATTTTAATAAACTCTTAGCCCCACTGCTGACAAACATACATACAAACAAACAAACAAACAAACGACTCTTTCAACACGATCCATGTAAATGAACCCAAGCCCACACCACCGCTTCTGTGCCCATTTGATGGGCCACTGTTGCACTACCGAAAGACTATAGTCGAACAGTGCAGTGCTGTACGATATACTTCCTTCCTTTACTTCCTTCTTACTACTCAACTCAACTCAACTGAACTCTTCATATCAGCCCCACGAAACTTTTGCCTACATTTTACTTACCTTCAACCCCCCGATTTAAATAAATGATGAAATAAAGTACAAATCATTGAAAGCAGCAACAACTAACCATACGAGTTACAAACTGAAAATCTGTGCAAGTTATTATACAAAATGTTAAGAACGAACCGAGAACTGCTCTTATGAACTACCGATGACAACAAATCGTTTGGGAGAAATCATTGGTCCACGCCCCAAAACCATAGCAAACGTTTGCGCGTTAAAAGCAACAACAAAAAATTTAAAATAAATAAGTAACAATTTGATCATTTTTTGCATCAATTGTAAACTTGTTTAACTAATTAATTGATTTCATTATTTGTTGAAAATTCAAAGCAAACAACACTCACACACACACATAAACAAACCAATACAAAACATAAACAACAAAGCAAGAAACAAAACGGAAATTTTGACTGAAAATATGCAATTTTTTTAGGTTGCAATATTTGTAAATTAATATCAAAATATTTAATAACTGTACATAAATAAAAACTAAAAAAAATTTAATTACAAAACATAAACAAACTTGAACGAAAAAAACAAATTAATTATATATGTATGTATGTAGCAGCAAAACAAAAGAAAAATCATGATTACATGCTTTATAGAGAGTAAATAATACAAAATAAAAACAAAACCAAAAACAACAACAAACAAGGTATAAACAATTCTTAACGTAAAACACGTGCAAATTAAACAGCTTTGAATACCGTCCACGCACTCACACACGTACACGAACAACACACACACACACGCACTCAACACACACAGGTGTGCACATTTGAATACAACAACAAGAAACAGCTGAAGAAAAACTAAGTTGCTGAAATTTAAATGTAAACAATTAATAAAATTGTTTTTCTAAAATTTGGTTTATGAGTTTTTAAACAAAAAAAACGATTAACGCGCAAATGTTTGCTACCTTCAATATTAATGCATGTTCAAGTTTAGTTGTATGGGTGAATTGTGAGCAAATACCAGTTTCATTTCAACGATTAGACGAAAGAAAATAATACAAATTATTTTAATCATTTTCAAACAATCTATACAAAACAGATGGTCAAGAAGAAACTGCAGTCGAATCTATATTAACAGCTTTGAGTTGGTTTCTTCCATAAGGTGACTTCATTTGTCGCCTAAATATATTTCAGTTTCCGTTCTTTTTTGTTTTTGACAACTTGTTTTGCTTTTAGAAAATTTCTTTCATTATATACCAATTGTTTCCTCAACCGACTGAATTTTGGAGCAATTCGGAGTGTTTGATTCCTTTGGGCTAAACTAGAGTTGATTCTCTTTGTACAATTTCAAGGTCAAGTTTCCATCAGCTACTATTTTGAGCAGCACGTTTTAAAGAAACATGTTAGCACCCTTAACTCAATGATACAAAAGTAGACTTAACCCTTTCGCTACAGGTTTTTACTGAGTTTTCTGCTTCTTCTTCCTTTGCCATGTCAAGATATACCAATTTAAAAACGTGTACTTCTCTTCTTTAAACTTTAATATTCAGTTTATTTATTTCGTATTTTTCCTAAAACTACAAACTATTTTAAAGACCAACAAAAAATTTATTCTTGAAACCACAGAGGGTTCAGACGTCCACAAAGTAGCAATGTGCCATATGGCAACAAAATAGCGAAAGGGTTAAACGTTTTATCACTTTTCACCACAGAAATAATGAAATCTAGTAGCCACAGCAATACAAACTTTTGAAGAAGACTTCTCAGAAGCAGAAGTTGCTTCTTTAAGCATTAATTAACATCAAATCTTTTACAAAAATTTCTTGGTTTATTTTCTCATGTGGACAAGCAAACGTTGCTTTTCAGATCGCAACTATAAATTATTTGCCATTGCCAAACTAAATATTCTTTTTTGCATTATTATGCAACGTAATCTTTCATAGCAGTGTAGAATGGATAACTCAGAAGCTGATTGAAGACCCGTGTGACATAAGTTTTGTTGTCTTCATATTGTCATCAAGCTTTGATATCCTTGTTTTGATAGCGTTTATTTTTGTTGTGGTTACACAGTCAATTAAACCAGTGTATGTTACAGTGAATCGACTCCATACAACTACGGGACAAAATAAGGAGTGGTCTTGAATTGAAATCTCCATTTTGTTGTTTTTTTTTAATTAGAAGAAGTGGTCTTGAATTGAAATCTCCATTTTGTTTTTCTAAAACTTTTGAACTTTGGCAATGCCTGAACTTAAATTAGCAATTTTCATCAATTTTCCAATTTTAACAGATTTTACATTTAATAAGTCACATCAACATTGATCACTGCAAAGAGTAACAAAAATTGTATTGGGACTCTTTCATTATGCAATAAAAATGTTTATGCATTTATGCAGTTTTTCACTTTTCATATTGATTGCATACTTTCAGGGTTAAATAAAATATATTTTGCCGAAAAATAGGTGTTTAGAACACATTTCGAATTGAATTAGTGTCTGAGATCGGAAGATATTGGAGGAAGTGTTTGCGTTATTAGACAAAGAAAGAATGCTTCTTACAATAAAAAAAAGATGCAGGAACATACTGTCACACCCTTTAGATATTTTCCTTCAGACATTTTTCTCTAAGTTTTACCAATTTTCAGGTTTTCAATACTTAATCCATATTGAAAATTTTAGTAACTTCTAGCTAACAATGTATTTGAGCGATTTATTTACTCAATAGACTTAAAAACAGAAAACGTGTTTATTTAATTTTTTTTTTGTGGAAAAAGTTTTGACTTTGAACAGCTTTTGCACACACACTAATTAATTTATTGCAGAGATTTTTTTGGGTTTTCTTAGTACGACTTTTACCTTTCAAATGACTTCTTCCTTAAATTCTAAAACTATAATTTTTTTGAATTTCGCCTATGGAACGAATCACTGTGCAGTGGAAGATTTTAGTGTGGAGAGCTTTGTACAAAACTTACTAGAATATTTAGAAAATACAGATATTTTGAAAAGTTTTGAACCCCCAAAAATCCCGCTTGAAGAAACTTTATAGGTCTGAAGAACTTTCTTTTTAGTTAGACCTCTGTTGGAGGCTCCAAAATATCTATGAAATGATTGTGCCACCGCTTAAGTTTTTTTAGTGGACTATTCAAGCTCCTTTGTTACCTTTGAATTTATAATATTTTAGGGTTTAAGGAGGTTAAAGGAAAAATCAAATGGCCAAGACCCAAAAATCACGCTTACTTGACTATTTACGTCTGGAGACCTTTCTTTTTAGTCAGATCTCTGTTGGAGGGTCCAAAATTTCGATGAAATGATTAAGCAATCGCTTAAGCTTTTTCAGTGGACTATTCAAGCTCATTTGTTGCCATTTAATTTCTAATATTTCAAGATTTAAGGAGGTTAAAGGAGCTGCACTTATTGTGAAATAAATTTCGGTTCTCAGGTTTCTTGTCCAGTTTATTTTGGGCACAAAATCAAATGACCAACAAAAAGTAATGCAGTTTTGTAGAGCAAAAAATTATTTCAATAAAATATTTTTTAATTTAAACAATTTTTATTATTTTTATTATTATTAGTACATACTTGTAGCATGATTCTTGACGAAGAAGTATGTATGTGTATGAACTTTGGTCACTAACTACTTTTTTTTTCCTTGTTCACTCCTCTCTGGTGCATAGGGCGTCCACAAGACTCTTCCATCTTACACGATTCGGGGCTGTTATTATTAACTTCTAACTATGGAAAAATTTTTAAGTCAAAATATATAGTAGAGCAGATTTAGAACACCCTGAAGCTCGGGTAATTTTATTGTATTAAAAAACTCCGATTTTAAATATTACTTCAGTTATATTTTCTTGATCAAAAAACGTATCACAATATTTATTTACAGTAAGAACCCCAATTACGGTTCTAATCTAGTCCCCTTTTAGTGAGAGGAGCTCTCCAGAAAAACTGAAATTTAATGTTGGCCAATCTGCTGTGTTGCCGTCAGTCCATCATAGGTTAGTTTCTTGTATGGAATCTTCTATGAGTTCCATGTTCTAATTCTAAAACTTATGAACTTTTCAATACAGTCAGAAGAAGAATGCTTCAAGTATCAACAGTTCTTTCTACACTACACTCAACTGAGGCTTAAAAAGTTGTTTTAGATTATTGAATTCTTGCCAAATATTTTCCAGTTACTCAGTTTATACATTCTTAACTTCAGTTTTAGTTTCATTTGTTCAAAGTGGTAATAATTTTCATATAACTCTGTACTTTTTAATTTAGTTTTAATTTGAACAAGTTTTACATATTCATAATTTTAATTTTAATGGTTTTACTCACTTTGCTATATTTTTAAAATTCATTCGCCCTTCTCAAACCCATTCGAAATGCTCTCAACTCACCCAACACCGAAACTTGAACGTAAGCAAAATCTTGTCTCCAGCTCATCCGATAATTCCTTCCACGTACTGTACATAGGCCAATTACAACTACAACTGCTTAAATCTTAAACTTTGCTTTTCTTGAAATTTGCAACAACAAAAAAATAATAATCTTAAAACCAAACAAATTTCAACAAAACGAAACAAAAACGGCAAAATGAGAAAGTAAATAAATAAAAAAAGTAAAAGGCTTAGGTATTTTGTACAAAAAATAGACCAGATAAATAAAAGCAACAAACAAATTTATAACAAACATCAACCAATAATTACGCAAAAGAATAAACACCAAAGTTGAAAAATGAATGGAAAAAAATATGAAAAGATTCATTGATAATAAACATTAAATCTATTGATACATTTTAGTATTACACGGTTTAGCATAGCAACAAAAAGCAGTTAGCAAACATAGAAATGAGAGAAGCAACCTCAAAAAGATATAAAAGGCATTATTTATAAATAATTTAATTTACAATTTTATTTATAATTATAATTTTATGATAAATGTTAGTTAAATTTGATTTTAATTAAATTAGTCGAATAATGAAAATTGATGTTGATTTCCATCTGAAGGCAAACGGGCCTTGCTGTGGGCTCTTGTGGCAAGTGTGAGTTTCTTACGTTGACTGAAGTGAATAATTTCCACACTCAGAACAATTTTTAAGCATATTTAAAGTTCTGGAGCTTTTGAAAGAGTGTTTTGAGTAGTGTTTTTTGTGTATACTAGCAGCTAAATTCGAAAATATAAAAATGTTTCTCATGTAAATTTATGCGACTTATTAAATTAAGAATTTAAGTGAGCATTTTTCAATATATTTTTGGGTTTTTAAAGTGAAAGTGAAAATATGAAAAACGTGAAACTATCGTAACAAATGATTTCGAAGTTTACAAGATGTATAGACATTAAAATTACTAATGAAAAGCTTCTTGAGCCAAACCTTCTTAATGCAAACATATTGAAGTTAGTAATGGAAACCTTCATGATGCAAAGATATTGAATTTAGTAATAAAAACCTTGAACCAAACTTTCTTAATGCAAAGATATTGAAATTCTAATGGAAACCAAACCTTCTTGATGCAAAGATATTAAAGTTCTTTATGGAAACATTCTTGAACCAAACAGTTTGGATACAAAGATATTGAAGTAACTAACGAAATCCTCCTTGAATAAAACCTTCTTCATGCAAAGATATTGAAGTTATTAATGGATACCTTAGACCAATCCTTCTGGATGCAAAGATATTAAAGTTATTAATAGAAACCTTCTTAATCCGAACCACCAAAAACTTCCTAGACCCAACTCTTTTTGAAGCAAATTTATTAAAGTGACTAACATAAATCTTTAGAAAGTTCGTCAATTTATTGCAGAGGAAAATATGGTAAAGAAAATCAAATTTTGTATTCATGAAAATATGTATGATTCAAGCATTGAAAGTCTTTTACTGGTCCACTTAAAAGAAGGTCCACTACTTGAAGATTGTTATTTGCCTAACGCTATGTTTTGAAACAGTATCTTTTATTATCCTTTGTCTCAACCAAGCGGCACTTAAAGCGTTAAGCGCTGTCTACATAAAGTTCAAATTCAATTGAGTACAAAAGTACTCTAAATACTCGAACATTGAATCTTCGCATAATCCTTACTAGAGTCCCCGGATAAAGGAATAGACAGGGCAATAAAATTACAGAGAGTCTGGTTAAAAGCAAATAGTTTCGAAATTTGTTTCTTAGGAACTATTGCTTTTCTAAATAAAACAATTTCTGAGCTCTCAAAGCCCAGGTCCATTGATTCATTGGCAAGATGAAGCCACATCTTTGTCAAAAAAATATCATCAAAAATGTTAAAATTTGCTCAATATTTTATTCCATACTTAATCGGAACTTGCCTAGTTTACAATACATAGAATGAAAAATATTATCACTTTCTTTCTCTGAGTTTTATATTTAAATTAAATGGTACACTTTTCTTGGGACATCCTATATTTCTTATCTGAGGCTAACTACATTCAAAAATCCATAGAAGACAGTAAGGTAGACTAATGTGGTCAGGGATTAGACTTATGTGGTGATGTTATAACTAGAGCTTAAGCGATTAATAGGCTTCGGTTCCAAAAAACTCGCCGTCAGCGGACCGAAAGTGAACGATTTTTAAGTACATTTCGCAAGAAGATTTCAGTTATTGCAGTTATTTTTCACGAATTAAAAAGTAAATTGCGTTTACTTGCATAGTTTTGTAAGTTATTCACCTTCAGCCGAATGTCAATCTTGCAGCCGATTAATCGGCTTCGGCCAAAATCTCATCTTCGATGGGGCTGTAGTTGCAACTGATAAAAAACCAATTTGACATGTAAGATCCCATTTTAAGTTGCCAAAGATTAACAGAGTCTGGTGGTAAAGGTACAAGGATCCAATAAATATCCTTTCCGTTTCCAATAGTTACTGCAAGATTTTGAGGAACAATAATGAAAAGGAGCTTTGCAACTCTATCAACGCACTAGTCCTCAAAAAGTTCAACGAGTACTTAGAAGTGAATTCTGTTCCTGCGGTTTTCCAAATAAGATCAACTAAATTTAAACGAAATGTCCAAAGCTTAAGAAGAGCTTCGACTTGGAACTTTCTAACGTTAAATGTTCATCAAGGTTGTGGTACTAAACAGCATTCTTCACTTTTTGCCACTTTGTGTTCAATCTTTTTGTTCACTTTATACTTGGAAATATGGGGTCCCCACAACTCTTATATTGATTATGTTAATCGATTGAAGTTCCACCAGAGTGAGTGGAATCTATTCTTGAAGTGCACAACTTTCCATTAAATTTCCACAAACTCGACAACTCAAAACTTAAACTCAATAGTGGTTAGCAAAGACTTGATGAATTCCTAATGAGTTTTTTAAACTTAATACTCAAAATCGACAACTCAAAATTGAAAATCGACCACTCAAAACTCAAATTCTACCACTCGACCACGCAGAACTTAAACTCGACTGCTCAGAACTCAAGCTTGACCACTCAGAACTCGAATTCAGTCACTCAGAACTCAAATTCGACCACTCAGAACTCAAACTCGACCGCTCAGAATTCAAGCTCGACTACTCAGATCTCAAACTCGTCTACTAAGAACTCAAATTCGACCACTCAGAACACAAATTCGGCTACTCAGAACCCAAAATCTGCCACTCAGAACTCAAAATCGGCCACCCAGAAATCAAACTCGACTACTCTAAACTCAAACTCAACTACTCAGAGCTCAAATTCGACCGTTGAGAACTAAACTACGAACATTCAGAACTCAAATACGACCACTCATAACTCAAACTCGACTACTCAGAACTCAAAATCGGCCACTCAGAACTGAAACTCGACCACTCATAACTCAACCTTGACTACTCAGAACTCAAAATCGGCCACTCAAAACTCAACCTCGACTACTGAGAACTCAAACTCGACTACTCAGAACTCAAATTCGACCATTGAGAACTCAACTTCAAGCACTCAGAACTAAAATCGGCCACTCAGAACTCAACCTCGACTACTCAGAACTCAAAATCGGCCACTCAGAAATCAAACTCGACTATTCAAAACTCAAACTCGACTAAACAGAACTCCAACTCGACTACTCAGAACTCAAACTCGACTACTCAGAACTCAAATTCGACCACTCAGAGCTCAAATTCGACCATTGAGAACTAAACCTCGAGCATTCAGAACTCAAATTCGACCACTCAGAACTCAAACTCGATTACTCAGAACTCAAAATCGGCCACTCAGAATTGAAACTCGACCACTCAGAACTCAACCTTGACTACGAACCAAAATCGGCCATTGAGAACTAAACCTCGAGCATTCAGAACTCAAATTCGACCACTCAGAACTCAAACTCGACTACTCAGAACTCAAAATCGGCCGCTCAGAACTGAAACTCGCCACTCAGAACTCAACCTCGACTACTGAGAACTCAAACTCGACTACTCAGAACTCAAATTCGACCATTGAGAACTCAACTTCAAGCACTCAGAACTAAAATCGGCCGCTCAGAACTCAACCTCGACTACTCAGAACTCAAAATCGGCCACTCAGAAATCAAACTCGACTATTCAAAACTCAAACTCGACTAAACAGAACTCAAACTCGACCACTCAGAACGCAAATTCGGCCACTAAGAACTCAAATTCGACTACTCAGAACGCAAATTCGGCTACTCAGAACTCAAACTCGATCACTCAGAACTCAAATTCTAAAACTTAGAACTCAAACTTAAAAGTTGTTGGCCACAATGTAATAGACAGAGAGAATTGAGTGAAATCGGAGCTGTACTTCTAAAATGTTCTTGAAGAAACTTTCCATTTCAATTTCCTCATGACCGACTTTGTTTTACTTAAATGAAATGGGAAGATTCCAAAAAAAATGCTCGCCTTGAAGTCAAAAGTTTAACTCTGCAAAACTCCGAATCTAGGCAATTAGACTCATATGAACATATCTTAAAATTAAACCTTGATATAATTTTGTAAAGCGATACGGATTTCAAGGACTTTCTGCTGGTATTCGATGAACATTTTTTTTCAAAGTAAATATTCTTCTAGAAATTTGCATTAAAAAGAAAATCACTCTGTTTATTGAACAAACAAGAAAATAATTCATGAATTTAAAGATTAGAACTCCACTTGCCAGTCAGCCGCGCCGCAATGCCCTGCCACACCCTATAAAATATTAGCAAATTGAATTCTTCGTCTAATTGTAAAATATTTACGCAGCTAGGAACAAATTGTATGGAAGAGCTCATTTTCGACTTGAAAACAAAAGCATTACAAATAAATTCCCCAATTCTGCCACTGTTTGGTTGTTGCGCAGCATTCGATTTAAATTAACATTAAGTTTTTCATTGAAAACCTCGAAAGTGTTTGAAGCAAAAAACTATTCAGAACCACACCACACAACCAACCAACAACAACAACAACCAGCATAAAAAAAATAAGGGGCAGAAAACCCAACTAAATGTTTAAATTTGGAATAAATGTGTTCAAAAAAATTATTAAGTGGCGTTCGAGCGAAAAACCAGTAAACGTTCTTATATGTTAAAATTAATAAAAAACTAAATTTATAAAAACTGAACAAACAAAATATATACATAAATATATATAAATATTGCTAATTGTGTGTGGAGAATGTGTAAAAAAAATTTGTAAGATTCTTGTAAATATACAAAACAACAACAAGATAGTAAAACAAACCAAAAAAGAAAACATATTTAAATTTACTAGTAAAAGGAAAACAAAAAAAACAAACAAAAATCGTGTAAAATATATATATATATACCGATATATGAAGAATTAATGCCAGAAAATAGATGATGAATGAATAATGAATAAAATTTATTTATGAAATGAACCAAACCAATTGCAACAACGTGGAATTTCATTTCGAATTGTAAATGTTAATGTAACTGTAAATTGTTTTAGCACCTTAGTTAGTTGCTAATTAGTGTTTAATTCGTATTTTAGGTTCGCAGTGGCTTTGTAAATTTTGTACATTCATTCAATTTTATCATTAATTAATTACGATTTAGCTAGTTTTAGTAAGAACCAACCAAAACTAATTGTTGATTATAATTCATATCCTAAACAACAATAACAACAACAACAACAAAACGAAGCAAACATTTATTAATACTGAGTCGATTTTGCGTTTTACCCCCTAAAATAGTTATGAAATTTTTTTACTTGTCCGAAAGCAACAGAAAATATGTGCAACTCAAATGTAGCAACCAGAAAATAAATTTCTTTACGTACAAACATTGGGTTTGATTTATCGCCGTTAGCGATTTTTATTATTTTATAATTTTGTCTAATTTTTTTGAAATATTTTTTAAATATTTTGTATAATTTTGTTAAATATATTTAAAGTATTCTTAACCAAGCAGCTAAAAATATTTTGCTTTGCTATAAAAAAAAATTGTATTGCCGTCCATTGAAATGGTTTTTCATGTCGCCGACATTCTTTGAATTCTGGTTTGACTTACTAAATGCGTAATTAACATTTTCCACTTGCAAACTCATTATTTAACTTTGATAGAAACCACTGAAATTGCGTATTTCTGAACTAGTTTTCACTTGGCTTCAATAATAACCACAACAATCGGTAACACTAACCGAAACAGAACGCATTTGAAAATTGTTGCTTAGATTCGTATTTTTTCATTCACCTTTAACAATTAATAAAGAAAATTTATAAGTTTGCATCTGAAATAAAATAAATATGTATCCATGTGTGTGTGTGTGTAAAAAGCAGATTCATATCAGACCAGTAATGACCATTCAGCTACTCGCGAGTACATAGTACACTTCTCCATTTACCATCTCCGTAGGTAGCTTCCCGTACTTTCTTTTTGACGCTTATAAACCATTCTTCCCCACTAAGGACCCTAGCAGAATGGTCATTACAGCATTAAACACACACACACACGAAGAAAAACAAATTTCCCATAGAGTAAAAAACAGTCATCAGTAGCACATCAGCCAATTGTGTAAAAATGTAAATAAACGTAAAACTTAGTTTCGAGTTTAAACCTAAAAATATATTTCCTGACGCTATAACTTTGGTTCCTTAGTTACGACTAGTTTGCATTAGTTTTGAGTACTTGATAGAAACCCTTTGGTATTGAGTAGAAAATTTGAAGGAGTTCACGTAAAATAAGTGCGGATAGTACGCGAGCAACGTTTAGTAGAATTTGAAAGGGCGGATCCAAAAGATCGAGTCAAAAAGAAGCCACAGGTCTGAAGAGATGAATCAACTTTAAACAAGAAGAATTTATAAAATGCGATGACCATAGAAGTATTCAGAAATATTAAGAACCTCTTAAAAGAAAAGTGGCTTGTTATTTCGTTCCAATTTGTTCTTAATTGTATAAAAGTAAAGAGGTATACGTATTCCTTACCTAAGGACCCTTCTCTACCTAACCTAACCTTTTTCATTCAAAATTTCTGAAACTGTATAAAACTAAAGAGCGCCCATTGCTTGGTTTGTAAAGTGAGACCTTACCTTGAATAAGACAGAAGTGGCAGCTCATTTCATCATTCATAGAGGTGAATTTCATAACTATTCCTACCGGACACTATGGCCTTCCCTTGCCTCGAGGAAACCACGATTTCTACTGTCCCTGAGTAGAACCTCCTTTGGGCAACTCGTTGGAGTCATCACTAAACACTGCGCCATTGGATTTATGCTAATCAAATGATGCAGTAATGTTTGAATAAGTTGAAATAATACAACACTCCCTGACTCTGCAGGAACGCCAACTATGTACCCTGCAGTCAAGAATCCTGACTGGCTAACGATGCAATATATCAAATCTGCTCTCTCTTATTGAGTTGGTTCAGTTTGGCTCTTGGTTAGTTACAGAGCAATTTAAGAAGGGATTGCCTACCTTAGGACCCTTCTCTACCTAACCTAACCTATTTCACTCCAAATATACCGAGCTTGTTTAAAACTAAAGAGCGTCCAATTATTGGTTTGTGAAAGTGAGACTCTAGCTTGGATTAGACAAAAGTGGATGGTAATATAAGCCATAGAGGTCAATTGTGATACCACATTTTTTAGACTCAGACTTTTTTTTAGTTTAAAACAAAGTTGGGTAAAATCCTTTCGGTTAGATTTCATAGATTGTCTGAACGAAAGCTAACCAGAGGGTTCTCCTTCTTCTAAGTAGAAAAGACAGCAAAAGTGTATAAAAGTTAAACTAGATTTGCTTCCCCCTCGTCCAACCAGCTTGGGAAAGCTCTAGAAAGCATTAGAATACGCTCATAACTTTTTTTGACTGCGAACCTATCAGTATACTTCTTAGAACGTCAAACATGGTTCTCAGCTCAGTTCTCCAGATCGATTTTTAGGAATGGGAAAAGTTGGCTCTCAATAAATCAGTTCAATACAGCTGTAGTTAATTTCCTGTATGAATCTTGTATGAGTATGAAGGTTACAAATTAGCAGAGGAATCTCTGGTATTGCCACATCTCATGGCTTGGCCCATTTGTTCAGTAGTGCTCTGAAGCGAGGCTTGGATCGTACAAACACTCCAGTCATGATTGAGGAATTAATATAAAATATGACATCCAAAACTTCTATGCGAATAGATTCCCTGCGAATATTTCTTCCGACAAAAACAAGGTACGGCATTCCAAAGTCAACAGGACTTTTTTGAAATAATTGAAGTATTCATACCGAACTCGTTACTTTCTTAGTTCGGTACTCGTTCTTTTCTACGTGTGTTTTTGTTTGTTTCTTTTACAAAAAGAAAAAACACCTACAAAACTAGCTTAGTGTGAACACCCCTAATATCGAAACAATAATTTTTTTTTTTTCAAAATAGTTCGCTTTAAACTTGAATCGAATTGCGTTTTTAGGTTAGGTTTTAGATTGTCAGCCGGAATAGCCCTCAGGATGTTGGAAGCTTTTTGAATGGCTTCTACATCCTCAAAATATTTTTCTTTCATTGTCAAATTCATTTCTACGAAAAGATAAAAGACCCACGATGCCAAGTCAGGCGAATATTGGAAATGGTTAATGCGATTCGGGGTTAGAACATCGGTCACAAGTGTCTATTGATGAGATGACGGCAGTTAATTTGTGCGAAAGAAACCATAAACACACTTTTCGCTTGTCAAATGTTCAGTTAAAATGCAATGCCAAGAATTTCAATGAAGTTGTTGGCAGATCGTTGATGAATTCGTGTAAAGTGTTAATAGAATAGGCGGTTTTTTAATAGCACTGTCCGTTGTTAAGTCGCATATATCACTTTTGGGATAAAATTTTGAATGAAAGTTGGGAACCGATACCTTTCCCATACATGAAGTCGCATATAGCACCACCAGAAAATGCCAACAAGTCCCCTTTTTACTTTGGAAAGCAACTTGTATAACGTTGATTTATTTGAGCAGAAAGTTGACATATTTCAATCTCAATTTTCCATTTCTTTGTAGGCTATTTTTAAGTCTAAAAACCATACAACCCAGACGATGCCTGGGTGTTACTAAAGGTATAACCAGTTGTAAAGGAATGCTATGATTTGAAGCATTTAAGCAGACTAACAATTAGGCCAAATCTCATCAGAATGAGACCGCATATTGCCGTCTCGACCAATTAATAAGAACAACCATACAGTTTCTGAACAGAAACTAACCTAATAAGACAACTTCAATAATTCTTCAGGTAATTATAAATAAAGAATTTCATTCTGTCTCCAACTTAAGGCAAATAAACTTATCAACCAAATAAAAACAGCAACCAATCAGTTCAATTCTGAAAACTATGAATCTAATTGGAACAATTCTATAACAATTCCTTTGGGTATAAAACAATTTTATGACGATTTCAAGTTGAAGTAAATATTGTCTTGTGGTAGGAAAAATTATGTTTCTTTTCCCCTATGACTTCCCTGAACTTACCTACGATTCTTTTTAACCCTTTCGCTACAGGTTTTTACTGAGGAAAGTTAACATTTTAGATATATCGATTTAGGCTTTTGTGTGGTTAATTTAGTTTTTTGGTATTTTTTTACCGAACTCTGTTTTTTTAAGTATTGTCATATGACAGCAACCATATCGCACTGACTATAATAAATAATAACTAAAACATACAATTTTTTACGCATCAAATTAAAAAATCGCATATTTCTTCAGTAACTTAGTTAAAAAATTAAAATTAAAAAATTAAATTAAATTTGATGTTTTTGAAGTTACAATCAAATTGAAAATGTCTTCTTATTTTTCTGATTCTTTTGTGATTACTATGTGAATTTTATATTTTTTGAAGTTTTTATTATTATTTTATTACATTTGTATTATTCCTGAAACTTCAAATAATTCTAAGGACCTACAAAAAATGTTATTCTTGAGGCCATAGAGGGTTCAGGGGTCCACAAAGTCATGTTGCCATATGGCAATAAAAAAGCGAAAGGTTTAATAGAAAACCATGCCAACAGTTTCGAGTAGGATTTACTCTTAGTGAATATATTCAAAGCAAAGAAGTTTATTGAATCAAGTTCAGTTACGTTGTACTTCAAGCAGCTCTACTATCCGCACTTATTTTGGTCTTTACAAATTCCTAGAAACTTTAGTTAGAGGACTAACAAAAATTTGTATCTTTCTTCAAGTTCATTGAACACAATTTACAAGAGCTTCATATAATTTTCACATTTATTTTAAGTATTTCAATGCAAGTGTTTCAAGTTTTTTTGATTTCTTTCTTTACGCGAAGCGTTTGTTATTACTAAAAAATTCAAGAAGAAGAAACATATCTCCAATCGGAAAACATATATAAATATTTGCCAGACAAAGAAAACAAACTTCATTTCACTGTTGCAGACAGTTTTTAAAAGTAGCTTAACCCATTGGCTGCCAATTTCATTTCACTATTTGGTACAGATTTCTAAAGCGAAAAACTAACCGATTCTATAAGCCAATTTGATTTCTTGCTGCAGTTTAAGCCTTTCACTAACAATGTACAATATATTGGACTACAGCCCATACAATTCATACAGACGGTTTATTTTCATGACGGAAAGGATTAACAGATTCAATAGTTTAGTTAGAGAGGCTCAGACTAGAGAGAAGCCTAGACCCTTGTTAGGTTTGTAGGTGGGTAGAAGTGGCTGTCCCAAGGCGGAAGAGCAACAACAGCTGAGATAACTCGCTAATTGAACCAGTTTGAGGTGGTTACGAACCCTAGTAGACTGAGAATGGTTCTATTGCCCAGTTGAGTCTTTCTTCTTCCAGATAATTCGCACCAAATTCAAAGAAGGTGAAGTGTATTATCTTGGCTCTTTCTCTCCCATGCAACTTTGACAGAAGCCCAAAAGCTCTTAAAAAATTCTACTAATGCTTTCGCAGCATTTGAACAGATTTTAAATATTTTTTGTATTTTTGTTCCTATTGAAATTTTTAGAGTTCTATGTGTTTAAAGGTGTATAAAAATCAGATATAGTTAGAAAGACCAATGTTAGGATGTTAAACTTGTTGAAAGTTTGATCACATAAATCCAAAATAAAATTCTCCCAAAAACAATTTTCAATGCTTGATGAATCTTTTTCTTCACTCTTGGCTTTTTCATTGCACTGATTTCTGAGCCTTAAACGTAGCTTGAAAGAGTCTTCAACCACAATGAAAACATGAAACTGCAAGTCAAGTGTATTACATATTGTTGGAAGTTTCCATGGACACAGACATTGTGGTCCTTTGTAGCCGAGCTTTTTTCTCCCCCTTTGACTATCCAACGTCTGAACTTGCCACTACTTGAAGTAGCTGTGGCCACCATTGGGTCAACCAATAACAATTCAGTTTCAATCGTGTTCTATTGTTTTAATAAAACATTTTACTAGTCTCCACTATGACTTTCCAAAGACTCAACATTTATCCAGGTCCTCTAAGATCACAAAGATCATCAGATCACAATGACATGCACTTTTTTCGCTATAAAACTAATCAACAACAAATCAACTAGATTTCTATTAATAACAAAGACTGGAAATAGTAAATTAAAAGATATTTAAAAAGATTGAATATAAAACAAAGTTTTACAAAATGTAAAAAAATAACAAATTTTTTTGTGTTTTAAGCCGAAATTTTGCAAAATTTAGAAGCGCTTTATTTGATTTTTGGGTTTTTTTATTTTGTTAGAATTTCACTCATGTTATCGGTGAAGGCATCCAATTCAACATGAACAACATTTAAGCATAGTTTAAACAAAAGCAAAACGCTACGCAAATTCATAGAAGTTGGGAAATAAATTTAATTAAAAAAAAAACTAACGACAGGCGACTAAAGAACATTTCGTGCAAGAAATTCCATTTGTTACAACATTAGTTAGAAAACCAACAAACAAAAAAATTCACCAACAACTTTGACACTGAAAACTGTACTTAGAACAACAGCAACAACAATAACAATTGCGCCAGCATTAAGATGCAAAAACAAAGAAGAAACTTAGTCATAGAGTCCCCGCCCCCCCCCCCCCCAGGCAAACCAGCAAGCAGTGTAATAAACGCCAGTAATACTTTAAATTCGATATTTGCAAATAATACAATTAAAAACAAAACACAACAACAAAAACGTGAAAACATTCAATGCAGAAAAGATTCAAATAAATTTCGAATTTTAATTTTTTTCATTACAATTATTATGAATGCTTATAGCAAAGAAGAAAATCCCAAACGGAAACCAATATTAAAATAAAAAAATAATAATAATAATAATAATAATTATAAAAAAGAAAATTATAAAATCAAGTTGTTAAGAATTAAAATGTTTTATAAACGTTATGAACAATTAATTAATTAATTAAAAACCCAAAAAATAAAGAGAACATATATATATATATAGAGAACGAAAAGCGCAGAACCCTTTAAAATTATATTTGAAAAAAACAAAAACCTAGCAGAGAAGATGAACAACAACAACACAGCAAGCAAAACGCTGCGAATGCCAGACATAGAAAAAGTTGAAGAAAACAAAACACTGAAAACTCAATAAGCAAAAACAACAAATTTAATACAGTAAAAGTCAACAACAGCAACAACAACAAATTTATTAAAAATAAATTTAAAAAACGAAAGAGAAATGAGAAAGCAAGCAAATAAATGAATGCATACAAAAACAATTTCCTCTATTATTATTATTATGATTATTACTATCATCATTATGACGATTATGATTGCGATCATTATGCAGTTTACTATGATTATCATTATTACGATTGTATGCAGCAAAGCCGCAACACAAAGCAAAACCACTAACAAACGCAAAAAAAAGGAATAATGAAAAAAAATGAAACAAAATTTAAATGAAATGAAATAAAATAAAACTGCAAACCAATAGACAAGCAAAGTATGCAGCAAAGCGAAGCAAAAGAAAAGTAATAAAATTATAAGAGAAAAAATATATATTTACATAGCTTTTTGTTGTTTTTTGCCATAAGTCACAAACTAAACTTAAGCGCCGCCTTCACGTCGCCCAACGACAGACAATTGCCACGGCTGCAATTCGTGTCGGCCAGGCAACAATTCGGACGACAGCGAAAATAACCACAGCCCAGCGCCTAAAACTGTGCTCGTCCACCGACAAGCCGGCCGACGCAACGTATTCATTATGATTTCATTTGTGTTGTTTACCATTGCGTACGAATTAATTTTGTGTAACGTGTAGTTGTTGTTTCACAGTAAATTTTGTGCAGTGCCAATAACTAACAACAGTAATTCGTAATTCGTGCGTTCGTAGCGGTTCGTTTGCAGTCTAGCAAAATATTAAGTGTTGGTAACGGTTAGCGTGTAAATTGTAAGTGTAGTCATGTGGGTTTTTAAAAACATTTGTAGTCGATAGTTTAGTTTGAGAGAAGCAAAAGCGTGTGTTTTATTTCTAGTATTCAAAATATTTGTAGAGAGAGAGAGACCTAAGGTGCTGCGCTCTCCAATACTTGCTTCGAGTAGTTCTTTTGATTAGGAACAGTGTATTCTGTATCTGTATTTAACATGTCTGCATATAGTTTTTAAAGTGAAAGACCCTTGCAACCTACTTTGTTCCTGCTATTCCTGATACCAAGAATCTTAAAATTTCATTTTTACTTGATCCATATTCATTATAGATTCTTGAACATATATTGAGCTCACAGCTCTACTTTAGACAATAAACGTAGTTCTGACATCCCAAGCAAGACTTAGCTGCCATCCAACCTTATTTAACCACAAGCCAGAAATATTTTTACTGAATATCTGAGTGTTGTTGAGTTTCATATTGGAAGTGATTGCTCAAACACTACTTAAAGGATAAAAACAGAAACACTCTGAAGGATAAAAAGCAAAATAATAATACATAACAAACCATAACCTTACTAGAATCAATCAATCAATAACTTACTAAAAATTTTTTTGATAAAAATAAAATCTATTAAAGAGTTTTTCAAGTTCATACAGAATTCCAGTTCATACAGACATAATTTATTCCTATTGACGACACCAACATTAAATAAATCAAAACGCCAAATAGATCCTGAAAGATATCAAAATAAATTCTTTGGCGAATTGAACAGATCAATTTATGTGTCGACAGCTGATCATTCAAACTCTTTTCTTATAACCTACAATAGAAACCACGTTGGTATCAAAACTCATCAAAATGCTGTTGCTTGAACTACAGCAAGAATCCACTGAACTTGGCTAAACTAGCTCAACTGTGACCAATCCATCGTACTGATCCAGCCGATTTTTTCCTTAGACTGTATGTCCGATCTTCTGATCATTCAAAGTCTTTTCTAACAATCTACAATCTAAACAAATTTAGTTTGAAAAAACCTCTTAAAACTGTTTTTTAAGTCAAGTTAGAGTCCATTCAACTCAATTTCAACTCGACTCTACTTACTCAACTCTAACCAATTGATTTTAACGATCTTACTGATTGCTGAGACTGTCTGTCCAGAGTTCTCGTCTCGTCTCTCATGATTAACAATTGAAACAAATTTAGTATCAAAAGATCTCTTTCATTTAACTCTACTCTGCCTTGGCTCAGTGATCTACTCGATCTTTCCCTCAGATTATCTATTCAGACTTCTTGTCATTCAAACGCTTCTCTCATAATTTACAATTCAAACAACTTTGGTATCAAAAGACCTCTTCAACGTCGCTGTGTCATGTACAGTTGGAATCCGTTCAACTCGACTCTAACTTAGCTCAGGTTTCACTAATCGCTGTAACTGATCTACTTGATATTTCCCTAAGAATATATGTTCAGACTTCTTGTCATTCAAACTCTTTTCTCATAATTCAATCAAATCAATAATAATTCATCAAACACTTTATTTCAACTTTGCTCAACTCTGTCCAATTGATATTAACGATTCATCTTACATTCGAACTACTAGTCGTTCAAAATCTTCTTTTATAATCCGAAATTCTCATTAAAATCATTTCTTCAAGTACAGCGAGAATTTGTTCAACTCAGTTCCAACTTTGCTCAACTCCAACTCCAGTCGATCTTGATCGATCTTTTACTCGAACTACTGGTCGTTCAAAATCTGCTTTTATAATCCACAATTCAAAAAATTTAGTATCAAAAATCTCGACAGAAACTTATATCAAGTCTGACCGATTTTAACAATCAATCATCAAAATCTTCTTTTTAATCCACCATTCTAACAAATTTTATATTAGAAGGCTGAAGTTTCAAGTATAGCGAGTTTCAGGTCAGCAACTTGACTGAAACTTAGCTCAACTATGATCAATCAATCTTAATGATCGATCATTCACTCGAACGATTAGTCTCCCAAAATCTTCGTTTATAATCCACAATTTCAACAAATTTAATATACAAAATCTCATTAAACTCTTTGTTTCAAGTACAAAGATAGTTCATTCAACTCGGCTGGAACTTAGATCAACTCTGACCAATCGATCTTGACGATTAATCTTTCACTTGAACTGTATGTCCCGACTACTGGTCATTCAAAATCTTCTTTTATAATAAACAATTCAAACATCTCATCAAAATCGCTGTTAGGTACTGCTAGAGTCCATTCAACTCAGCTCATCGTTAACCAACCGTGCATACCAATCTAACTGATCTTTTCATTAAATTGTCGGTGCAGACTATTGGTCAGTCGAACTCTAAATTTTCAACTTACAAATGAAAAAAAATTTAGTAACAAAAATTTTATCAAAAGCGTTGTTTACGTTTCAAATACAGCGAAAGTCTGTGCGACTTGGCTTAACTTTGACCAACTGTTTCTACCAATCTGGTTAATCTTTTCTCTCAAACCTTCAGTAAAGTGAACATCAGAAAAAGTTATTTCAAATCAAAGCATTGATTATACAAACCAATTAAAAATCTAAATTCAACTCTTTATTCGGGACAATGTTTTATAAGAATATATGATCTCTTGATATGGATATATGAACTATTCGAAGCATCAAATCAGTATCAGTATCAATCAGTAAAATTATATATTAATAAAATAAATAATATAATAATTATAATAAAATAAATAAATAAACAAATATAAATAAATTAAAATACAATTTCTTATAAAATAATAATTTTAAAAATTTGCTATTCCCTATTCCAAATATTTTTAAGATTTTTCTGTAAATCCTCTCACCTTGTTGTAGGTGCAGATGTGCTAATCAGTTATGGTAGGTTGGCAGCTCGCATTAGTTAAGTTAGGTCAAATTTTTAGCAATCGAGTGCCATGAAAGAAATTTTCATTCTTAGATATAAATAGTTCGAGTTTTCAGAGTTTTTTAGAATTTTTAAGCAGAATATAAATTCCTTAGGTATATTTGTAACTTAATCGCTGTAACTGTGCGTGTCTCTAATCCAATTAACTTCATAAAAAAAGAAACGAAAAACAATGCATAAATTTGTATACAAATCAAATTACATAAACATATGCAAAGCGTACATGAAAGTGGTAAGTAATTGAAATTTGTTGGCAACAAAAATTAATCTATTGCCATATTCCCGAAATGGAAATATTGTAGACTTGACAACACTAATCAAAGTTCTACTGTGTTCTTTTCTGTGTATGCGTGTCTCTCTCTCTCTCTCTCTGTGTATGGTTTTTTATGGTGGCGTGTAGGCATTTGAACACGCCCCCTCACACTGCAGCATAGCTCTATGTACCGTTTTAGTAATTTTCATTTTCCAACAACATTTAACCACAACTTTAGTTTCACTCCTTCCTCAGATTTTCCCCGATATAGGTTTTCTGTTCTGTTTCGTTTCGTATTTTATTGCATGTAGCCAGTAGGCTTTGTTTTTAAATTATTTCTTTTGTTAATCTATGAAGAAAATTAGCTAGTCTACGTATTGATTCCATTAAGCACGCTTTACTAGTTAATATTTTAACTGTTTCGATATCGTTTTACTTAACTAACTAAGCAAACAAAAAAAAAGGCTTTGTACAGAAGCTGTCACTTATTTACATAGACGTCGAAGTATGTTTGAAAAACGTTAGTCCACTTATTAGTTTCACCTGTTCGAAATGTGTTTATGAACGTTTCACCCAACAACAGTAACAACAACAAAAAAATCATCATATACTACTTACTCACCCAAAACCCAACAACTATCACAATCTGTCAATACTCAATGCTCAAGAAACAGCAACACACCAACTAATGTCCAGTAGTACACAGTCTCAATCATCGAATGTCGACATCTGGTAGCAGGAACTAAGTACTTTACAGCTAAGTATGGCTTAGCGCGTCGCTCTCATGTAAGATTGTGCCAATGCATTTCCACATTCTTCAATTAGCGCGCTAACGCTCTTCCGTAACTCTTTAGTTAACTCTCACTCTCAGTCTCAATCTCACTCTCACTCTGTCTCTGTCTTAGTTTTGCGTTGAAGTTTGTTTAGTTTGATTTATGTTACAAATGCGTGCATTCTAAGTATGTACCGTTAGCAGTCATAAGTCATCGCTCATCGCTCATCAATCATCAACACAAGCGTGCAGCCAATCATCATATTGCATCATCAGTCGCTCATGAACTCCGCCAAGACAAAACTCTCTCTCACACACACACACACGCTCGCTCACATGCAGCCATCAATCAAGCTCACTTTTAGGCGCGCAACCTCGTAGTCTCGTCTCGTCTCGTATCGTCTCGTGTCGTCTCATCTGTCGTCTTCGTACTCGTAACAATACCACTCGCTCGTCTTTCATCTCAGTAAAATTCTATTCTCAGTCAATTAGTGAATCGTTTAAAAACAAAAGCAACCAACAACAACAAAAAGTTATATCGTACCAATTAATTCGAAATGATCATTTCATTGTTTTCTTACAAACAGTTTCGTAAATTGGTGTCTTTTTTGTCTATCAACTTTTGTCTCTCAAAATAGCGTAACTCTACATTTAACTGTCAAATAATCTTTATCACAACTTAGCCGCAATTGTTTTTAATATAAACTTTGATCTTTCAAATTCTCCCACAACCCACCCTTGCCCCCCGAACCCTTGCAAACCACAAACCCCTGCTTCCAACTGCTGAAAAATACAACAAAACAAAAAATCTCCTCCAACCAAAATGCGCCAAAACTGTTGCGCGCAACAACAAACCGAAAATTCACCTACAACAACAAATGCCAACAAACACTCTTCAGGCCCGTCGGCTTCTGGGGCAAAATTGTCGGCTCACTTTGTGTGATTGCCGGCGTGCTGACCATTGCGCTGCCCGTACCTGTGATCGTCAGCAACTTCAACTACTTCTATCATCGCGAAACGGATCAGGAGGAGATGCAGAGCCAAAACTTCAATCACGTTACGAGCTGTTCATATTTGCCTGGCGCATTGGGTACCCACTGCACACATTCTACAATCGATCAAATCAGTTACTAATCATTTCCATTGTGTTTCAGGTCAACATCTGAAAAAGTCCTCACTCTCCGAATCATCGTCGGATATTATGGACCTGGATGATGGCATCGATGCTACGCCGGGCTTGACTGATCATCCGGGCCGTCACTTAGCTCCATTTTTGAGAGCACAACAATCATTCGAAAAGCAGCAATTACAATTACAACAGCAACAAAACGGCCTACGAGGCAGAAATAATCTACAGTTGCGTCACAATAACGCCATGGCGGTCAGCATTGAAACTGACGTCTGACTACTGGGTAAGAATGACAATAAGTATTATTCTATGGGAAAATTTTAACCAAAATCAATAAAATGTTGTTTAATACTATTGCTTTAAAGTAATAAGTTAGGTTAGGATAGGTTAAGCTTAACCGTAGACCTGGGGTCTTTGGGGTCGTTTTCGACCAAATTTTTTTTTTATTACTGATATTTTTTAAGGTTATTATTATATTTTTCATTGACTTTCTTACTTGAATATTGTCTATCAAAATCAAATCGTTTTATATTTTAAAAACTAAGTTGGCTCTGAATTTTTTGTAATTTTTGTGTGTGATTTTAATCAGTCAGTTTCGACCCGTTTTTTAACGTAGGTCTACGGTTAACTCAATAGCGCTTAACATGCACTCAAATAATGTAATTTTGCAATTACTTGTGCCCACGAAATTTTATTGCAAAATTCTAAAGGAAAAAACATTGCGGCACATTTGGGTGATCCAGACATCCACACATTCCAAGGAAATACGGGGCTCCCAGATATTATGTAACATATACCTACATACAGCATTAGCATAGCATGTGGTCCAAGGTTTCAATTGCGCCCATTTTTTGCACATAAGCTGATATTACACCTTCGGAGAATACACTGGTTCCATGGTGATGGTAGACCCATGTCCTTCTTTAAGCGACAATACCTGTTCCAAAATCTATTTTTTCTGCTAATATTTTTCAGCATAATACATCCTTAGAGGTACACTGCGCTACAGTACTTTTGACCTACCCAAATGTGTATAGTATACAGGCATGAAGCTAGAGATCATTCATAGTAACCCCAGAGTTTTGAATTTTTTGATCCTATGTCCTTTAAAAAAAAAACTTAAAATTTCAAGGATAGTGCATTTCAAAGATTTTTTCAAAATTTTCAGTTGTGCAATTATAAAGATATGAGTATGAAAAGAAAGGAGACAATTTTCGCTTTCTAACTGAATTTTCGATTTTCAACTTTTAGAACCAAAATATGTCAGTAAGGTCTTTTCAAATATTTCATTGCATTTATTTCAAGTCTACAGTAAATTAACTTACAGACTAAGCAAACAACAATAAAAGAACTTAAAAATAGAATAACAATTGGAATAAAACTTAAGAATAGAATAACAATGAGAATAACGTTATTTATAAAAGCAATTCAGAAGTAATTTTAATTCTTGTTTGGAAATCGAAAGATCGAGGTTAAGAGAGCCACAAATCTTGTTAAATTCGGAATGCGCTCTCACCAAAGGGGCATTCAAAGCGTAATTAGACCTGCAGGAAGATATGACAAATAAGTCGTAGTAGAGGAGGACACGAGAAGGAACATTGAAGTTAATTTGACTCAGGAGGTAAGGACAATCAACAGAACCACTAATAACCTCATGGACAAACCCCAAAGAGAGGATAGTTCTTCTACTCTCAAGTGATTTAAGGTTTATGAGTGAACAAGGGGATTGTAGAGTGAGGAATGGGATTGGAAAACTAGACATCGATTGTTTTCACATCGTGAAAACAATTCACGAACTCGTTCAATACGATTACAATGAGAAGAATAATATGGATTCCAGACAAAAGACGCTAACTCTAGACGAGATCTAACAAAAAAAGTGTATAGGAGCTTGAAATATGTATCCTATGTTTGAAGTTTTTTAAACAAAACCTTTTGAAAAACCATATGTTTTGGATCTCGGCTTGTAGTATGATATCTCAAAAATGTATTCTTCTATTGTTATTTGCTTACAAGAGAGAATACGAAAGCATTTGGAAAAACTGGTTTGCTCTCTATTGATTGCTGTATTGAGATGGCGGGCCAGAAGCAGAGGACATGTTCTAATGTCTCAACTGCAGCTTTCCCTGTCCGTCAAACCCATCCTACGTTCATGGCAGTGCCCCGTAACACGGTTCTGCAGTCTGAACGATCACGAAGTTTGTTCATTAAAGATATTTTTGCATTACTTTAGCATTTCGGCAGGTGCTTAAGTTCCTCCACCTAGACTCTGCCTTTCTTTTCATGTTGTTCTCCAAGTCTCTGTAGAAATTGCATTGGCATCAGCACCCTTGAAATCTGTTCAGATAGAAGGCCGACAGTACTTTTGGCAATTGTGTCCTGCACTGTCTATCTCTCTCTCCTTCTATGTCTTAGTGCTCCATGACCTAATAGATATGAATCGTGCAGGTTGGATGGATAGATGGATGTGAGGGGGAGCCGAGGAAATAAATTCAAGGAGGTCATTAACTCAAGCACTCAGGCTCTATAGCCCATTGTACTTAAGGCTCAGGAACACGGTTGATAGAGATGATGGGAATGGGAAAAGAATAGAGAAAGTGGGTGGAAAGGGAGAACGGGTTATGAGTTCTCCTGTGCAAATTGCCCGGACTCATTAATGAGCCTCAGGAGATCACACAGGGTCCATTCTCAAAACATCTCAACCCAGCGTGCGCAATCGTTCTGGAGAAGGCAGGTCATGCACAGAGAAAATGCTCTGTACTATCTAACAGTTGGGCTGAAAAGTTCGTATCGTTTTATAGAAAAACAAATTTTTTTGGCAAAATTCGATTTTATTATTCAACATAGTTGCCATCGAGGGCGATATACCGATTAAAGCGATCTTCCAACTTTTCAATACCATTTTTGACCATTGCTCTGAAGCATCGACTCGTTCTTGTTTTTGGTCGATTGTGAGCTTGCGCGGCACCCACTTTGCACCCACATAGCTTTCGCATACCCAAATATTCATGAACGATATGTTCAACACGTTCCTTTGATATCTTTAGAGTGTCAGCTATACAAATCAACCTCAATTTACGATCTTCCAAAATCATTTTGTGGATTTTTTTCATGTTTTCGTCCGTAACAGCCTCCTTTGGACGTCCACTGCGTTCATCGTCTTCGGTGCTCATATGTCCTGTACGGAATTTAGCAAACTACTTACGAATGGTTGCTTCGCCCGGCGCAGAGTCCGGATAACACTCATCAAGCCACGTTTTGGAATCAGCAGCACTTTTTTCATCCAAAAATAGTGTTTCATTAAAACACGAAATTCCTTTTTATCCATTTTTTTCAAAATAACAAAAGTTGCTTCACTCAAAATGCTGTATCTCACAAACTAATAATCAGACAGCTGTCAAATTTATACACGTTTCTTTTGAAGGTTGGTACTACCTAAAAATAATACGGATTTTATTCTAGTGGCACCATCTCATAGAAACGATACGAACTTTTCAGCCCAACAGTTACTTCATAGATTGTGTCCTGTGATTAACCCGACCATTCGACGGAGATCTTTCCTTCTTAGCTTCTGAATCCTGCAGGTTGCGTCTGGCCTTTTCATTGCTGAACTACAAAATTGTCCTATAATGTAGTCATTGTAGGACAATTTTAGTTGATGGCCGCCTGGCTATTTGTGTAAAGATGTATCTTCGAGTTGACCTTAGAAGCATTGTAAGCAAACTCTGGAGTTTTCCTAGCAGCTAACACCTCTGAAACCCCCTGAAACGCACTACAGTCGTCGGGCAGTCTCTGCGAATCGCTGATACTCAGCTCTGAGCAGTGCACTCCAGCTACATCTCCCTACTTTATCCCGTTCGGTCCCACAAATCTTTCATGTCTCTCGTCGTGCTTCAGCAGGATTCCAGCTATGTCGCAGGTGGCTAAAGTGTTCCACCAAGCTTCCGCCAAACTGCTAGCGAGATTCACATAAAATATTTGCCGAGGCGTTAAAACACTGCTTATCTGATCATCTGGCACCAACGGTGAACAACACTTTTGGACCTCATTGCCTTCAATGGCTTTGCAATCAGATGTCCAACTGATATGCAACTATCCTTTCTATTGCTAACCCACACTGCAACACATTCTTGAAACCCATTATTCAATCTATAATTAAACTATTCACACTTTCATTGCAGTAAAACACTTGGAAAATGGTCTCAATTGGCAACGTGAAATGCTGCGCTGGATGCCAGAAACGTCATCAAAAGCGGTCTAAAACCGCTTCGTGTCGAACAAGCAAGCGTCGTAATCGTAACCGAAACATAAGCAGAAGCAGAATAAAAAAAACTAAAAACAAACAAAAAAAAAACATTAAAAAAAATTAAATTAATTTTATTAGGACAATGAAAACAAAACGAAACCAAAAACCAAACTCAAATACCGATGATGAATAATTTTTTTTAGAATACATTTAGAAAATACCATAATTAGCTACAGTAACAACAAAACTACAATAACAACAACAAATGCAAACCAAATTCTATAGGAAAATCCCAAAAGTTTATTTCATGCATTAGCATCAAACATTTAAACAACTAACAAACAAAAACCAGACAATTAGACAAAATCTACAAAACCAACAACAACAACAATTACCGAACATGACAAATACAAACAAACAAACATGAGAGAGAGAGAGAAATCAATTATCGTTTAATTAGTGAAATTTATTAGTGCAAACGACAAAACCAAAGAACAACAACAAATGCAACAGTAAACGTATAGAAATTAACAGAAATTCAATGTGAGAAATTATGCAATAATTTCGTTCGAAATCCAAGAAATTCTTAGCTTCAAAATTACGCAATGTTAGAGCGAGAGAGAAAACTAACCAAGCAGCAACCAAATATCCATCGTATTGTATTTGTGTTGTAATTGTAATGTAATGTAATGTATTGTAATGTGGCGTGCGTGCACGTTCGAGCAATTGTTGTATGTATTTGTTGGAGCTGTTGTGCTCGCCATGTCGTGTTAGGCCAATTCAACTACCTGAACTGTGTGTGGATATTTCGTAAGGAAATTCAAATTTTCGTTGGATATTCGATTTGTGTTATGTAGTTAAATGTCTATTGTATGTATATGTAAAACTATGCTAATTAATGAATTAATTAATCAATAAAACTGCCGTTACGTTTAAAATGTGATGATCGATAATGATGATGACGATGACGATGATGATGATGACGATGATCATATGTTGTGTCGTCGTATCGATGGCGACGATCAACACAAAACCACATCCAATGAATAGGAAACACAAATGAATTATTTTAATGCAAAAGTTTGTAAATACTTAAACGAAAGCAAAACAAAAACAGTCATGAAATGTATTGCTGGCAAATATTTTGTGTAATTTCAATTTGATTTTTGATCTTACTTGACGAACTGACACAATATTAACTATGTGTGTATGTGTTAGCCAACCAAATACACAATGAAAATATCTTCCAAGCGACAAGAAGGCTATCAACTAACTATGCTGTGCTCCTTTAGAATTAAATTAAAACACTATTTATGTTTCATTGGTTTCTTAGTCTAATTTGACTATCTTACACAAACAGCAAATCGACCTTTACTAAGAAATATTATTTAATTAATTTTATAATTATTTCAAATAACTGAATGTCGACCTCTACTAAGAAATATTATTTAATTTTTTTTAATAACTGAAAGACTATGTTTCATTGACTGGTTTATATAATTTGACCGTCTTACACAAACAGCAAATCGACCTTTACTAAGAAATATTATTTAATTTATTTTAATAATTTTTTTAAATAATTAAAATAGTTGTCTCATTGATTTGTTCTTTTAATTTGACTGTCTTTCATAAACAGAAAATTTACCTCTACTAAGAAATATTTTTTAATGATTTTTATAATTTTTTTTAATTATTGAAAGACTATGTTTCATTGATTTGTTTATCTAATTTGACTGTCTTACACAAACAGCAAATCGACCTCTACTAAGAAATATTGTTTAATTTTTTGTATATTTTTTAATAATTGAAATATAATCTTTCATTAATTTTTTTGTACTTAAAAATATTATTCAATTTTTTTAATAATTGAAATACTATGTTTCATTGATTTTTTATCTAATTTTACTGTCTTACACCAAAAACAAATCGGCGTCTAGTAAGAAATATTATTTAGTTAATTTAATAATTTTTTTAAACAACTGATTGTTGACCTCTACTAAAAAATATTAATTTAAATAATTTTTTTTTATAATTTTTTTTTTAAATTCAAATAGTTGTTTCATTGATTTGTTTATCTTATTTGACTGTCTTATTACTTATTTATTACTTTACTTGCATACTTTTTAATAATTTTTTTAAATAACTGAATGTGATTTTACTGTCTTACACACAAACAGAAAATCGACGTATACTTTAAAAAATTATGTAATTTTTTTTAATAATATTTTTAATAATGTAATTTTTTTTAATAATATTTTTAAATAATTAAAACACTATGTTTCATTGATTTTTGTATCGAATTTGACTGTCTTACACAAACAGCAAATCGACTTCTACTAAGAAAAAATAGAATTTTGTTTATTTGATTTATATTTATTTTTTCCCAATTGTGTTGTTAAGTGTTTTTATTACATAAAGTTAAGCTTATTGAGAGAGAACAATGTACCAAAAATCTCACGCAGACAAAATATTTAAAACTTGTTTTGAAACTTCATTACAACTTGAAGACTTTCATCTTAATGCAACAATACTCGACGAATTAACACAATCAAGATTTGATACCCAAAAAACTTAAAACTGCTAACTGCCAGCTATCTAAAATCTAGTTTGCTGCTCAGTCCCACAGTATCTGCTTCAAATTGTCCATAAACCAAATGCTGTTCTATGTGTGAGCATCAAACAATCAAAATTATAAAACATTAACAAGAAAGTGAAGATATAGAAATTGCAGTGCAGCAGCGTCCAATTGCCATTCTAATGAAACCAAATTTTTTTAAAAATCTATCAACTTTCAGAAGCTATTTATTTCTGTTGCAGCTACAAAATATGTGTCCCATCTCAATTTTCGAAACATACATGAATCTCTAAGTGCCATTCACTCAAAGTGTTCACTCCGAATCTGCGCACAAAACACTTCAAAAGCTGCAATTGTGATCTCTCTGTCCGAACTTTTTTGTTCTGTTTTCTTCTAAAGTGTTAAAGTTCGAAATGTTTGCATAAAACACTTCAAAAGCTGTAATGATGATCTTTTGTTACGACTCCCTCTAAAGTTCTACGCTTCAAAAGTTATAATAGTGATGTCTCTGCCCGAATTGATTTGTTCTGTCTTCTTCTAAAATTCTTAAGTTCCAAACGTTTGCACCACACAATTCAGAAGTGTAATTATGATCTTTCGTTACGTCTTTTTGTAAAGTTCTACGTACAAAAGTTCCAGCAGTTTGCCCAACACACTTCAAAAGCTGTAATTGTGATCCCTTTGTCCGAACTGATTTGTTCTGTTTCCTTCTAAAGATCGATTCAGTGCAATAGTTCCATGTTCACTTTAGACATTTGCCCAACACACTTCAAAAGCTCGAATCGTACATTTTTTTTTTGTCTAATTTAAAAGTTTACTTACAAAAATTCTGCCTGGAATGAACCATGTTGCTTCAGCTTTTCTAATAACTACAATTAAAATGTCTGAATACTTAGTTTCAAGGCTCAAAGGAAACATAATTGTTCTTAAAACAATTGCAGCTTACTAAATGTACACAATTCTGCATAAGCATAACGAACATAACTATAAACTTTTGCTGACCTACCATACCTCTACAAGTTTGTAGACTCATTTGACAATGAAAGCTTTATTTCGATATTATTTATTACTTTCGAGTGTTCTTTGGTTTTATTATTATATATCTGTTCTCATATTTATGGTATTAAATTTCACATGGTTTCGTTAATATTTTTATGCATTCGCGTTTCAAATTCAACAATATTTTACCTAAACTTTAGTTTTTTGCCAAAAAAATCAAAAAATTTTCCAATAAAATAGCAATTTCTATGCAATTTTGTTTCTAATTGCTTTGCTTTTTGACTTATTTCTTTCAGTTCACTTATAGTTTAATAATAAAAAAGTGAAAATAATAAAATAAAATAAAATGAAAGAAATTTTAATGGAATTTTGTTTGCAATCTGACTGATTTTAAATGTTTTTCTTTTATATTTCATTTCACCTATAGTTTTGTGTCCAGTAAAAAAAACAATAGATTACTTATAAAATTGCAAAAAACCCATAAAAATATTCTTTTTTTTTTAAAGTAAAAAAACTATGTTGTTTTTTCATTAAAAGGAGATAATGTTCATTGTTTCTAATCTTATTGAAATTCGTTTTATTAATTTTGTATTTAATTTTATCTAAAACTGTTTTGCTTATTATTTTTATTTTTGCATTATATCTACAATTTGTTAAGCAGTAAAAAAATATGTCAATTATTTATACAAAATATTAAAACACCATAAATATAAATATTTTTTTCTTCTAAAAAATTGTTCAAGTCAATAACAAAAATGTTTTGTTTTCCAGTGAAGAAAAGAGGTTTGTTTAAAAAAAGTTGTGAGTTAAAAAAAAGTTTTAAGTTTCGTTTTTTAGCACCATGGATTTTTCATTAAAAATTCAAAATAATTTTGTTCCTAATCCCATTGAATTTTTATTTTTTTTTTATTTCACTTGCATTAAAAATTTTTTTTGTCTACAGCAATAGATTGTTCAATATATTGTTATTGTTATCTATATGATTGATATGATTGTTATATTTAAGTATTTTAAATTTATAATCCAATTATATTAATTTTTAGTTAGTAAAAAAACTATAAACTTGTTAATAGAAAAACAAATTTTTTTAAATCATTTTGTTTTTAATATTCATATCCATATTTTTTCTATATGTTAAATTTCATTTCGAGTTCAAATCTTGTGTTGTTGTTTGCGTAAAAGTATAATTAGTTATTTTATATACATTTTAATTTTGTGTTTTTTTTGCTTGAATTAAATTAAAAACATGTGTAATGTATGGGTAAATGTTTTTTTTTTTTTTGGTTATTTTCGTTAAAGTATAATTAATTTATATAAATTTTATTTTTTTTTGTTTTTTCAATAAAAACATAATATTTAAATATTAAATTGTAATTCTTTGTCATTAAGTTTACATAAAATAACTGAATTAAAATTAAGTTGTTAAAATAAATTTACCCCTAAACAATCAAATATTCTACTTTTATTCTTTATTTTATAAAAAAAAACCAAAACAATGTATAAAAAAATTTAAATTGTTAATTAATTGTTATTTAGTTTTAATTTTTATTTAAAAACAATATTTTTACTTTATCCCTTGACCATAAGAAGAAGAAAGAAGAAATTTCCATACAAAATGTCTGCCCTAAAAGATTTATTTTTTAATTGTACAAAATTTAAATTTATTTTTACTTTTATTCTTAAGTTTAGAAAAAGGAAAAAATTTAATATAATTGAATTTTCAATTGTTAGTTTATTGTTGATTAATTTTAATTATAAAATACTTGAACAAAACCGACATTGATTGTGCTTGTCGTTATTATATAGTTTTAAATTGTTATTTATTTGTTCTTTAGTTTTATTTAAAAATTATTTATTGACAATCTACTTTAATAAAGTTATATAATAAATTATTACAAAATTTTCATACAAGTTCTTTTATTATTAAATTATATATTTCAGTTTTTATTTTCTATTTCATAGTCTATATTTAATTCTTAGTTGTTTTTTAAAAGCCTTTTTTATTTTTCTATGTTTATTATTATAAATTTATTATTTTTATTTTGTTATGATTGTAATTTTGGTTGAAAAACAATATTTTTTACTCGTACAAATTACTTTAATAAAACTGAAATATTTGTTTATTAAAAATTTTGTTTCCAAAAATATTGCCCTATATTTGTCTTCTCACAATTGTTTAAATTATTAATTAAATGTTGTAAATAAAAGTTTTAATTTTGATTGTTATTTAATATTTTTTTTATTTTAATGACATTAATTCAAAATAATTCTTTAAAAATTGAAAGTGATTATAAGTTTGATTGAAAAACAATATTTTTTGCTCGCAAAAATTACTTTAATAATTGTTTATTAATAATTTTCTTCCCAAAAAAATTTCTCTTCTCAATTGTTTAAATTATTATTTAAATTTTGTAAATAATAGTTTGAATTGTAATTGTTATTTAATATTTTTATTTTAATGACATAAATTTTTCCTTAAAAGCATTGCTTAATTTTTTCTTGTTATTGAATTGTTGTTTTCTTTTAATTTTTGTTTGGTATTTGATTATTATTATTTTATTGTAATAAGTTAAGTTTTAATTTTTATTTAATATTTTATTTATTTTAATGACACTAATTAAAAAGTTTCTTTAAAAACATTGTTTAATTTTCTCTTGTTATTTAATTGTTCTTTTCTTTTAATTTTTTTGGTTATTCGACTTTTATTATTTTATTGTAATTATAATTTTTATTTAAAAACAATAACTTTACCGCACACAAGTTATTTCAAACAAATTAAAATATTTATTCATTAACATTTTTTCGCCAAATATGAAAATTTTTTATTAAATAAAACCAAACAAATGCCATAAAAATTAATAAAACAAAAACAACGCGACTGATGAGGTAAATTTTTATTATGATTTGCTTTAGGACAACAAGAAAACAAACATAAACATTTAATGTGTATTTGTAAATATTGTATAAAAAATGACAGACATAAATTTAACAAAAACAAAAAGCAAATAAAAACAAAACCAAAACACAGGAATGAAGTATGACAAATTATAGCATAGCTAATACAACCAAACCAACAACAATAAAAATTACAATTTTTGATGTTATCTAAAAGCTTTGAATACCGTCCACGCGAAAACACAACAACAACAACCAAAACAACAAAAACAAACAACAGTAAACCAAAAAATAACAAATTGTTGGAAATCATTTGTTTTGGGTTTTGTGTAACAAATTCTAACTGGCTTCTGTTGAACGCAATAAAAACAACCTTTTAAATAGCAAAGATAGCTCAGTCCAAGCAGCTTTTTACTTTGGCCAAACAACAACAGAACAGCATCAGCCTGATTTGAATAGTTGCCGCGCTGAAAACTCTCTTTAACGAAAATGCCATTTTCACAAATCAAATACGAAATACGAAAACAACAACAACATTCTGACAAACGCAACATATCGATAGTGAAGTTTACTTACATTTTCATTTGTCTCATTGATTTGACGTAACTAAACGTTTCGATTCTTATTCAAATTGTTATAATTCTAAAAGATATCAACGTAAAGAAATCAACTTAAATGGCTTTTTTATTCAAAGTATCCTAAGTAAAAAATTATGAGATTATGAGATGAGCGCGATTTCGCTATGTATGTAGAAATCCACTAGTGTGTAATAAAGACAAAAACAAAAAAACCATAAATAATATGTTGAAAATCTTGCCAAACTAAACCTAAACACTTAAACCGAACAAAGATACTAATTTAGAATCAATGCCGTAAAACCGTAAAACTGAAATCGAGTCATGTGAGAAACTCAAAACTGCAGACAATTTCAATACTTCTGAGCTTTGCTTCATTTCGTCAACTAGAACAAAACCAAAACCAAAACCAAATCAACGCTAAATCGCAGTCAACTTGAATGAAAATCTAAACTCTGCGAATACAAATGCATTCTGCATGTATTTATTATTTTTTATTAAAGCCTAAACAAAAGCAACAAATCTCATTCGTAATAAAGACTGGTAACGAAAATATGTAAACAAAAACAAACAAACCAAAAAAATAACAAAAACAAACTTATAGCAACGCAATGAAAATTACCATAAATTAGAAATTTTCGATTTTTGTTTTTGTGAACTATTGCGAAAAGGTTTTGTGTTTGTTCTTTGGTTTACTTTTCTCTGAAGAAAATATTCTTCGCATAGTTAATTTTTCAGCTTACACACCAAAGAGTACAGCAAAAATATATCTTGCAAAACAAAAAAAAACAAATAGGACATGAATAAAGTTTGCAAAAAAACGACATCAAAAACTACAACAATAAGAAACCAGCAAACCAATGAAACGCTTATGAACAATTACTAGAAAATAAAAGTACGAAACAAAAATTATTATTATTATTAAAAATATGAAAATGTAAATGGCAGACGTGATGAACCAAAAACAAAAACAACAACAAATATAATAGAAGCAAAACATTGATACAATAATGAAGTTGCATTTCGATGAAAACCGAAGAAAAACACTGCAGTAAAGCGAGCGGCGAGACGGAGGGCGCAAGAGGTCAACAAATGGGCAGATCGAAAGGTTAAATGGGCAGCAGAAGTGATATGTATAGAGAGAATAAAAAAGAAGAAGACAAGAACAGTGCTGTTAGAGGAGAAAGTGCCAGCAAAATCTAAGAGACTCGAAAATTGAGGCAGACACCAAACGCGGTGAAGCATTAGTTAGTCGAATGCCCCAACTGCCAGCCTCCTAAACAGGCAGCAGCGAAGATGACATCGGTTCAGAAAAGCCGCCTCCGCGCCGCACCGCACAGGAATCCAAGTATTAACTCACACTCAGTCAATTTTCATTTGAAAGAAATCTCCCCTTCCTAATCAACATTCATGCGATACATAAGTACTCGTCGTATGCCTAGAATTTATAATTTTTAAATACCGAACCATAGGTTCAGCCGAGTCAATCCCGAAACGCGTTATAGGCAACAACAATAATAACAATAACAACAATAAATTATAAAGCATTGGGCATGCAAAATTATCGCAAAATACAACAACAACACAGTACACAGAGCAAACCAATAATGAAAACAACCCCTTAAAACTTAAACTTATGAATAAATATATGAATAAAGATAAATCACCAGATGAGAAAGAAATATACGTTGTTAAGATTCTAAAGAAAAAAAAACACAAAAACAAAAGAACAAATGTTTTATAAATCGTTAAGATTATTACAGCAAAAAAAAAACAACAAACAAACAAAATGAAAATAACAACAATAATAATGATGATGAATAAATGATAATCCAATAACGAAAAAAGAACAACAAAGTCGCTGCTATTATTAGACAAACGAAATTCAATAAAGCGAAAACTCTAAACACACACACAAACACACACATACATACATACATACAAAACTATTAGCAAATCGCTAGAGTTAGGATATGAAACAATAAAACACACAGCCACACAAATACTGACACACTCACATACACACACACACAAACATTACGCAAAACACGTACAGCAAACAATGAACAGTAAAATACAACAGTACACAATTCCTTTATGATACAAATGCAAATAAACAAATGAAATGAATGAAATAAATTATGTAAAAAAAATATTCACACGACTTTCATTTTGGTTGGTTGGTGTGGAAAATTCAATATTTTAGCTAAAGTTCGAAAACTGCCTCGATAGTGAAATGCATTGGACTCCCAGCCCAGAGGTTGTGTTTTAAATTTCTACCTGATGTGACTCCGCACTTTTTTAACTTTGCAATTTCTGCTTCATTCTGTTTTCAATTTCTTCAGCATTACCCAGTGAAATCATTTACTTTTGAACAAGTTCCTTCCTTTACTTTCCACTTCAATCAGTTGCGATGAGCGGATGGAGCAGATTTTCATCTTTAACCCTTTCGCTATTTCGTTGCCAAATGGCACATGCTACTTTGTGGACGTCTGAACCCTCTGTGGTTTCAAGAATACATTTTTTGTTGTTCTTTGGAATAGTTTAAAATTTAAGGAAATATACGAAATTAATAATCTGAATATTTAAGTTTAAAGAAAAGATATATACACGTTTTTTTAATGGTATATCTAGACATAGTAAAGGAAGACGAAGCAGAAAACTTTAGATAACTTTTTAATTTGACGTTTTCTTTCAATTTAGATATTTTTTTTTTATTTTTTATTTTTTTTTTTTTTCGTTATGCGAAAAATGTTCATGTTTAACCCATTGCTGCCTAATGGGTAAAATTTTACCCATTAATGGAATTTTTTCAAATCACAAATAAGTCAATGTTTCGAGATATCTCAAAACCATTGATAGGAATATTTAGGGTAAAGATGGAACTACCTTAACCTAGTGAAGGTCATCCTAAAATTTCGCCATCTAGCTAGAGTTACCAGACTCCAAAAATCGTGAATTTTTCAGAGGTGGAAAATGTGGCGAAACTTAGTGGCCTTAGAACTTAACAAAAATCTGCCGCCTAACTCACCTGTAAAACCTACAACTTTCGTTCACGTGTTTAGCTGATCACTTCACAAAGTATGGAAAAAAGCTACCATTGCTGCGTAATGGGTACAAAATACCTAATGAATATCTCAGCAACGTGCAGAGATATAAAGCTGAAATTGTTTCTGATAGGTCGTGTATGAAATTTTATTAAAATCGTATGGGCGGAACTGGTACCCGGCAGCAATGTTTTAAGTAATTATTACAGCCACAACGATGTGGTTGTTCTCATAGAAAAACACTCTAAAATACAGGGTCCGAGTAAAAAATTAAAAAATTGCTTACGGAATGTTGCTAATATAACCACATAGAAGTCTAAAACGTAAAATTTAAAAATTTTCACTTTCCCCAGTAAAAATGGTTAAGTTAGTACAGAAATTTAATTTATAACCCTCGCATATACAATATATGTATAATCATCAATATTCAATCATCGAAAACACCACTCGACACAAAAAATGTATCTAAAAATAAAAGTCTTTTCCAGACTAACTAACTTTGGGCCCTGAACACAAAACTGAAAATCAAAAATTGTTTGTAAGAAGCGTTTCCTAAAAATCTTCGAAAAACCAGGGGAGCTACTCTGTAATGCGATGCGAAAGCGAAAGCGATGCGAAAGTGAGTTGCGATGCGAAAGTCAATCGGTACTCTGTATCGCTTTCGCATCATTGAAAAACGGCCCTTATTTTGTGTCGAGAGTAAGTTGGCATTACTAGCATCGAGTGTCATAAAATTCAAACAAAATAAAAAAAAAAAGTAAACAATCGCATTTTTTTGAAACTTAAAATTGAAATACGGAGTGCTACAAATGCGAAAGGGGAAAATCGAAATGCGAAAGTCGAAAATTTTAATGCCAATGCGATACATGTTGTGTTCGCATCGCATTAGAGAGTAGCCCCCCAGTTTTTTTGCCTGTTGTTTCAGTTATGAGCTCTTACTCATAAACAAATCATTCGACTAACACAAGCTGTCGTTCAGAAGATAATACCTTAGTCTTTCCAGAGATATACAGATTGTTCAAATCATCCAAATCATCAAATCATCAGCGATTTGGAGAAATTACTGACGATGAAAGTTCTAAAAAAGTGAATTTTTCGACCATTTTCAAAAACCATAAATTTTCGAATGTTTTTTTATAGACAAAATAAATTATCTCCTTTTGATTTAAAATCTAAGATAAAATACAAGGTGCGCCATCTAAATGTGGTCGATGGAAATATTGAATAACTTTGACAGATTTACACCGATTGACGTCGTCGAACACATTTCGGAAAGGTTATTGCATTACAATTTTAACCATGAATCGATTCACGCCCAAAGAACGCGCGGAAATAGTAACAACGTTCATTAAATGTAATCGTTCAATTGTTGCAACACAGCGTGCGTATCGTCAAAAGTATCGCGGTCGTTCTGCATTTAACGGCACCGGACTTTTTTTTTGTGGGGATTTTTAAAAAGCAAAGTGTATGCCAACAATCCAAAGACGATATCACCCGAGATGCTGGCAAATGTCATGGAAAATGCCAGAAAAAGAGCTGAATTTTTTATCCGCAATGAATGTGGTCATCTGATCGACGTTGTTTTTGGAAACTGAATGGTAAAGCTTCAAATTTTATAAAAATAAACAATATTCCAAACTCGATTGAGAATTGTTCAAGTTATTCAATATTTCCATCGACCACATTTAGATGGCGCACCCTGTATATATTATTTGTGCAAAAATTAAGTCTAACATCTATAGAATCGAAAGAAAAATGACAAAGTTATGATGCACTGAGTGAAAACACCAACTTTACATTTATTACACCGTGCAAAAAAAATTTGTTTTTGCCGAGACCCATCCTAATTTTGATAAAGGCTTTGAAATTAGAGGTCATTTATAGTAACCTGGCGTAGTCAATTTTTCATTTTCTGGCCCAAAGTCCTTTAAAATTTTAAGGACATACACATTTCAAATATTTTTTTTTTTAATATTTGCAGTTGTGCAATGATGAAGATATGAAAGACAAAAATTGTTTTATTGTAACTAAATTTTCTTTTTTGAACTTTCAAGACTAAAATATGTCAGGTAGGGAAAACATACATGTTTTGTATCTCAATCTGTAGATTCATGCATCTAAATTTTGTTCTATTTCAAAGTTCTCAACACAAATACACAACCCCCCGTAACAAATTCCACTGGGAAGGACTCTTATATCCGCACATACGAGGAGGGGGATAAAATTTTGTGGGAGGGTAGGGGGAGTCCCCCATATATCGCCCTTGAAAGGAAAACCGTCGGAAGTGTATAGTTTTATTTAAATTAATTTTTTAAATTTTACCTGCGACCGAGAAAACTTGTAATTATTTGCCAATAAGGTGGAGTGGTTAGGTGGGAAAAGAGGCGAGAGGGGTAATAACCCTCTTAACACATTAAAAGCGGGCCGGGTAAAATTACCCGTTGTGAAAACTGCTGCTTATAAGCGGGGCGGGTATTTTTACCTTTTGAATGTAGGCACTTTAAAAGCGGGAGACGGTATTTTTACCGGATTGGTTTTCATATAAAACTGAAAGTATTATTTCATATAATTATTTTAGTTTCATAAATTTCAAGTTTTATTTATTTTGGATCGCGCAATTTTTGCTTGTTTTGCAAGTAATGCCCGCTACGCAGCATAGTTTCATATACTAGGCTACCCGCTTAAAATGTGTTAAGTGCAAGTAGGGCTTCAGATTCAGTGAAATATTTACAGTATTTCTGTATTCAAACTCCTTTGGTGTGACCGGCCTTTGGCCGGGCGCTTGAAAAATAACCCTCATAGGAGCGACCATTGTGCCGGAGCATCAGTAAGGTGCTAACAATATTTCTGCATAAATTCATGAATAAAATGTACATTTATACTGAATTTCAACATTTCAAAATGGCAATGCTGTCGATATTTCTTTAGCTTTTATCCTATTGTGAATGCCAGTTGTATTGAGTGGAAGAAGAAGTATGAAATTGCAAGACGATTTTTGTGATTTTTAAAAATTAATAACTTTAAAACTAGACAACTAAACCACTGAAGTTCAACGTTTCATAGTGAATACTATCTACCATAAAAATTTCAGTGCTCTAGCTCAATGTACGGATATAAGAGACTAGCCTTCCACTGCCACTGTGTAGCCATACCAGCGCAACAACAACAACACTACACAACCCATGCATTATACAAAATAAACTCATCAAAGAAATCAACCTGTGCAGTTAATTCACTTCTTATATCAATAAATATGTAAACTCTTCTCGTCAGAATTCCGTAGGTTGTCAAAAATTGTTGTATGTTTTGTTAACATTCGGCGAACAGCATTGCCAGCCAACTCTTTTTCTGTGCAATTTGAAGCTATTTTGCAATGATTAAAGAAAATTATTTTTCCAATTTTCGTTAACTTTTATGAATTAACGCAAAATCGGCGAACTATGGACTTAGCACTTTTGCCCCTCATTGTAAAACAGCAGATTAAAACAAAGAAGCTATGTACTTTTGCTGTTAATTTGTGTATTTTTACGTTTTCGAATAGACCAAGTGCTCTATTCGATGCTGGCAATACTGTTGGCAAGTGAACCGTCCGTCCGATTTGACAATGAACCGAACAAAAACACTAACAAAATACACGTTCATTTTTGCTCTCTTTCCTGCCACAAACATCCCTGTCGGACCTAAGACAACTAGTTCCCAAAATTCATTGGTTTTCCAACTGGTTTTTTTTAGTCAATTGGACAACTAGTTGTCAAAGTAGCTGTCAGCGGATGCAGAAGTCAGTCGGTTCGCGTCAAATCGTTTACGTTCTGCGTGCGCGTTCATAGGCGAGAAGAGACATGAAAATACGAAACGAAACGAAAGACGAGACAGAGGTGAAATAAGCAACAATATTCTGTTACGGCTGATCTTGCGATGCTTTTGTAACAACAACAACGTAGAAATGTTTGCATTTTTCAAAGTTTCTGTTTCTATGACTCGAAGTTCGCTCGATTTGCACGTTTTGTCTTGAATGATTTCAGTTCGAGTTTTGCGTGGTTGCGTGAAGCAATGAATTGCAGCAGCAGTCGTATGGTATGTATTAATAAATTTATGTAATTATGTTTATGTAATTATTTATTAATTAATTTATTTTTGTAATTATTCCAGGCGAAGTCAGGATGTTGAACTGCGTCAGACCCCAAACAGTTTCGAAGCGTGTCAACGAGTCGAGGTTCAGCTTTAAATGCACCAAACATTTTTTTTTATCCCGATGATTTTTTGTTATTTTTTTAATATTTTTAAAATAAAATAATTATTTAAAAAATGCATTGCCTTATTTTCCACATAAAACTCAACTGGTTAGAGAACTAGCCCAGAATAAACTAGTTTGCAACTGGTTTGAAAACTGGTTTACTTCGGACTAACCTTGGACTAGTTGCCAATGGATGCAGACAGGTACAATTGACCGTCGCCTAGGACACCGCCATGTTAAAAGGGTGAGTTTGCTCCAAGGAAACGAGTCGGTTCTGAGGTCATATATGACTGTCAAGCGACCAGTTGAAAAACTAGACTTGGACCAGTCCGATTTCCTGCAGGGATGGTATACATTAAAGAGCGTAATGGATGATTCATTTCTCCCTACACACAGTGTGACTCGGTGCATTGTGCACTGAATACCAGCATTCACAGTAGTAAGAGAGCAGTATGAGAATGACAACAAAACGCAAACCGCTATAGCACTCAACACTCATTTGCAAGAACAGTTTGGCACGCGTTATTAAGTGAGAGAGTTCCAGAAAACATGTTCGTGTCTGAGGAAATTTTTATTAAAATGGAGGCTGATGATGTAAGTTCATATAATATATTTTAATAAATAATTTAAATGTAATATTAATGTTGTATATGTTGTTGTTATTGTAATTTTTAGTCAAATGACACTGCATCAACAGTGGAAGATGCAAGTGATGTAGCATCTAGCAATCAGCTAACCAACGCCATTATTAAAACAAAAATTTTGAGCGGGCAATATGTGCTGAGTGGAAAGAAAGGTCGGAGTAATGTGTGGAATGTATTCGGGAAAATAAAGAATGAAGCGGGAGAGGAAATACCAAATGTTGTAGCGTGCAGAAGTTGCCACAATGTATATAAATTTAACACTATGAGCACTTCAAATTTAGTCAGGCATAAGTGTTATGTTATTGCAAAAACAAACGAAGCTAACGAAATTCCAAGAGTAGAAGTAAGTTCAGAGGAGAAGCGAAACATTACCCAAATCTGTACACAGTGGACAGTTGAAAACTGCAGATCGTTGAATCTGATTGAAGACTCGGGGCTTAAAAAGTTGATCAAACAAATTTTATCAATTGGCTTGAAATATGGTATAAATGTTGATGTCGACAAATTGTTGCCACACCCAACTACAATAGCCCGGAACATTGGGAAATTATATGATGTTCGTGCAAACAATGTTAAAACTGAATTAGCTGCAGTCAGAGGCAATGGTTTTGGGCTAACATCCGATATATGGACCGACAATTACCTTCAAATATCATATATGTCATTGACGATACATTATATAAAGGATGGTAGATTACATAACCTTCTTTTAGGAATGCCATCAATGAAAGAAGACAGATGTACAAGTAAGTATAATTTTTTTTTTATAATTATTATTTTATGCCTTGCACTTGAAATCATACAAGATGAACACGAGTTATCATTGCGATTTTCGCACTTTTTCTACACCCAATTAATACAAATGTGTACAATTCTTTTTAGATTACATTTTTCAAGTGGTCGTAAAGTTATAAAGTTTACGATTCATGGACGCATAAATTTCACTAACGAGAGATATTTTTTACACTTGCGTTACAAAAACTATAAAAATAATTATTATTTGTCTTTTATTAATATTATCTTTTCAATTTACACTTTTTAAGAAATTTCGGTAGTATATTTCAAAAGTGTTGAATACACCGTGCGACAGCATTTTTCACACTGGAAAAAATCCATATGGGCGTGAAAGTAGAGACACAACATAGTAATACTGCGTACTCAGTTAATCATTTCTACATTCTTTGTTCTTTCAAAAGGACTTCAAAATTTTGAAAGGGATAAAAAATAAAAAAAAAATATAAAAAATACTTAACCTCGTTAGAGTATGGCGATATGTATATTAAATAAAAGAGGAAAAGCTCAGGAATTTAAATAAAAATGATTTTTTTATCTATTTGCAAAAAATGGATATGGAAAAGGTCCTTTGAAAATTGTAATCCTTTATAGCCTTCAAAATTAATACAGAATTTTCTTGAAAACTAAGTTTGTTAAGATCCAAAAACTTCTTGATCACGTGTCAAAATTTCAATACTCTAATTTTATTGGTTCGAAAGTTATTTAGAAAAAGGAGGAGTTGCATTTCTAATAAAGAACAAAAATTTTAATTTTTTGAGTTTCAGTATTTTAAATATTTATCAGTATTTCAAAAATTAAAAAATCAATCAAGCGAGAATAATGAAATTCTGACACGTGATCAAGAAGATTTTGGATTTTAACAAACTTACTTTTCAACTATTCTAACGAGGTTAAGTATTTTTTATATATTTTTTTTCTTTTTTATTCCTTTCAAAATTTTGAAGTCCTTTTAAAAGAACAAAGAATGTAGAAATGATAAACTGAGTACGCAGTATTACTATTTTGGGTCTCTACTTTCACGCCCATACGGATTTTTTCCAGTGTGAAAAATTTTTTTCATTTTTGTCGCACGGTGATATTTTACTTTGAAAAAAGTTTTGTATCGAATTTCTGAAAATTGTAAACAATCTCTCAAAATAGAAAACAAATATGGTAGCAGCACTTGTGCAGGGCATAAATAAGTCGGCCAAGACCGACTGAAACAGTTTTACCTGCTCAAATGAATCGTTTTTCATTAAAATTCACAGGTGACAATATTCGGCGAAAGGCTTCAAACTTGTTGGATGAGTTTGGTTGTTCATTTAATGAAAAATCGACAATTGTAACCGATAGAGAAACAAACATGACATCAGCTTTTGGCATATATAATCACATTTACTGCGTCAACAATTTATTACATAACGCATTAGAACAATCTATGAAAGAAGTTCCCGACATAATAGATTTATGCGATGCATCCACAAAACTCGTGAAATTTTTTCAAAAATCTGGTAGTAATTCCAAATTTAATACGTCTTTAAAAAACTTTTCGCCAACCCGATGGAACACTGTGTACTATATGCTGGACTCCATTGATAAAAATTGGAGCGAAATATTGAATTGTTTGCAAGGAAATAACCAAATGTGGATTGTTGAGAACATAAACTTAAACTGTATGAAAGCATTAATAAAAATGTTAAAACCTTTCGAAGAGTCTTCAAGGGTATTGGAAGGTGAAAATTATCCAACTCTTCATTTGACCATTGTTCATATCAATAAATTGAAAAAAACATGCATTACTAATATAGCCGATACAGATATTATTAAGAGCTTCAAAGAAAAGTTGAGCAATTTGCTGGATACTGTTGTTCTTCAAAACCTGAGTATGTGCCATCGAGTTGCCTTATTTCTATTCCCTCCTGCGAACAAGCTGATTTATTTTGACGACGATGAAAAACGAAAGATCAAGGTTGAATGTAGTAATATTATGGCCATGTTTATTAACGATGTATGTGAACAAGAAAATCAAAGCATACCAGCAACTTTACCATCAACAAAGCAAGCTGAACTATTCACAGATTTCGTACAAACAACTGAATTTAATGGTTCACAGGATAAAATAAGCAAAGAATTAAATGCTTATGAAAATATCAACACTACCTATTATGATGAGTTCAATGTTCTTCAATGGTGGCATTTACACCAAATTGAATTTCCTCTGCTCTATAAAGTCAGTTGCTCAATCTTTGCGATTCCAGCTAGCAGCGCTGCTTCTGAAAGAACTCTTTCGAAAGCAAGACAACTAATAGCAGAAAAACGCGGTGCGATAAGCTCAAATCCAATGTCTGTTAACGAAATAATGTTCATTAATTTCAATGTTGACAAGAACGAATTAGAACAAATTTAATGCAATATTTATTTTTTAATATGGTCAAACAGAAAGCCAAATTATGTTATTTTACACTACTCGACAAAAATTGGGTTCATCGCATGCTCCTGAAATCAAAAGTATTTTTTAGACTAATCTTCGGCTGCTGAACACGAAACTGAAAATCAAAAAAGAAGCGTTTTCGAAAAATCTTCGAAAAACACGTTTTTTCCTCTCGCACATATCTCGTGAACCAATCATCTGACTAAGACAAGTGACCCCTTTATCAGAAGGTAATTAACTAACCTTTGCAACGATGTATAGATTGTTCAAAGCTATTGACGATGAAAGTTGTAAAAAAGTGAATTTTTCGACCTATTTCAAAAATCATAAATTTTCAAATACTTTTTTATTGATAAAATAAATGATCTCTGGTTTTAAGATCTAATATGAAAGATATATTATTTGAGCAAATATTAAGTCTAACATCAAAAGAATTAAAAGAAAACTGACAAAGTTATGAAGCACTGAGTGAAAACACCAACTTTACATTTATTACACCGTGCGAAAAATTTTTTTATTTTTCCGAGACCCATCCAAATGTTGTTATAGACGTGAAACTAGAGGTCATTTAAAGTATCCTGGAGTAGTCAGTTTTTCATTTTCTGACCCAAAAACCTTCTAAAGGACTTTAAAATTGTAAGGATATACACAATTCAACTATTTTTTTTAATTTTTGCGTTTGTGCAATGATGAAGATATGGGTATCAAATGAAAGAGGAAAATTGTCTTCTTTTTACTAAATTTTCTATTTTGAACTTTCAGAACTTTGAAATAGAAAAACATTTAGATGTATGAATCTACAGACTGAGATCCAACACATTTATGTTTCGCATACCTGACATATTTTGGTCCTGAAAGTTCAAAATAGAAAATTTACTAAAAACGGAGCTCATTTTCTTTTTTCATTTGATACCCATATCTTTATCATTGCACAAACGCAAAAATTTTAAAAAATATTTGAATTGTGTATATCCTTACAATTTTAAAGTCCTTTAAGAAGGTTTTTGGGTCAGAAAATGAAAAACTGTCTACTCCAGGATACTTTAAAATACCTCTAGTTTCACGTCTATAACAACATTTGGATGGGTCTCGGAAAAATACCAAAAATTTTCGCACGGTGTAATAAATGTAAAGTTGGTGTTTTCACTCAGTGCTTCATAACTTTATCATTTTTCTTTCAATTCTTTTGATGTTAGACTTAATATTTGCTCAAATAATATATCTTTCATATAAGATCTTAAAACCAGAGATCATTTATTTTATCAATAAAAAAGTATTTGAAAATTTATGATTTTTAAATTAGGTCGAAAAATTCACTTTTTTACAACTTTCATCGTCAATAGCTTTGAACAATCTATACATCGTTGCAAAGGTTAGTTAATTACCTTTTGATAAAGGGGTCACTTGTGTTAGTCAGATGGTTGGTTTACGAGATATGTGCGAGAGGAAAAAAACGTGTTTTTCGAAGATTTTTCGAAAACGCTTCTTAAGAATTTTTTTTTTATTTTCTGTATCGTGTTCAGCAGCCGAAAATTAGTCTAAAAAATACTTTTCTTTTTAGGAGCATTTTTTGTGTCGAGTAGTGTTATTTCTATTGAATTCCGATATTTTTTTTAATATCTCAATATATCAAAAACATTTTTTTCAGTTTATGGCAGCCCTGAGTGTATCTGCTTATGATCTTTTATCTGTCAAAACCTCTTTGTGAAATATTCAATACTTTGCTCACAAGACGACATGAAAAATTTTTTGATACCTTGAACTGCCTGCAATGGTAAATTTTAAAATTTAATTTTCTCGGAATGATGTAGTTTTGAGTTATGACGTTCTTGCAGCGAAGGAGCGATATGTTAGAAATGAAAAAATAAAATATATTCTCGTTCTTGCTTATTTTTGTATCAGTTTTTACATTGTTTCCAATAAAAAATGAATACCATAGTTTTTTTTTTTAATCTTTAAATATATAATAATAATAATAAATATATATAAATATTTAAATACTTTAAATTTTGTTTAAAGTTGAAAATATTTAATGTTTAAATTCGTATGAAATTTAATTTGAAATAAAAACCATTCGAAAAACACAAAAATATGCGTCATTATTACAATAACAACAAAGCACTAATTGTTCTATTAATATAACTTACTGCATTCAGTGTCATTGCAGTAAATTTCATTGCCTTTACTATGCATTGCCTGTAGTGTGTTCGCACACACTAATGTTATAAAGCAACAAAGTCTCAGCTTTCATATGTCATGCACACACATGTTTTGCTTCTCTTCGCTGGCACCTCGATTCGATCTGTTTGCACTGAGCATGTGCAGTGAGAGAGAGTGTCTTGAAACCGCCTTCAAATACACAATTGCAGCTCTCTAGTATACATCTAAGTTTATATCATGTGACAACTGTGAAGCAGTCTGTCGTAGCAGGAGGCGATAGGTACCTGAGCCAATACTGGCTTGCAGAGGAGAATGTCAAGCACCTGGACCCCCGTGGGTTACTAGGTTTCATTGGGTCGGTGGGGCTAGGGGATGTTCTCTAACGATCTGTAGGGGGCAGTATAGATTAATAATGGTCTCAGTGTAATAAACCCCAAATAAATCTATCTATCTAAGTTTATACCATTAGAATGCATTAAAAAATCACCCACACTATTCTTGATAACAATTTTATTAAACAAACATTTAGTTTCTTCAATAATTTGTCTTTTATTAGCTTTTTACAGTAAAATTACACACATTACATCTGATTACCTTATAAAATTAAGGGCATTAGTTACAGCGCTACTAAAATTATGCATCTCTCATTTGATCTAATGACGAATGATATTAAAAGCGAATTACTAAAACTTTAATACAAATGGAAAGATCGGCTGCTACGTGTTTATGAATTGCATTTAAATATGATTGTACTTGTAATGTATTTCTAAACAGTAGGTAATCACTTTCACACAGACTGCTTAGTAAGTAAAACTTAGAATATAACGCTGGCGCTGATGTACTCTCTAGTCTTGTTGTGTAAAAAGCCTAAAATGCTTACAACTAAACGTTAGCTTAGAGTATACTTAGAGTATGTTTGAGCAATGCGCATCGCGCACCGCACAGTTGGTCGAACGTGGCAGGAATTGTATGTGCCGCCAGGTGGCATTAAATCTGTAAAATACAATCAAATAGCATATTAAGTAGGCGACAAAATATCCCAACGCAACACACAACATACAAATATTCTTCGGCAAGTTCCTGCTCCACATGTGGCTTGATGCGCGCATAATCCTTATCCGCTATCGAGGTGCTGCAGTGCTTCTGCATGTATGACAGCGTGTACAGTTCGTTCTCGTTGAACGAGCGCAGGCCGGGCATGCGATAGCGTTGCGTCAGCCGCAAATTCTCATAGGTCAGTTCCTGATTTATGGATGCGCCTATAATGGGACTCGACGTATCGATGGCCTCAATGAAGCTGCTTAGTGCACGCGCTGCAATTTTCGCAGCACTGAGCGTAAAGTGAAATCGTTGCAATGCATGCTCGGACAGTTCGAGCAGATCTTTGGTGCGCTGTGCAGCGCCCACAATGCAACCAATGTCCACTTTCTGTATGTCAAAATTGGCTGAGAGACTCTCGTTGGTCATGAGCGTGTGTTCGGATTTGAATTGTTCAATGAATGTGTAAATGGAATCAATGAGGACTTCAAGTACATCGGCGCCAATGCGAGCAAAGTTGACGGGACTGTAAAAGAGGATAACGAAAATAAAAAACATTGCTTCATTTGTCAATTGAAATGTTTAAAATAGTAACTTACATGGGAAATCTGTAGTCGTAGTACTTGGAAATGGCTATGCCGCGCGATATGATTAACATATTTAGTATCTTTGAGTAGCCAATGGTTTGGGGTGTGGCATGTGTGTACATTTCGGATATTATGCTGCAAAAATAAGTAGATTTTCCCATTAAAAAACTAATGATTTTGGAATTAATACTAATTTGAAAACTAAATTAATAGTTTTTGTCAGGTCATAAAAAAATCTACGAAATTTTGGTATCAACTTACGTATCCACAATATTCATAGGCCTAAGCTTTTCCTCCATACGTGATTTACGAAAACTCCAAATCGACTCCAGGTGCTCAACAAAGAAGAGATTATTGAGCAGCAGCGCATTGTAGTAATTTTTTATATAACTCTTCTCCTGCAAAGCCTCCTCCGGTATGCCGATTTGTAAGCGCATCGTTGTGAGCTGTATTTATGCACAAAGAAAGTAAGATTCAAGTAATCAAACAAGGCAAAACAGTAAGATGAAAGAGTCTTGTGGAGGCCCTATGCTCCTGAGAGGAGTGAACAAGGAAAAAAATTCAACAAACATTACATTCAACAATCGAATCGAACCTTTTCATTGATGTAGTGCTTCACACGTCCATCCATCCAGCTGGCCTGCACCACTGAGCGCTTTAATTCATTGCGCAGACTGTAGTACATCAAACGCAGAAACTCATCGTTGCCCTGTGACTTGTTGGGAAAACTACGCGAACGCAATTGTGTGCTTCTATAGTCGGTGCTGGCATAACGCTTGGACTGTAAAAGAAAACAGATTTAAAAGAGATTTCTCATTTTTGAACAAACAGGTTTGTACCTTTGATCTGGTCTCACTCTGCTGCTGCAGCGCATCCACTGCAAATGGCAACCAATCACGCACAATATTCGTGCAAATCATCCAGCGCGGATAAGTGGCAGTGCGTCCTGTACAACAATAATTTTGTATACTTAAGTAGTTAAAAGCAAAAGAGCAAAAATTCATTACCATAAACCGCATGATCGAAAGTCTCCGCTAAATTGCGATATTCCTTGGATAAGTGAGGCAAAAGATGTCGCGCCAATGACCAGATTATGAAATTATTAATGGGTCTAAAACGAAAATGTAGTTTGTTTTAATCGATTAAAAGAGTTCAGCTTCATTTGAAATACATTTAACTTATAATAATATTTTGTAGCTATAATTTTCATAAATTTCTTAATACTTAAAATATACAAATAATTTTTAATAATTAGTGTAATTATGTTACATATTTGACTGGCACGAAAGTCCGATTACGAGACTAAGGCATAGCTACCCGCAACCATCCATGTTGTGTGTGCGAACTTTTGCAAGGTTGGAAGGGACCTACAGTTTTATGCCGATCCGGAATGGTGAGTTGGGAGCTTTTTCATAGGCAAGTTTATTTTCAGAGGTTTGCCATATCCTGCTAAGAGGACAGCCGTCGAAAGAAACATTTTTGTTTTTCTTTTTTTTCGGTGTTAGCAGCAACGGAGTTTGGACCTGGGTTCAAGCGTCGCATTTGACTCGCGGTCAAACGCACTAACCAGCTGAGTTACGGCGGCTGTATGTAATCAGTTCTGTATCAGTTTTGTTGCATAACATTGAAAGTCTTAGTTAGCTTAGTTAAAACGATTCAATTAAGGCCAAATATGCACTGTGTTGTTCAATAACTTTTTATCATTTTGAAGCTAATTTCATTATGCTTCTCTTATAAAAACATTGGACCCTTCTGGCAGAAAACTGTGTCAGTTGACGTTCTCAAACTTCTCTTTAGGCAAATTCACCAGTTAAATCATTCGCCATAGACAAGAACCAATGGAAATCACTTGACGCCAAGTTCGAACTATAAGATGGACGCATAATAACCTCCCAATCAAGCTCCCACAACTTCTGACAAGTCACTATGAATGAGTGTTTGTTTGACCTGGCGTTGTACTGCTGGAACACAGTGATTCTCCTATTGACCAAAGTTGGCCGCTTCTGGGCGATGTCTTCCTTCAGACTGTTCAATTGGTGATAAAAAATATTCAAATTGTGAGTGTGACCATAGAGGAACCACTCATGGTAGATGACTGTCTGACACTCCAATCAAAAAGACAGCCAAACCTTCCTGACCGTCAGTCCTGGCTTGACGATCAGCATGTGGATTCGACGCTTGGATTCGACGATTTCTATGATTTCGCGTACATTGACATTTTTCACAGAGTGTAGTTCATCTTTGACATAAAAATCGGAACGCGGAATCAACTTAATCAAAATTGCGTACCAAAAACTGGACTTTTTCAGACTGGAATGTGCTTTTGCGTTTATCAAAGAGCAATCCAACAAAACTTAGTCAAACAATCACAAAATTGTCTGAGAAATTTTTTTTTTTACACAATCGTATCTTTCTAACGCCTCCTTTCGTAACCCAAATGCACTTGTATGACGCGAGTCACAAATTACTAAAGCTATTTATTAGAAAATCCATGGATTTTTAACACCTACAATTTATATCTGTGGCATTTTGACAAAACAACTTATGTCGAAATAGCGCAAATTTACAGTTGATCATAAAGAAACCATTTCAAGACGCTTCTTTTGGTGTAATCGGTTTGTTTCTATGACATTTAGTTTCAGAGTTATGACGTGTATAATTTCAACTTTTCTCAAGTTTTGTATGAGATTTGCTCTGCACCCATTTGAAAATTAGACTTAGGTTGCTTTGTGAAAATGCCACAGAAATAATTGAGTCGTTCTCTGCACTAAATTTTCTAAAAAACCTAAAATTAAAGTGTCATTTGCCAAGCACAACTTTGCCACAACTTTTTATGTTTATAACAACATTCCTGAATAATAAAGATTAACACAACTATACGAAAATATTTATGCAATGAATGGCTCAATTAGCTCTCTTTTAAATAAATAATAAATTAAATAAATAAATAAATAATAACAAAATAAATAAAAAGATAAAAAATATACAGAAAAGTGTATACAATTAAATGCAATAAATAATTTAAATAAGGTAATTAATTAACAAATAAATTAATACAAAATAAAAATAAATTGAAAATTTAAATACATATACACACTTTTTGTCGGAGGTGGAGACCACTGTGGACAGCTCGCGAAACACATTCACGTCGCGTACTAGAACTTCCGTTTCTTCACTAATTTTTGTGTGACTAAAAAGCGCCTGCAGTGTCTCGAAAATAGGCAGCTGAAAATAATTAAAATAATTAATTAATAATAATCCTAAAATGAAGTGCATTCACTTCAAATTAATCATTCAATTAGTTTTTGTTAAAACTCGAATAATCAAATTCTGTATTAAGATTCTATGATTCTATGTACTTCTAGGATTCTATATACTTACTGATGGCGCTATGACTTTCATTTCGGCCAATGTTTTAATCTCGTTCAATTTACTCTCATCGGCATGTTTCACCGAATCAATATGACTGACAATGCGCTTCTCGTAGTGAAAAATTTCATCCGCAAAGAGATCTGCTTCGCGTGACACAATACCTGTTGAAAAAATAAAAAATTTTTTTAATAACTGTAAATATTATATCTGTGGCGTTTTGACAAAACAACTTAAGTCGAAATAGCACAAATTTCCAGTTTTTTAATCATAAAGAAACAATTTCCAGACGCTTTTTTTTGGTTTGTTTCTATGACATTTAGTTACAGAGATATGACGTATATAATTTCAACTTTTCTCAAGTTTTGTATGAGATTTGCTCTGCACCTGATCAGTATTTTCGCTTTCCTGAAAATTGGACTTACGTTGTTTTGTCCAAATGACACACATATATTTCAACTTGACACTATTTACCCATATTGATGGCAAAATCACGCAAAAGTAGCTTGTAGCCGCGTATAATCTGAAAATAATCAATGTAAAGTCGAATTAAGGTTTCAATTTTTCAATATGAAGCTTGAACCTGGCAAAAATCAATAAAATATTTATAGAGGTGTGTTCAACAATGCTACTTAATTGTTTGCGAAAAATATTTCAAACTTTTGCCAAGTTTTAAGTGCATTTGGTTGAACATTTCAAATTCAATTTTTATTGGAAATATTTTAGCACATTACTGACCTCATCATTTGTGTCGATATTATAAAAATAACGATCAGGCAAACCAATTTCACCTTCATCCAGCGTTATGATGTATTCGTGCGGTTTGTTGAGACTGCAATAAAAATGAGGAAATAGTCATAAAACAGATTTGTTAAGTAAGCGTAGCACATAATTGCACCATGTGTGAACCATTTGTGGCACATATACACTCACCGATTTTCAACGCTAACTTTGTAGTAGGGAAATATGCCATAGATGGCCTGCAGATGCACTAAAGCCTTTCTATACTCCCAATTCTGCAAACGATTTGAATCGCGAAAAGCCTGCCAACCCTCTGAAAGAGACAAAAAGGAACAAAAACCAATATGTAATTAAGATGTTTCAGCGAATTTGTATAAATACAGCAATTCAAATAAAAGGGCTCATTCTAATCAATCAATTAAAAAACTAATTATGCAATACATAATTATTTTTATTAGATTTTATGGTGTGAAAACCCCATCGAAAAGCGAAATGCTTTACTAATTAGGAAAGTATTGAACTCTGTGCTCTTTTCATAGATATTCTTTCTGCATCAAAGTGATAAAACATCTATAATTGTGAGTAACTCCACCAGCCACGAACTCGACGCGATTGAATAATACTTGGCACAGGCTGCATAACGTTCAGATAACGCAATCCAACACTAATTGACAACACTTGGCACCTGCATGTCGACATCAAACCTCCAAGACTCAAACAAAACCAATTGTCCAATAGAAAAAAGTAAAAATCTGGCGTCAAATGTTGCCCCATTTCCCTCCTCGCCCCATGTAGGAGTAATTAGTACATTTCACCTGAAACATTTGGCAGCTGCAACTCACTCTCGCTGTCATCGATGAAGACGTCTGACATTTGATCAAACACAAACACACACACACTTCTGTCTGGACAGCATTGACGCTGCACAATTGACACAAAAAATTAACACCACTGCTCAAAGACATCTCGAGCCGGATTTTGTTATAGCTTTATAACGATTTATTGCAAATCGTTCAAAATTTTGAAATTTCCTTAATTAGTTTCAATTAAAGCGAGCAAAATTTGAGCGTTTGCTCTTTCTTCTAAATGTTACGATCACATTTTTCATATAAAATTGTCCAGCATTTTTGATTCGAATCAGTGCACATTGTTCGCTGTTTGGTGACTGAAGGAGTTACAGAGTTTGTGGTGTTTTGAAAATTTTCTTACTTAGCAGCAAAATGAACAAATTTGTGGTGAGTGTGAAAAAGGATACAAATAGTGAAATAATGAGTGCAAGTTAAATTGATCCATGGAAAGTGTTTTCAAGGATTTAAAAAATCAGTGACCATTTCAAAAATTAAAAAAATTCAAAAGCTTTGCAATTGCCACTTTCAAATTGTTACAAATAATTTAACTTCGTCTTTAATATACAAAAACCAAACTTCAGCTCATTGCCTGCATTGCCAGCTGTGCCCAACTGTCCAGCGGCCGGCCCGACGTCAGTCTTGGCTATCAATATAACCCGACGCAGGGGAGCTCCGGCGCGGGCTTTTTGCAAACGCCAGTCGCAACCAACAACAACTACTTCAATACCGCACCTGCTTTCGGACAGACCAACTACTTGGCTGGTAGCGGCGGCGGCAGTAGCAGTGGCGGCGGTTTCGGTGGCGGCGGTTTCGGTGTTGGCAGCGGCGGTGGAAATGGCGGCGGTTTCGGTGTTGGCAGCGGCAGTGGTAGTGGCGGCGGTTTCGGTGTCAGCACCGGCTTCACCGGCAGCAGCGATTTCACTTCCCATTACGGCTCCAGCACAACCAGTGCCCACTCCAACTACAACCAGCAGGTGAACTTTGCCCATGTGGCGCCCACCATCACCAAGCACTTCTATCTGCATACCGCACCCGAAGAACACGACGAGCAGCAAGTGGTGCGTTATCTGAACATTGGACGCCCGCAGAAGAACTATCGCGTGGTGTTCATCAACACGCCCTCATCGAACCTGGGCAAGGCCAAGATTATTGCCAATGTTGCCCCGGTGGAAGACAAGACGGCCATCTATGTGCTGGCCAAGAAGTCGAATGCGCTGGACTTGAGCGCCGAGGTCGTCACACAGGCGCCAGTCCAAAGCAAGCCCGATGTGTTCTTCATTAAGTATCGCACTCCCGAGGAGGCTGTGCACGCACAGCACACTATTCAAGGTAGCGTCACAAAAACTTGACATTGTGTGTGTGTGTGTGTGTGTGTAAAGAAGCAAAATCCAAATTTTATTTTTATTTATATTCTCAGCACAATACGATGCGCTGGGCGGCAGCAGTGATTTCGTCAACGAGGGCAGCATTCCCGTGTCATCGGCCGTTGGCAGCCTGGGTGATGCCGGCAGCAACGATTCGTCGAACATTGACCAAACAGTTACGATCGGAAGCGGCGACAATACACAGCAGACATATTTACCTGCACATCACAAGTAAAGCGCCGAATTTGCAACAAATGTCGTTTATAGAGAGAAACAAGTGTGATCGTGGAACCAGTAATAATTTCTGTTTGTACATTTTTTTCCTTTTCAACTTGAAATAAAATTTTAAGTTTTATCGTAAAAAAAATTGAAGAAATTTTCGAATGCTGTAAAAAACCAAAATGAGGGAAACCGATGCCATTTTTTTAATTTTTTGCAAGATTTGACTAACTTTTGTACAACTGATGTAAACTAAACTGAAATTAGTTAAGTCGAAGCAAATTGAAAAATATAGGAAAATCTTTAGGAAAAAAAAAATTTTTTAATTTTACACGTCTTAACTCTCCGATGCCCAACAAGGTCCGTAGGGACCTATGACGTTTTAAAATGTGCGGCATTTCAATACGTTCGGAGTGATGAGCTGGAAACTTTATGACTTCTATAAATGGATTATTTAGAAGCTGTTAAAATAGATTTCGCCACGATTGCATGTATTTTACCACCAAAATTATCGCATTGAAGTTATTTCGGGCGTCGATGCCCGACAAGGTCCGCAGGGACCTTGTAGGTAGTTCCATGTAATTTGCTCTTATTTTTTGTTAGTAACTATAAATAGTTAATGCCAAATATTGATAGCAGCACAATTTCAAATAAATCGTTGAAATTAAAATACGTACGGTGATTGGGATCAAATTGATATGCCGCCGTACGCGCTTTCAACAACTGAGCATGAGTGAACAACCAGCAGTAATGTAGACTTTGGTCAAATATTTGGAAAACAATGAAGAACCTTATTCATTCATTGAGGAGACAAATTACGAAGATTTCTTGCCATACGATGAAACATATGATGCTGAAGTTGAACTGAATGTCCCTCTGGCGGATGAAGCTGCCTCCGACGACGATGATCAAACTCCATTATCAATTTGATAATGGCTGAGGGTATTGCCTAAGTATATATAAAAACGATGGAAAACAGAATACAAATAAAAATAAATTTATACAAAAACCCATTACTCTAAAAAAAAAATGCCATACTTGCAGCGGCATGGATGCATGAGCTGCTAAAGCAACGTTAGGCAACTAAATGCAATTATTTTGTACTGTATACGTTTTTGCCTATCTGTCTGTAGTAACAAATACACATGTGTTTACTAAAAAATATACACGAAGCTTAAGTTTTTGGCTCTCCAAACACATCTACACATATGTTTAACCCTACATTATGAAATTACACATCTTATATGCAATTTTACATAAAAGGTCCCTGGGGACCTTGTTGGGCTTTGACGTATAAAAAAATTATTGGTTATCCGAGTGTTAAGGTTTCATCAAATACCACCAAATGTTACCATAAGAAAGAAAAACGATTTTTGTGATCTATTCATAAAAACGAACACAATTCTGGCCTGGGAAGATCAAAATCTTATAGTTAGGCTTATAATGCGAATACCATAGCAAATCGAAACTCACTTTTATGGAGCACTAGCAGAGCCCCGCGGCTTTTCACGCAAATTTAAAGTCAATGAGCCCAATAAATCAAGTTTGTCTTAACTCTTTGCTGACCCCGTTAAATGTTTATAAAATAATACTTGTCTAATTATTTCTGATTTGAAGTGCTTTCGCCATATTTTATGTCAAAAGAACTCATAAGAAACTCAAAAATCATTATGGGGAGATATGATCCCCATACAAAGTCTTAACCCATATTGAACCAGTCACATTTTTATTTTCGAAAAAAGAAAAATACGTATCGATTTATTTATAATTTAGAGCACTTTCACAAAGTTAAAATTTAAGGAACCCATTAAGTCATATTACTCGACACAAAGTTGACTCGTCAGAATTTTGATTTAAAAAAAAAAAAATTAAAAACACGTCTCGAATTATTTTATTATTATTTCACTAAGAGTACTTTCACCAAGTTTGAAGTCAATAGGTCCACTATTTTTGGTATTTTAAAGTTTCTTCATACAAACTCCAAACCCGTCGTTCACCCCGTCAGATTGTGATTATCCAAAAATAAAAAACCCGTATAGAAATATTTCACATTCGAAGTCCTTTAACCAAGTTTGAAGTCAAAAGGTCCATTAAATCATGTGTTTTTACAATTACTCTAATTAAACTCTTAACCCATTCGAGACCGATTGCGCACCGTGTGTGCAATGGATTTCCGAGGCTATAAGACAGTAATGTGCAATTATCAGTTATTCTGAGTAAACTAGTCGTCGAAATAAGATTTTTCTGGAACTAATGAAATCTGTAAAGTACAGGAAAAATCAATTTGGCATTGGTTTTACTGTGTACAATACAAAGAAAAATAAAATTTCGCTCCTGTCGACCTTGTTCGAAAAAAATCGTCGTCTCGAATGTGTTAACTCGTCGTTGATCCCGTCAGATTTCGGTTTTCGAAAAAAAGGAAAACACATATCGAATTATTTCACATGGACTTTCACCAACTTTGAAGTCAAAAGGTCCAAAGAATTTTATTTCCCTATACACACTTTTAACCTTTTGCTAACCCCTTTAATTTTTGACATTTACAAAAATAAAAATTATATTTTTCAATTTTGAAGTTATTAGGCCCATCGGTTCTTATTGTTGCTTTTTTTTGTAGAATTCTCATAAACGTACCTTAACCCATTGTTGATCCCGTTCAATTTTGATTTTCGAGAAAATGAAAATTACGTGTCGAATTATTTCTCGTTGGATATGCTTTTGCTAAGTTTAAAGTCGAAAAACTCATGAGATTATGTTTATTTATACAAACTTTTAGTCCTTGATTCGTCTAGTTGAATTTCTATTTTCATCAAAATTAGAAGTATAGAAATTATAATAATAGAAAATTTTCAACAAAATTAGAAATACGTGTCAAATTATCTCAAACAGCGGACAGCCTTGCAAGAACTACAGGAGACCCTAGGAGAGTCACTAAGATTCGAGGAAAGAACCAGGAATTCAGAACATTGGTCGTATGCCTCAAATCTTAGACAGTCGAAAGTCTTCATCAAAGTTTACAACTCCAAATAGAGTGAAGAATACATCAGGCTGAAGAAAAACCAGCTTAGACAAATCACCAGGTTTCTAACTGGGCACTGCAGACTGAAAAAGCACATGCAGCCAATCGGTTTAGATCAGCTTAAGCGAAACAGCAAAGGAGACTCCTGAGCACATCACACTTCACTGTGATGCAGCTCGTAGCCCATACACAGCTTGTACTTTCCAGTTGACGAGAGATACTTGAAGTATATCTAGGAGTCCAGCAAACGAGAGGGATTCTAGTATAGCGCCTGAACCTTTGTATTACCACTTGGCATCTCTTACTATGTAACTATGGAAAAATTAAAGCTGCACTGACTGACTGCACAATGCTCCTCCTGACCTGCACCAACTTAATCCCCATCCAACTGAACCTTATTAACATAATTATACTTGTAGGCAACAAAGTTATCGTCACGTCCCATTGAACCCATGTAAAATTAACAAAACAGCTACAACTCTATACTCTTCTCAATTAGTAGATGAGATCAAGATTTAATTAACAACAAATTGGACGAGTTAATGCACAAATTAATTCCTCTTGACAGTTATTGCAAAATGGAAAATATCAAGTTTCAAAATATATATTTCGAATCATTCCCAAGACTTGCATCAATTCAAGCGGACTACACATAAATCATAAATTTTATTACAATTTCAATGTTGTCTAAATTTGTTGAAAACTCTTTCACGTTGGACCCATAAGGCCAGCAACGTAAGTTGAGCTCAGCGCAAAATGCAACTCTCAGCCAAGGTTGAGCCGCAACGAAATTGAATTCCATAGTAGAAATTAAATATTTAAACAACGTAGTAAAATTAATAACTAAACGCTTGTTCGACAGCCTACACACCGCCAAAAGAAATATTTGTTAGCTGCCGGCCATTGTCGGAAAATGGCCGAAACCTGCCATTGACATGGCGCCAAAATTTTTAAGTTGTGCATTTATTACGTTGTGTATCACATTGTGAAGCCGCAGTCGGAGTCGGAACATGAACATATCACAAGTTCGTCGGCATTTATTGTCGCGATTTGTCGTCGCACAGACGCATAAAGATCACCGAGCAGATCGCTATCGACGGCTGGCGTTCATGATCACACCTACTAAATTTGGCAATGCGTTCGAATTGCGAAATTGAATTTTCAAATCAGTTTATTTTGTTGAGGAGAAAACAACGAAAAATAACAACAAAGCCAGATGCAGAGACAAAGACAGCGGCCAGGCCACAGACGGCCGAAAGCCGACCAGCGGCTGAGCGGTGCGCGCGCGCGCAAAATCTTTAAGCTTTGAAGCTGTCAACGCTAATAAAAAATTACATAAATTTCTGCTTCTGTACTCGCGGGCCGACGAAGCTGCCTCGATGGGTTATTATGAATTCCTAATTGATCATTATCATTTGTTAATTTTGACAGTCGTAAATAAAGATGCGACTAATATCTGAATTGACGCTTAACGCTGCGATGCGATGCTATCAGTGGCGGCAGGCTCCAACCGCAAAGCGATCACGTGTGGCCCATAGGCGCAACTGTCATGTCCTCGTCGTTGACAGGCCCTACGGCGCTGACGCACAAACAATCAACAGCCTATCGATCAACCAGCCAGTCGGCCTGTCAATCGGTCAGTCGTTGTGCGCTGCGCCTAAAACCCCAGTAAAAGCCACAACATAAAACGCTCCGACAGAAGTGTTGACGCCGCGCACGTCGCCGTTTTACTAACTGGGTTAATTTGCCAATTCAATTCAATTAGCTGTAAACTACGTGTCAGATTAGCGATCGTAAAATTTTTGAAAAAAAATCATTAAACTGCCAATATTCAAAAATTCAAGGTGTCACCTTTGGTTATCCTTCCTTAATGGTTTTTTCGATTTTTCTCTACACTCTTTCGAATTATTTTAACTGTATGTATTTCGTCACCTGAGAAAACGTTTGTCGTATGTGCTATTAAATTCAATATAACATGCGACATTCGTTTTCTCATGCGACGATTTATTGCCCATATCTATGTCTGTATTGTTGTTGGATTTTTTGCATTTTTTATCTTACAATGTTTGATGGTTTTCGGCTGAAATGGCGAACACCGATAGATCGAAATCTATTTTTAGTCACTCCATAAATTATGCTAAGTGATATGCAAATATCAGCACAACGATTTGAAAAACGTATAACGACCCAGTTCCAGTGTGGTTTTGTTTATTTTATTTTCTATTTATTTCATTTTTTGCATTAAAAACAATAGTTTAGCGACAAAAAACAAAAGAAGAACAACAACAACGCACGACCACCCAATGAGTGAAAAGGCAGTGAAGCTTTGCTGGCGCCTGAAACTCGTTTGGCAAAGGAGAACATAACGATTGGGGGAATGGATAAACGTTTTTAAATTGATTTATTGAATGAACATGAACGATTTGAGGATATAGATAACTCTCGCAGAGGTGACATGAATTGGCCACCGAGCCCCCGCTACTCTTTTTCTTGTGGGATTTCTGAACTGGCAGGTGTATTGTTAATAAGTCAAGTAAAGTAAGTAAAGTCAACAGAGCCCAGCGAACGCCATGATCCATAGTTACCTCTCGCGGAAATGACGGAAATTGACCACCAAGAGATGCTATTGAGGTCCGCTACACTTTTTCTTGTAAGATTTTTGATTGATTTGAATTTCTTGTGCTATTCCATTTCAACATTGTCCCCATACATTCCAAAGCACTGCTGAGTTTCTAAAACCAGAAGTTTTCAGTTTATAAAAAATTATGAAGTAAGCATAAAATGTATCGTAAATGTAAAAATTATGATTCTACTCTGACAATTCCTGTAGGTTCTGCTTCAAACTTGTAGGTTCTGTGTCTCATCTACTTCTTGTGGATAGCTATAGAAGTAGACGAGTGTTTAACCAGCCCGAACTATGAATCGAGCTTCAAAGCTCTATCGACAACAACAATTATTATCTTGGGATCATGAGTAATAAAAAAATCAACCCCTTGTGAGCTATTAGAAAAATTAGTAAAAATTGTACAACACATTTGAAATACATTTCTGTAAAATAAAGACAACAACAAAACACCTACACATTATTAGGTGAAGGTCAATGGGTGATGATTGTATCTCGAGACATTTTAGGTAATAAAATACTTAACTTTTTAATACTTTTGTTTTGGTCGAACCAGCGCACAAGATGCAAAAACGGATTAATTTTTTTATCTTAACCGCTTCGCGTCAACTCAGCAGAAAAGTGAGCATTTAGGCTGAGACAAAGCACCGTAGCAAATTTCAACTAAGCCTTTACCGCTTTCGTTTAAACATATTTTTTGTTTCTTCGACGCATACAATAAACAATAAAACTTGTTGAACCATTTTGTATTTGTTGCATTGTACTTTAGACTAATTTGTATAATGGCAAATTTATGTAAAAACCTCAACAGTCGTTTAACAAAACCCGAACCCAGCTAAAAACTCAACCGCCGCTCACTCCGACTGTAGTCTGTCTTTTGCACTCCCGCCTAACCAACAACACCGCTTGGCTTTACATGGCTTTGTAATAGCTTTGTCCGCACTCACCAGCTGCATTTATCACTCGAAAATCGCTTTTGCCGCTCCCCGGTCGTTCGCTGCTTTTGTTTCTGTTTTGATTTGGCGCTGTAAATATGTATGCAAAGTTATTCTATGCGACCACAATTAAAAGCCCATCGCGATGATGTGTTAATAAACTTGAAAATGAATTCGCATAGCGCGCCGATTGTGCTTGGATACTCAAACTCATTGGTTGCTTTCATATTCGCAGCCGATGATGCGTTTGCCGCAAATGAAATCGACCGCTTTGTGATTGTTACTTCTTCTCCAACATTCTGCAAGGTTTGCGATTCCAAGTTCAATGCCGCACAATCTGAAATCTTAGGCACACAAAAGCCCAACTGTTAACTATGCATAAATCGCACTTAAGTCCAAATGACTAAATTTATTTTTTAAATAAATGTTTTAGCACGCTCGTAAAATATAAAGCGAACGCTTTTGGCAATTCTATGAATACCACATGACCGTTGACATTCTTCGGTGACTGGTTGTTTTTTAGTTTTTGTTGCAAAAACAATAAGACACATTCCAGTAGAGGTCATTGTACAATTGAGGTCCCATCGCTGTTGTTTTTTGCGTTGCAAAAAGCTTGTTTCAACAACTAGATCAACAAATAAATAACGCCTTGATGGTGCTATCGACCTTAGTTACATTGTATTCCCAAGACCAAAAGGCAAAATGGCAATCGACGATAGCTGAAACCACAGAGTAAAAAGTAAACGAGTACAGAATGTACAGTACAGAATTTCGGTTGCAAGCCGAAAGCAGCAGGAGAGGATAACAGAGTTTGATGAACGCACTTTGTCGCTGTTAATTTGTCGTGCAACGATGATCCCTGTTATTGTCAACTTCGCACTGCAGAGCGAGTTCGTGCACTCAACGCAGGCCAGAGCATAGAAATTACTGTTACTGCTAAGTAGCAAGCGGCACTTCGTTTTGTTGGCCGGCCGCAAGAACAACCGCAGTACGCGTATGTCGCTATTTTGCCTCCAATGCTTCACAGAGCTGCATGCGATCATTAGTTTCTTTTAATCTCTGTACTGCTTGTTCTGTGATATAACAGAAACGAAAGCTGTGTAGTGCTATTCGTAATGTTAATGGCAGGAGTCATAAAGTCAAATTAACAAAGGTCGCAATATTACGACCCCGAAATTTTTGAATTTGTATGAGATGCGCTTTCTTTATTAATGATTTTTCTCTGCTTAAACCTAGAGACCTACGTATGTACGTTCTTTATGTTTAATATTCTTATATGAAAGGTCCTAACAGGTTAGCCTCAGATTTTGGGCAGCCACCACTGAGAAACTCATCTAAAAACTATTAAAGCTTGGTTGGGAATTGATATCACATCCATCATATCTGTGGCCGTAAGGAATAACAGCCAAAGTAGATTTTATGAAGTTTTCAGGAGAGCACTTTTAATTTTGGAATTTGCTTTAGATTACATTAGATACGTTTTAGACTTTTGGGCGTAAAACATTAATTGTATGAGCAAAAGCCATAGAATTGTGTGTAGTAGTACATTTGAATACGACGAATGCAATGATGGTAATAACTAAATTTTGTCCTAACTCAACTTTGGCTGTTATTCCTTACGGCCACAGATATAGTCTTCCGTCTTGGAAGTCTTCAAACCACTGTGAATGGTAAAACTTTCAGTAATGGCGATGGGCTACAATTGGACTTAATACTTTTTTGCCGATAAGGACCTGAAGTTTTATAAACGCGGAATTATGGAGTTGCCAGAAAGATGGCAGAAGGTCAACGAACGAGGCGGAAAATGTTTCTTTGATAAAAGCTAATTTGTTTTACCTTCTTGCTAATCCAGTAGTTATCAACCATTTAGAAAGGTGTTTCAAAGTGAAATTGTAAATCTAAATAAAAACCTAATAGATACTGAAAAATAGGAAATCACTTACATTCAAACCACAATCACTATACATATAAAAAAATGTTCAAAAAAGATTTGAATAAATACAAAAAAAATTACATTTTAAAAAGTATCATTGTAAATAAATAACAAAACAAACATTAAAAAATCGTATTGATGTTGTTTATCAACATTTATAAAAAATGTGGCAAAACTAATCTAAAAAATATCGGGAAAACAGGAAATCTGAAACAATTCTCACCAACTCAAAGACACTAATGAGCAAAATTATATATAACAACATAAACATTATTAAATAAAAATTGTTTAAAAATTGTTTAAAAATAAATAAACAAAATTTTAAATTTAAAAATAAAATTTAAAATGTATAAGTAAATAATAAATAAAATAAAATAATGAAAAAAAAATCATTTATTAATATTGATAAACACATTTTTTGAATATGTAGCAAAATCTAATCTAGAAACTATCGGAAAAAAGGAAATCACTTGCAATATAAAAAGAAATGAATGAAACTATTTCCAAATTAAAAAACAAATTAATTCAATATAAATTAATCAAAAAAAAAATTTATATTTTTTACCAACATTTTTAAAATATGTTGCACTTTCGAATATAAAAATCGGAAAAAGAAAATCACTTGCAACCTCTGCAACATTTATTCAAAGACACCAATGAGCCAAATTCCATATCACAATATAAAAATGAATAAATTAATAATTAAAAAAAATAAAAATATACAAAATTAATTTTATTTATAAGTAATATCAAATTAATAAAAAATAATTTATTAATATTATTTGTCAACCAGTAAAAAATTGGTTGCAAAATCTAATCAAAATCAAAACAGGAAATCACTTGCAATATCTGCAACATTCATTCGCCACTTCAAAGATACCAATGAGCAAAATACCATATCACACTATACAAATGAATAAACAATGTTAAAATCAATAAACACTTAACAAAAACAAGTTAATTAATTAATATTGGGTAATAAAGGTTTATAAACCTTTTAAAAATTTGTTGCAAAATCGAATCTAAAAAATTTCGGAAAACAGGAAATCACTTGCAATCTCTGCAACATTCATTCACCAACTCAAAGACAACAGTGAGCCAAGTGCCATACCTCAGTCTGACTGTAAAAATATGAATGAATCACAGATTCCACTGCACAGAAACCCACTCAATACGAATTTGCATAAGTTTTAGGTCAACAACAATTATACGCGGCGACATCGTCACCAAAACATCAACAAGTTCCTAGGCCTATGTCCATAGATGAATGAGCCAAAACTGCCGAACACAAATAACTTTTTGCAGTCTTGAGTTCGAGTTTGAGTTTTTGTTCGAGCAGCAAAAATTGTCACAGCAACTCCATTAATGCCAACAACATCAAAAACAGTCACAATAATATGGAAATACTTTGCTTAGGCCTACAAAATTGTCCACTGGAAATTAAGTTGAAAAGGAAAAATTTGCATATGCCGCCGCCAAAGACGCTCAAATTATGCAGTGTTGAAGCGGCGCATGCGCCCTCTTCTACTTTGCTCTTTGGTATATAAATTAAGTGGACCAGTGCTGACCGTATCTAGTGAACCGACTAAATTCGAAACGACAGCAACTAAGTGAAAAAAACCATCCGCAAACAAAAAAAAACAAAGCTCTCAAGAGGACATTCGAAAAGCAAATCGAAACTGAGACAAGTGCCATAACTGCGAACTTTGTGTAGTGTGCTTACAAACGCAACAACAATGCGCGTCCTGTTCGTACTCTCGCTGATCGCTGCGTGCGCCTACGCTGCACCGCAGTACGGTTACGAAGCGGGCGACGGCGGTGGCGGCAGCGGACGCGGTGGCGACAAGTATCTGCCGCCCGAGTCGGACAACAAGTCGCCGCTCATCAGCAAGCAGTTCTTCTTGATCTCGGCGCCCGACGACAACCACAACGAGGGTAAAACCAAGCACCTGGTGCTGGGTCGCCCGCAGAAGAACTACCGCGTGGTGTTCATCAAGGCGCCGGCGCCCGAGAACGACAACCTCAAGTACTCGGCCGAGTTTGCGCCGCACGAGGAGAAGACCGTCATCTATGTGCTGAGCAAGAAGGGCGAGGATATCGATGCGAGCAACATTGGCACGCCGGCGCCGACGGTGCCCAGCAAGCCCGAAGTCTTCTTCATCAAGTACAAGACACCCGAGGAGGCACAGCAGGCGCAGAAGGAAATTCAAGGTACAACCACAAAGGCTTCTCGGAGTACCAATTGAACCAATTGACAATTGACACATGTCACTTGACACTTTTCACTTGCAGATCAATACGACAAGCTGGGCGGCACCAATGAGTTCTCCGACGAGGGCATCGCGCCCGTCACGTCCGTAGTCGGCTCGCTGGACAGTCTCAACCCCGACGGCAGCTACAACTATCGCCAGGTGAATGGCGGCAGTGCCAACTCTGCCGAACCGCAGGCGCCCAACTCACAATATCTGCCCTCGTTCTTCCGTCAATAGACGCTCGATCGAAGTGCAAATGTTGTTGTTAGTTTGTTATAAGAGAAAATCATCATCGTTGGTGAAACGATATCGCTGTAGCACATTGTAGTTGTTAGTATTGTAGTTGTTAATGTAAATTTGCCATACACACACGCACACGTACACATATTGTCATAGTTGCTGTTATTTGTTATCTATGTTGTTATGTCGAATAAAGCAAAAGATATTAAAATCTAAATATGATTTATTTATTTACTACAAATTTAAAATAATTGTGTTAAACAATGAAGTGGCTAAGGGAATGAAATTGCACAACAAACAACGTAAAATTTTTGTTTGTATATTTAATGGATACAGATTTTGAGACAAACATCTGAAACTTGGATACGCAAATATGTAAGTCAACTATTCTGTGACAAAAATGCCGATAATTCTTGTCTGAAGTATAGTAAATAAATAAATATTTGCAAGCAACATGTTCTGGCCAGCCAAAGTAAAGATGCCGTTATATTTAAAATTTGTCTATATATAGTTATGGTTTATGGTCACCGGAAAAACCTTGGAGGTTTAAGACTTGAGAATTTTTTTTATGATAGGAACTTCGTATAATACTTATGTATGAACAAACATAACCCATTTTACCCCGAATTTTTAAAATTTTAGCTCAAAACGGGTTAAATAAATTTTGTATCAATATTCTTTAATTACAGAAAAATTATTTAATATTTATGGAAAAATACAAGAAAAAACACTTTCTGATTTTGTGTAACCATTATTAAAGAAGCAGGACCAAACACGCCCGTAGACTTCAATTAGAACACAAACTTTCCCTGATATTGCTACAAATTATTGGAAATTATTTTGGGGATAACGGTACAATTTTTGTAATGTGCTTTGAATTCACTTCTAAAGATATGAATTTGTAGGTGCCTACTTAAATTAAACCTATAAATCAATCGTAGCTTTTGCTATAAGATGACAAACAGGTGGAGTTGCTCTCGGGCAATTTTGGTGTCGAAAGGGTTAAGGGACATAAAAACAATTAAGATTTGACACAGCCAAATTTATAGCAATAAGCCTTAGGAAAATCCCCTTTTGTTAGGATTAGTTTAGGTACGAAGTTATTCAAGTTGTCAAAGATAGGAAAGCCTATGAATAGGCGACTTAACCCTTTCGCTGCAGATTTTTACTAAGGAAAGTTAAAATGTAAAATTTCCCGTTTTTGGCTTCTATGTGATTATATTAGTAACAATCCATAAGAAATTTTTAAATTGTTTCACTCGGACCCTGTATTTTAGAATGATTTTCTATGATATCATCCACATCGTTGTGGCTGTAATACGAGGGCGGGTCAATAAGTCCGTGACTTTTTGAATGAAACACAGGTTTTTAGATAAAAAGTTCTTTTGTTTTTCAACGTAGCCCAACGTTTCTCCAGTTTTTTTTATTCCTTCCGAAAAATATGATTTGTCGAGGTCTTCAAAATAGGAATTTGTTTGTGAGATGACTTCGTCATTGGAGGCAAATCTCTTTCCGCCGAACCATTTCTTCAAGTTTGGGATCAAGAAATAGTCACTTGGGGCTAGATCGGGTGAATAGGCGGGATGAGGGAGCAATTCGAAGCCCAATTCATCGATTTTTGCCATGGAAACTGCACATGTGTGCACCCGTGCACACGAAATTCACTTTTTTCCATTTTCTTCTCAGTCAACGCGGTAGTCTGATATTAACGGCTGTCAAAAACAAACTAAATGTCGCAGCTTGTTCAATTTTTGACAAGAGTCAACTGACAGATGACTGTTGACGGAAGCAGTGTTGCCATTTCAATTAAGAGGCGGGAAATTCAAAAAGTCACGGACTTATTGACCCGCCCTCGTAATTCCTTAAACATAAAACTTTTTACGCATAACGAAAATTTGAATATTTCTCATTTACTTCACCCAAAATTTGTTTCAAGAAAAGTATCTAAATTGAAAGAAAACGTCAAATAAAAACGTTATCTAATTTGTTCTGCTTCTTCTTCCTTTACTATGTCAAGATATACCATTAAAAAAACGTGCATACTTCTCTTCTCTAAGCTTAATTATTCAGTTTATTAATTTCGTATTTTTCTTAAAACTTCAAGCTATTCTAAAGACCAACAAAATATGTATTCCTGAAACCACAGAGAAAGAAATGTTCCACAAAGTAGAAATGTGCCAGATGGCAACAAAATAGCGAAAGTGTTACAAATAACATGAGCTACATGTACAGGGTGTCGCAAAAGTTGTCACCCAGTGTTATTTGGCTCTAATCTTTTTATGAGTAAATGAATTAATGAATTAATTAATGAGTTAGGGTGTGTGGGACACGAACCGCACTTCCACTCGGAGGCCCAAATGGTCCATTGCGATTACTTTCTTAATCAACAGTATCAATTTTAAACATATCGGGAGTTAAACAACAGTCTCAATCCGACGCAAATCAGTTCGTCCTTTTAATAAGAAAGAACACAACCGAAATTTCAACTTTCACATCTGTCATCTTGAATCTACAAGTCTTGATGATTCTGTTGAGGCAGACAACTGATAACTGAACCTTATTCTAGAAGACATTTATACCACATCTACCGTGGAAGTTGCCGAGACTACGAGTCTCGCGGCGTGGGCTAAAGTCATCGTAACCCTGCGGTAAAACACAAAAAAATGTGCTACTTAAATCGCAGTGGTAATCAGCAGTCAGTCTACCTACCCACCTACATTTTGTATTTATCTATTTAATACATAAATACTCCGAAATAATAAATTTAAATTTTTCAAAATTTAAATTTTCCAAATTGGAATTCAGTTAAATGAGACAACTCAATCATTATTGTGTGAAAACTACAGTCAAGACCACATGCGGCGGTGTCAAAAGCTCGATGATTTTGTTAAGATTTCAGAAATTTGCATAACAAACGTTGAGTACAGTTGAATGTTGATGACAAAAATGAACAACCCTCAATGAATGCGCAGCAGGTATTCATTCGACTTTGCAACTTTGCCATTGCCAACGCATTTTTTTCTACATTCATTCACATTCTACAAAAGCAACAACAATGTGCACAATTTTAGCAAATTTTATTCAAAAACTTAAGTATTTTTATTAGATTTATTCAAATATTTTTTTTTTACAATTTTTTTACTTCATTTTATTTCTTTTTAAATAGTAAATACATATGTTTCACCAAATTTGGTGAAACTGATATTTTACGACAACGCATAAAAAGTGTCACAATGGGAAGGTCAAGTCGGCTGAATTTCATCATAAAAACTTTTAATTGCCGTCAGCGCTCATGTTGACAATGGGAGTTTCCCAGCAACCAAGAAGCGACGATCGAATAAAAATCAACGGCAGCCGGCATTTAACCAATAAATTAATCAATTTGCTGGCAAATTAAGTCACTAAAACACAGAAATGCACTTAGCTACTTTGAGATTAGAGCAGCGACAGCGCGCTGAATGCTGTGTGGGCGAAAAGAGATTGAAGCTGATTTGGTGTGTGTCGAATTGGGGGTCAAATGATCAAATAGGAAAAAGCACACAAATCGATGGCCGACTAAAATTGCACATTCCCTGACGTGGCAATGTCAGATGTCGTTTGAGTTGTGTCAGTCGGCTGAAGTTTATTTTTAGTTGCTGCAAATAGTTGCTGGCCTGGCCTACTGTCAAACTATGACATTGCAATCAAATATGACAAAATTAATTTGTCTTAGATTTGACATAACATTTTGTTAAACCAATGCAAATATTATGTCGCATATTACTCAAACTTCCGCCTGACACTAAATAAAGATTTAGTTTAGCATACAAACATTGCTCGTTATCGTTTTGCTTAAGCTGCACCTCAATGGAAGGGATTATATTTCATAAGCGATTCTTCAGTTCTCCAAAACACATAAGGAAGCGGTGCCGTTTTGATTTGTGCCACTCTATTTTATTGTTTTGACACCAAATATTCCCAACAATTCCACACAGCCATCAATGCTGTCTTAGTCAATGGCCATAATTCTCCTTGATGTGGGCCAAAATTTCGCTAAGCTCCGCACAATTTATGGCAACGCAGTTCAAACGTGCCGCATCGACGCCATCAACGTCACCAGCGCGACAAAACGCACAAAACTATGCAACAGAAAGCGCCTTGCTTGATTATGCAAAACTGCAAAAGCCAGCGGAAACAAAATTAACAATGGCTTGAAGAAGAAAAAACCGTAAAGATATGAATCGGCAACAACAAAAGTGTCGCTGCAAATCAGCATAAAATACAAACAAACTTTAAAAAGAATGGTCAGCTGAGTCAGCGGCAAACAGAGGCCATCGAAGCGCCATCGAAGCAAAGTTTTTGCAAATTTTTTTGTTTGTGTTTTTTTATTGCAGCCTTTGCTATAGTGTGGACAATAATGAAGATCATTTATCTATCTATAGCGCCCCATGAACGCGTTAGCAAAACTTTGTCAACCGCATTTGGTGGCGCGTTCACCCAGTTCAGATTTGCATTTATTTTGCAATTTTTGCGAATTATTTTTTCGCATATAAAATGAAAATGCAGCACAGCCAAAGCAAACAGTGCAACCTTAACAACACGAGGACTAACACAACGTCAAACGGGGCCAACAAAATAAACGCGTGTGCGCGCTAAACGAAAATCAAAATCAAAATTAAACTTCGACAATTCGATATCGCAACGAATTAGAAAAGAACGTTATTGCTTGAAAAGGTTATTGCCCGAAATTCGCTATTCGAAAATGCGCGCCCTGCTTCTGCTCGCCGCCAGCCTGGTGACGCTAGCCGCCGCGGCACCGCAATTCGGCTACGGTTACGCGCAACAGCCGGCCGGCAGCAATGTGTCGCCCGCCACGCAAACGCACCGCGGCGGCGACAAATATCTGCCGCCCGCCAGCACTGTTGCGCCGCCGCTGGTGCACAAGCAGTTCTATCTGATCTCCGCACCCGAGGACATCGAGAACATCGGCAAGCAGAAGCATCTGGTCATTGGCCGCCCGCAGCGCAACTACCGCGTCGTCTTCATCAAGGCGCCTGGCTCGGATAATGCCAACCTGAAGCTGTCCGCCGAATACGCGCCGCAGGAGGAGAAGACCGTCATCTATGTGCTGAGCAAGAAGGACAACGACCTGACTGCCAACGACATTGCCACGCCCGCGCCCACGGTGCCCAGCAAGCCCGAGGTCTACTTCATCAAGTACAAGACGCCCGAGGAGGCCGAGGCCGCACAGAAGGAAATCCAGGGTAAGCTATGACGCGCCACAACAACAACAGCGAGTGAGCCGTTGCTCAACTTTCATGCTCATGCTTACAGACCAATACGATCAGCTGGGCGGCACCAACGAGTACGCCGACGAGAGCACCGCACCGGTTGCGTCCGTCATTGGCTCGCTGGACAGTCTCAATCCCGACGGCAGCTACAACTACCGACCCGTTCAGGCGCCGGAAGCGGGCGCCGGCTCGTCGCCGCTGAGCCAGTACCTGCCAGCTGCGGCCCGAATTTAGGCGTTTCGCGGCCCAAGTGCCGAAAATTCCATCTATTGTTGACTTTGTATTCCTGGTGGCCGCCATTGGGAATTGTTATGTTTAAAAGACGTTGTATTCATTCATATTACTCTTCATATTTTCTTATTAATAAAAAATGTTATTTTTCGCTCAACTGAGAAGATTTTCATTTTAGGGAAACTTTATTAAATTCGGGATGATTAGGTATCAAAGGTAAAATTTAAAAATATTTCCGAACAATTTTCTAATCTTAAAAAAACAGATCTAAAAAAAAATGATTGTGGTCGTTTTGTGGTCATTTTTACGGTTTTTCATTTTTAAATACAGGGTGACACAAAAGTTGGCACCTGTTTTTAAAGTTGCCACCTGGCGCCAAAGTTGTGACCCAGTGTTCCCTGGCTCTAATTTGAATGAATGAATGAATAAATCTTTCCTTTTCATTCATTCATAGACAACTTTTGCGTCACCCTGTATCTTAGTATCTATTTCTATAAACGTTTGCTTCGGTGACTTTTTATCGTGAAAAATAAAAAAAATATTTGTTAAAATTTATTTGGTGAAAAATTAGCCAAATTAGGATATGTAGTCTTTGTAAGCATGGAAAACTGGCGATCTTTCTAGTGTTAAGGAACAAGAAATGTTAGTACACCTAAGTCTGTTTTTACACGGTAGATTGGTTCCAGAAGAAGCCGTGTAAAAAAAAACCGTGTAAAAAAAGACATTGATCGTATACAAAAATGGGTGATTTGTTCCTAATCTCTAAAACCTATTAAAATTTCTTTACCAAACACGTCTTATTGCATTGACAGTTCACAAAATATTAACACGTTTCAATTGCTCTGACCAGTAAATTTTATTGTATGCACATAAAGGGAATTCCCCTAAATTAGTGCTATTCACATTTGCTTTGACCAGTAAAAATTGCTTGTACGCGCTAAAAGGGAATTCACTTAAATCTTTAAGCTAGTGTTCGCAAACTATCGATAGCACTATCGATACTATCGATGGTTTCAGACTTTTTTCTTTCATAAATACTTTTTTGTGATATGAACATACTTCGCAAAAATTAAATTTGACAAAAAAAATTTAAGTACATAAAATTTCAAATCGTGCTAAATGGAATAAAATCGTGTAAAAAAATTAAAAATATTCAATTTTCAAACCGTGTTATATCAAAACCGTGTAAAAAAAGACCGTGTAAAAACAGACTTAGGTGTATTTCATCCAACTAGTATAAAAATATACCCAGACAGATCATGCAAACTCACAATTTTGAGCTTTTTGCTGTTTATATTTGAAATAAATAATAACACGCTGAATAGTTAAGTGTTTGAAATCATTTCCGATTTGAAAAACCATAAATTTTAACGTTCACTATTAGCGTTAAAATTAATTCGCATTGACATAAACAATCTCGACAAGGTCTTAAATTAGAATATTCACAAATACGCAGCGGACTGACTGCGCACATAGTTAGTCGAATCATTTCGAATCCGTCAAGCTTCATAAATGCCATTTTCGCATTAAAAACAAAGATCTGTGTCAAATGTTTGCTATAATGCAATAAAGTACCAAAAGGCGAGCAAAGTTTGTATAGCGGGAAACAAAGAAAAAAAAAAACAAATGAGCAAAGTTTAATAGTCGAGTGATCTCAATGGAGTATTGAACTCATTACAACTGATTGCTGAAGATCGTTTTGAAGCTGTTGAAGCTGATCACCAGCAACTGGGATCATCGAAACATGAGGAGCTGATCGGCTATAAAAGATCTGCATTCAAATACGGACTATGACAGAAACACAGAAACTTATGAAGTAGTTCGGTTCAATGGTTCAGAATTGTTTTAAACCACTATTTTTGTTTTTAAACGGGTTTGAACTCACTTTTGAAGAAGTGGTCATGGTTCAAAAATGGTTTGGTTCACAAATTGAAATCTATGACAGTTAAAAGATATGATCTGGTGTAATGTAATCTAAACGTGGACTTGAAAGCCTTCAAGCACTCAACTCATTCAGGCCACTGTATTTAATGTGCCCCAAGGGAGAAGTACATGTGAGAAAAGGAATAGAAGAAGATAATCATTGAAGGAATTAGAGATCTTCCCTTCCCCCGAACTTTTAAAATTCTTTGAGGAATCTGAGGAGATCGGGGAGAGGTAGAGCGAAATTAAACTGAACACATCGCCTTCAATAAGTATTCTTGAGAACTCTGAACAGTGGTAGATTGGTTGTGTTCACGTTCTCAAAACAAGGTCTACACTTGGGATCATAGATGACTCGCATGTTGGTCACATGGTTTGTGTCCTGTGATTGATTCGATCTTGTAAAAGCAATCTCTCCAGTCGTAGAAGAAAGTTTGATCCCCGCTTCTCACAAAACACTTTGCGATTCTGCATGACTCCAATTCGGACCATTATCCTATATGAGCAATGCTTACAAGGAAACAATGCTCAATGATTCTAGTTCCACTGGATGGAAAAAATGTTGATTTTATGTGTGGAAATGTTGATACTTTTTGGAAACTTTTTGAAAATTTCATTGGTTCTATTTTTGGAAAAAGCTCACAAAGAATGTTTAAGCATTAAAAGCATCAAAAAATGATAACTTTTAGAAAATTTCATTGGTTCAGTTGTGGTTAAAAAAAAAAACAAAAAGCACGTTTAACCATTCAAAGCATCTAAAAGATATATAAGGTTGGTTCGGTTCAAATCAAAACCGGCTCACAGCCCTGGCAAAAAACATTTTGATTTTTCTTCAACCTTTATGTGTGTGATGGGGTATCCGGGTACCCAAATCACTTTTTTATCGAATCATAAAATATATTTTTATATTACTGAGAGCTTTAAAACTAAGCAAAAACGGCAGAAGTTCGTACATTGCGAACAAACAGAATTTTTCATATAATTTGTACTGGGGTTCTGGGTACCTCACCACACGGGTAAGGGTGTTTTTTCAGCACACACACTAGGGTTAAACAGTGTCATAAGTCAGAAGCGCAAAAGACCAACAAAACACCTGATTATTAAAAGTTGTTCCGAACTAAAAAGCAGAAGCCAATCAGAGTTCACCAACGTGGGGATCATAGAAATACCCAATTTCTGGTAAGCTCCCGAAAAGAAGCAGACAGTTTTATTTGAGGAAAACTGATGGAAATCAACCATGCAACTTATCCTTCAATTTGCAAATACTACCGAAATTAGAGCAACGAGGAGATTGCTTCTCTTTCACTGCCTAAGATGAGTGCTTTGACTCTTGCAGCCCAATTATTTTGAAATTCACTATCACAAAATCTATAACAAACCGTTTGTTTCATCACAAACACATTATTCGCATGGTGCTTCTTCTGTTTGCGTTTTAAGCGTGAAAAACACATAAATGCTTAAATGGCTGCTCACCTACAAAAAACGACCAGATTAAGCTGCCTACTTACAAATTGTGTTAATTATTTAACTACCAAGAAAACTGCATGTAAACAGCAACTTCAACCAATTAATGGCAAAAATTAACTCATTTTCTTTTTGTACAACTGAAGCCACCGTTGACATTGAACTCATTCAATAATCCGTTATATGAGAGCACGCGGCGGGCGGATGTTACATTTGTACGATGAGCAAACATTTGCATAAATTTTAACAAGCAATTAAGCATTTTCCCAAACCACGGATGCATAGTTTATGAATATTCCGAGAGTCCACTGTGCAACATTTTCAACATCGCAGCAAATGAAAACATTTCAGAGTTTTTCCCATGGGTGCACACAAAAGTTTACTCCACTTATAAATTGCTGCTGTCAGTCAAAAGCTGTCAGCAGTTTCTACAAATCGCTGACCAACGAAACGACAAGTTGTAGTTTTTCGGAAAAAAAGAAAATTTGAAAAAAACAAAACTAAACAATGAATGTCCTCTGTGTGTGCTGTTGTGCCTTGATTGTGATCACCGTGGCGCATGCATCGCCGCAATTCGGCTACCAATACGAGCGCAACAACATCAAAGGCAAAGGAAGTGAGACTTTCTTCAATCCTGCGCCTGTGGGCAATGCCCTGACGCTGCCGCAGCAGCAGAAGGGCGGCGATGGCGAATACAGCGGCGACAAGTATTTGCCTCCAGCGGGCACTACTCCTGCGCCCATTATTACCAAACAGTTCTTTTTGGTCTCGGCGCCGGACGAAGTGGAAGAAACGCCACGCACAAAGCACTTTGTGATTGGAAGACCGCAGAAAAACTATCGTGTGGTGTTCATCAAGGCGCCAGGCTCGGAGAATACCAACCTGAAGCTTACCGCCGAATATGCGCCACAGGAGGAGAAGACTGTCATCTATGTGCTGAGCAAGAAGGATAACGAATTGACCATCAGCGACATTGCTACGCCGGCGCCAACACAACCCACCAAACCGGAAGTGTTCTTCATCAAATACAGGACACAAGAGGAAGCGGCGGCAGCACAAAAGGAAATCCAAGGTGCATAAAGTTTTCGATTAAGGTTGTCGGTTGAGTAAAATAGTGGTTTAAAGACTTACGTGATTCTTACAAGGGAACAGTGGACATTAGAAACAAAAGTTTAGTGGACTTGAAAAAAACACAAATCAAGTAAAACCTAAATTGCAGTTAATGCTAAATGCAGTTTGGAAAAGAAACATAGTAGAAGAAAAGTATATAAATACATCAATTGTATTTTTCATAGTGTCCTAAATTCAATATTTTGGCGTCTCAAAAACAAAATGATATGGAAATTAGGACCTCTTCGTACAAACCACAACTCAGAAAAGCTTCTTTCGCAAATGAAATTCTTATTTGAAAATTAACATAACATTATCAATAATAACTCTGCTTTTACTTTTCAGAACAATACGACCACTTGGGTGGCACCAGTGAATTCTCCGATCAAGGCGTTGTACCTGTAAAATCAGTGGTGGGCTCTTTAGATGGTCTGGCGCCAAACGGTGGCTACGACTACAAGAAGGTGCAAAATGGCGCCAACTCCGCCATCAAGGATTTCTTACAGCCGGCGCGTTTCTTCTTCTAAGACATGAACACACATGCACTCAGTCCCGCTTAGCCCAAATCGCTCAATTGGACATACACTTTGCATTAGCACAAGTCAACCGCACAACTTTATATAAAGTGCAAGTTTACCATTTAACTATTTAAAAATTTATTTGTTAAATATTTTACAAAACAAACCGATCGATATTTTTAATTGCATTAAATGAAAATAATTAAATAAACAACGCCCACCAGCAACACACACAATTCGATTTTGACTTTGAAAACAAAAGACTTGAACGACAAACTGGAAGTTGACATTCAATCCGATCGATCTTTGTAATTGCACTAAATGAAAACAATCAAATAAACAACGCCCACCAGCAACACACACAAATCGATTTTGACTTTGAAAACAAAAGACTTAAGCGACAAACTGGAAGTTGTCATTCTTCGCCCAATGCGTTGACTGCCACACCATAAATCATAAACGCAGCGCCAAAACGCTAAATAATCGATTGACTGCCATGTTCGAATTAATGTTAACAAAGTTGACATTGTTGTTGGCAACAGGTTACAGCCCGCATGTGATTAAAGAGCAACACTTTTTAGTTTATGTTGTTCCAAAACTGTTGACATATTTGCAACTTGCGCAAACTATGGATTATTAATTTCGTTTTTCGCTTCATAGGACACCGCTCGCCCGTCCCCTTCGTTTGCCGCTTCACACTCAATGCACACATATAAGTAAAAACAAATTTCAATCTCATTTGCCTGATTAATTGGTGCTTAGTTGCCTGCTTTATTGACTTCCTCCATGGAACAAATCAATTTCGACGTCGCTGCGGCGCCAGCGCTCCGCTTGCTGCTGGTGCTTTGACCTACCCGCCTTGTGAATCTCATCGTTGCTGTTTTCTTTTTTAATTATTTTTGCCGCTGTTTTTCTGTTTCTGTGTATTTTTACTTATTTTATTGTTTTAACTAGTTTTAATTTTAATTTGGATACTTTTTATTTTTAGTAAATGTGCAAATTTTTTCATATGCTTTGCCACATTTTTTCCAATAAACATTTTGCACGACTCATTGTTGTTGTTGCATGTTGCTTTTTATGTTTTGATTGTTATTGTTATATTATAAAAATGCAATTTTTTTAAAGCTGGTTTGCAGTGTTGCTGACGTGGACTTTAATGCGGCATTTTTGTTGTTTTTATAGTCATTTTATGCCATTATAACTGATGATAACCCAGTTTTTCGGCTATTGGTGCCTTTGTTTTTGTTCGTTCGATGAGACGAAGCCATGAAATTTGGCATGTGGTAAAATTAATTAATTGCAATGCAGTGGAACGAATTTAATTAAATGCGCTGTGCGTTAGAGATAGCAAAACGACGACGCTACGCAACCAATGAACCAGCCAACCACATATCGATGACAAGAGTGAATGAATTAATTGAGAAAAATTTGAATTAATTACAATGAAATTATTCATAGACTCGTCAGTTGCAGAACTGTATGCGTTCAAAATGAATTTTTAAAGTTGCTGAGTCATAGACATGATTCTCAAATTTGTGATATAAAAAATATGTTACATGTGAGAGAAATGTTTAGGAAACTGTTGAACTACGAGTTACTGGAGAAGAAGCGAAGAAGAGGCCAAGAAAGAGAATTAGGATCTCAGAACTTAATATTCAAATTAATCAAAATTAGTTCAAATTTAATGTGTAGCTTCAGCGGTTTCAAAATTAAAAAAAAAAACCATAAATACATACAAACAATCTACTGAAATCCACCCGTACCCCAAATAAAATCGTTTTCAATTTAATTTATCTCATTTGTTAATTGAGCGCACTCAATGGCCTTGAAACGTGATTACAAAACAATAAAACCGCACCAATGATATTTTGTAATTAATCCACAAATTATGTTCAAGTTGTGCTTAAATTAATTTTTCTACACAATTTCACGCCCAATTTCACAGAAAATGAAATCAAACTAAACCCCAATATTATCACAAATACATTGTAATGTTGGCTTTTGGAATTTCTATGAGCGCTTAAGGAAATTTGAAATTCATATTCGATGCAGGCGGCAGCGCATTGCGGCAGCGAACACCCAATGCTTTGTTCAGTGTTTATGGTTTTTTACACAATCCGCATTAATTTCATGAAAAATATGAAAATCTGACAGGTTAATAGCAAATGACAAGTAATTTGATTTGAGTTTTGTTTGGCATAATTTCAGTGTCGGGCATTGTGTAAATTTGTTGATTGCCGGCTGGACTACTGGTCATTAAATGCAGCAAGATGCGGTTATGGATTTTCTCCATGAGTAGCAACCGGCCTCAACATTGTGCGTGCAGAAAGTGTAAAGTTATTGATTTTTGCATTTGTGTGGTAATATTGAAATTTTTATTTTAAATACCACAACTAATACTCTTTGAATATATTTCATAATGCAAAAAAAGATGGTTTCTATCATAATATCTCAAAATATTTTAATATTTTTATAAATACTGACTAAATACTTATAAAACAACAACAACAACATACCACCCACTGGCTGTTCACACCTCGAACACAGAGACATGCAAATATTTACGCATCTAATTTGCATCGCCAATAAATAAAGACAACAAAACGTCACAACAACAAAAATATATAGGCATATTTTTCAATATGAAACCAGCCACTAACGCCACAAAGCAAATTTATTTTATTTCAAACAAATTACAAATGCAAAAACTTAATCAATAAAAACTTGCAACTTCCTCACACACGAATGACGTCAAAACCCCGAACAGCAACAATAATTTGCAAAAAATTGCACACCATTAATGAACTATAAAGGCAAGCAACAAATTTCAGCTGGTGAGCACATTTGCTTCTAAAACTAAAAAATATATATTGAACTATAGCCATAACCTCGATTGACTGGATGGACTGAGGTCTTAATGCTACAAACAGAAACTAATGGAAGATAGAGTTCTGGTTCCGACTGAGATGCTGAGAAGATAATCATCGAAGCGGAAGCCAATGGCTCAAACCATTGTAATCGAGAGAGGACACTAAAAATTGTTCATTCTTGAATTAAAACCTGGTTTTCGTCCATTTTGCTCAAACCATTGGAATCGAGAGAGGACACAAACATCAAAAAGGTTCGCGATTGAATTAAAATCTAGTTTGCGTTCTCATTCAATTCTTTTCTGCTGCTTTTGTACTCCTGCTCTCCGTTTTTAAGTTAAAATTTAACATCTTTGGTCCATTCAGCAAGTTGACTTAATCCTGAAATGCATAATTAGTTTTCTGAGAACTTAATGTGTATTATCTCTTGGTGTGACCAACTCGAAGTAACGCACAAAGTAAAGGCGCCTGGAGAGAACTTCTGTGGGAGCCCGTAACCTGATGACGGGTTGTTATGGCACTTGAGAAAGTAATCAAGTAAGCAAAAGGTCTTTGAATTAAGTTATCGTTTTACAAACTTTGTTATAGAATTCAATTTGAAGATATGTACGAGTCCAAATATGTTATCCAGCCTTAAGATGGATCTGTGTCTTAAAATATTGAACAACTTCCTTTCACGAACCGAAGAAATAATAAATTTTCAACAGCAGCTACTGTAAAATTTTCCTCTACTCTACTCTAAACCGTAACGTACAAACGATGCCGCAACAACGACTCCATTCAACAACAACAACCACAAAAAATGCAGCAAAACTTCACGCCGCCAATAGTAGACACACATTTTAATTGAAATTGAAATCACCAATAAAACTGCCCGTGAATACAACAAATGCCATAAATTTAAAGCTGCAGCAGGCAATTAATGAATTCCAGCCGCATCGCTTAGTGCATTGTCAGCATTTGACAAATGCATTTGGTGTTGTTGTATGTGTTTGCATAGTGAGGCACTTCAAATTAAAATTAAAAATAAATTTTTTATCGACAGCCAACGAATGAAGCAAAACGAACTGACAAATTTCAAATTTTTCCTAATTAAATTAAATCAAGTTTGAATTATTTTGAAAAACGAAAATCATTATTTCAACACTCAGCCACAACATTTAAACATTTGAATTATTTATACATAAATTGTGGATTTAAATGAAAATTATCAGCAGTAGCTGCAGCTAAACGAACTCGACGTAAGTTGGCGGCAATGGCCGACCATGCGATGCGCAAATCACCAAATCGTGACGGCCACAGCAGGTCAAGCGACAGGTTGCTCTCGTTTGAGTGCGCAACTAGAGTGGTTTGAGTTGAACTCGTTTTGAGCGGCTTGACTGTTGCTCCAGTTAAGGTGAGTTTTCGTACTGAGCTCATGCGAATTTCGTGGGTGACTGCATGCTTTGGAGTGACTGCCGCATGTGCGTCAGTTTCACTTGTTCGATGGCTTCGGAATGTGACAAGTTGAAATAGTTTTATGTTGTAGTTTTAATATAGTTGGCGTGGCAAGTTAAGCACAGAAATAGGTGATTAGTGATCAGGTTGAAAGTGAAGTTAAACAAATTTTGCAGTATTAAATAGTGACTAGAAAAAAAACAACAACAAAGCTTTCTTGCCTTAAAGAATGACAAAGTAAGTTCAACTTATTGGTTTAAATATTATAACAATGATGGTTGTGCGTGTTTCTAAAACTTACAAGCATTGCATAGTATGCAAAGGGTATGAAATATCACTTGAAAGTTTAAAACAAAAACTATGAAAACCTCGATGGAGATCAAATTCAGCTTCTTAAACGTCGATTCAAGAGAATATTCCACAGTTCAATGAAACCACTTTGATGATAATTAAAATCTGGCTGATGTACTGGATAACACTATAGCAATTTTTAAAATATTTCTTCAAACTCATTATGATATTTCCCATCATAATCCTACTTGCATTCAGTGACATTTGTTGATTTTTTAGTGGCCCAAGTCACGCTCTGACTTTTCTAACAAACACACCTCATGTCGTTGCCCGAAACGATGTAACTTCTAAATCATTTACCATACCACTATTTATACTGCAAAACTAATTTTGCTACTATGCGGAAATTTTGAATAATTCGTTTTGTTCAATTAAAATCTGCTTAAAATTGTATTTCTTCGGTATCTGGTTGGCTATTAAAGTTTCACGCATTGTTCCTTGACTACCACAGACATGAGTGTGAGTGATTTATGTGCTGGCATTTTATGGAAGCATTCGTCTTTTCAGCTTCCAAATATTTTAATATAACTTGAGACTAAAGTGTAGAGCGAGTATGGCACACAAAGTCAAATTCAAGCCTACAATTAAAGTGAAAAGTAACCAAAGTTAAGTGCAGACAAAGCAGACGAAATTAGCTAGCAATCTAACCACTCAATCTCCTGTCGAATGTAATTTATCATTATTTGCATTAAAAGTCTTGTGGTACTATAAACAATTCAAGGTTCAGATGAATGTTTGAGACCATAAGAATTGTCGTGGGAGTCATATCTGAACATTGACTCGTCGGCCAACTGGGTCTACAGCACAATGACTTCTGCAGAAGCTGCAGAGATGAATACTGTCAGGAAACTGTTGAACATCTCGTTTAAATATTCTTCAGACAGCGCTTCCTTAGCTGTCTAGCGGACCTAAAGAAGATGCCCCAAGTTGTATTAATAAATCAATCAGAGCTACCAAGTGGCTCTCATCTATAGAAAGTATATTCCCCTCGCGTGGTAACACATTGGGCCTCTATTTATTTAGATCAATATTTTTAAACTGCGGAGAGCACACAGGGTCTTGTAGACTCTTACTCCTACTTTCCTACTGTTCCAAAACCTTTTTTCAGTGCGAATTTTTGAAGTATGTTACACACTTCAAAGACACCTAAAGAATTTATGAATTGTTAAAGCAATGTTCAAAGTAAGCTCTAGGTTTTTTAAAGTTTGTTTTGCTTCCTGTAAACTTAAAATCTGCTCCTTTTTCCTCGATATGGGCAACAGGCGATGGCAAGAGAAGAACATTTGTACCATAACCAAACAGCTCTGGCCTGTTTTTTAATCCTAGGCGCCAAATAGCACTTGTCTCGCTTAGCAGACAGCACATTGGAACGGTCGTCGCAATGCTGATGAAGAGGAGGAACCTATTAGTCATCTTATCTGCAACTGCCCGGCTCTATCTAGATGAAGATGGAAAACCCTAGGCTCTCCCAGCGAACATCAAAAACTTGCTTGAGTTCATCCACAATTCAAAATGGCTTCTCTTTACACTTTACACTTTATGACTTGCAGTAAGACAGACCCTAAACTTATGGTATCACAACAGCCCCATTCCGTGGCCTAAGTGTGTCTTTCGGCAAGTCCCATACCAAGACAGCCACTTTAACCTAACCTAACAAAACCTGCGAAAATTCTAATCTACATTGTTAGCAAAAATGAGAAAATTAGAGAGAGTGAGATTCCGACATGTCCTGTGGGTTGGAATGGTCTCTCAGAATGCGGCGTTTTACTGTTTCCACTTTTCTTCTTTCTTTTTCTTCTAAATACATCAAACTCGCAAAGAAAATTCGCATCATGTAAGATATTCAATTTTCTATTAACGTTTCGAAAAAAATGTATAGACGTCAACAAAAAAATCAGCTTGAATTTTATTTCAAATTTAAGTCAATGTGTCCGTTTTGTAGCAGACACCTCAAAAATTCGTACGATTTCAAATTCCGATTTCGATTTCGATTCGATTTTATCAAATTTTATTTTTTTAAATTTTCAAATCATTTTTATTGTATTTATTTTTTATATTTATAATTTTTACTATTTTTTTTATAAATTTTACAATGTTTTTATAATTGTATTTTTTGGTAATTTTTATTATTATTATTATTTTATTATTATTATTTATTTTTTTATTTATTTTTGTATTTATTTTTCATTTGCTTTTTCCTTTTGTATAATTAAATTTATGCTGTGAATTTTGTTTTAGTTAATTTTTTTCACTTCTCATATTATAGTTTTTACTGGTATCAATTTTAATGTTTCCATGTTAGTTAATTTTTTCATTTACTTAGTTTTTTATAATATATATAATAATTTGTATACCTATTTTTTATAATTTTTTTGTTATAATTTTTTTATAAGTATAATTTTTATTTTTAATAGTTTTATTTTCTTTTTATGTAATTTTTACAATTTTTTTTGTAATTCAAATTAATTAATTCTTATAATTTTGAACTTCATTTTTCACATTTTTTTAATTTTTTCGCAATATTTTTTCTTATGATTATGATTTTATATGAATTTTTTGTCTAATTTGTTTGTATAATATTTATTTTAATAATTCTAATTTTTTTCTTTTTTAATTTTTTTAATTTTTTTTTTTTTTAATTTTTTTCTTTTTTATAATTGTTGCAATTTTTATTTTTCATGCTTTAAACTATTTGTCGTTTAATGTTTTAGATGTTTCATAAATTCTATTTTTCCAAAAATCTTTGGTTGTTTATAAGTTTTACTTATTTAATTTTTCCTAATATAAAATTTTTTTAGTTTGAATTTTAAGAAATTATTATTGTTTTTATTATACGTAAACAAATTTTATTTTTTTTTATTAATTTCAGATTTTCGTTATTTGTATTTCTTACAATTTATAATTTAGAAAATATTCTTAGCCACAGTTATCTTCCACAATTCTTCTTCTTTTCTTTTTTTTTGTCCTTTTATTTTTTTTCTTCTTTTATTTTTTTCTTCTTTTATTTTTTTCTTCTCTTATTTTTTCTCCTTTTTATCTCTTCTTCTTTTATTTCTTATTTTTTTGTTCTTATTTTTCTACTTTTTGCTCCACTTCTTCTTTTTCTTGGCATTTCAAAATTAACCTCCTTTACAAAATTTCTATTTTATTTAGGTTTTTAATGTTTTCTACTGTGATCGTATTTCGATGTTTTTTATTCAATCTTTTAAGAAACCACAGCAATGGTGTAAGATATTTGTTGATTCGTTTCTCTGCAAAAAATTTGCAATAGTTGCCTCTTTTTTGCTGAGTGAAACACTTTGAACACAATGATATATTCGATTCGCTAAAATCTGCATACAAAATTAGTACACGTGTTTGAGTTCTTTTCAACAACATGAAAGGCGAGAAATATATAGACTGTTGCAAAAATAAATCAGCGTCTTTGATAAGAACCGGAGGCATTAACAGCAAAATCGTTTATACATATCGCGTTGGGTGTTCAACATCATGTTTTGCGGTTAACTTGGAAGTAATATATAAAACAAGAACTTCTGGTGGTTTTTTATAGAACCAACACACACACACAATCTTCTACAGTCGAGCTCTTGTACGTTCAAACTTAATTTCAATGTTAATGTTAGCGTCGAATTGCCTGCCAAATGCTTCAACATTGATTTACATTTGCGACTGCAGCCGGCGTACAGACACATTAACATATAAACATACACGCGTGCACGCCAACCGGCTGATGCGGCGGACCAGAGTTTAAGGAAACCAGACGTCAGCGTGCAAACAAGCAAACAAATGACAATTAAATTGGCTATTTTGCTGAGGTGTGGTGTATTGTCGGTGAATTGGTTGTTGAAACATTTGGCACAATGTCAAATTTGCATATGAACAACTGCAGTTTTTTTCGTTGTTTTTGTTTTGTTCAAGACGAACATGCAGAGATGCGGCACTCAGCTGAAATGGCCAAAGACACGAGCTGTCAATTTTGGCAGTGGGTTTGTTGGCGGCTATTCGTTTATTGTTGGGTTTGGTGGGCGCAGGAGATTGTTTGAAATTTGTGCACGCTGCAGTCTGTTGCTGTTGTTGTTGTTGTTGTTGTATGCAAATCAAAAACCATTTATTTCTTGTTTCATTGTGCGTCGGTATTTAAGTTTCAATTCATTTTTCACTTTTTTGTGGAAATGTCCAAATGTTTCAGCAACTTAACGCCCAGTAACAACAACAATTAAGATATGCATCAGCAGTCAAATAACAAAAAAATTGGGTAAAGGCATTGGGCAGTCAAATTAAAGAAATGATGGTGCCGTTGGATGGAGGACGGACAGACGGATCGATAGATGGATGAATAGATGAATGGATGGATGGATGGTTGGTTGGAGGAGCACAGCCGCGTCGGCTGCGATTAGCTGAAGCATCAACCCGAGCTCAAGCACATGTGCCAGCGGCTGGGGAGCAATCATAATTAAGCACCAATTAATCAGACAAAAAAACAACCAACTATGAAAAAAATACCAACAGCAGCAAAAGTAAACAAATTGAGTTTTTATATTAAAAGAAAAAATTATTTAGCTTTTGGTGTTATTATTTTTTGTTTAGTGTTTTTAAAATTGCTATTGAACGGCATGTGGACGGCGAGTTTTGTATGTATGGGTGTGCAGCACGTTTTTCGGAACCACCCAAAGCCGGTAGGTTAATTGCAGCGAAGCGATCAGGCGAACTTTTGACTATAAAAACCATAAACAGTCGTTGTAGCAGCATCAGTTACACTTCAAACTCTCGCAGAAGATTTCGGAGAAATTCAAATCAAACATTAAAATGCGTCTATTTCTGGTAATAACTCAAATTCAAATTTAAACCAAACAAATATATAAATAAAATACGAACAAAGCAGTATACACAAGGATTACGCGATATAACATACTACAAACTCCTTCTCGCGCTCCTCTTTCACAGACACTTTGCACGCTGGCCGCACTCGCCTATGCCAAACCGCAGCAGGGATATAATTATGGCACCGGCATTTCGGGCAACATTGGCGCCGGCTCCAGTCCGCACTTCTCCAGCTTGGGCGGCAGTGGTGGTGGCAGCCGTTACCAAAGCGGTGGCTTCAGCAGCGGTCTGAGTGCCCCATCTGGCGGCTTTGGTTTCCAGAGCAGCAGCACTGGCTACCAAGGAGGCATCGGCTCTGGCTACCAAGGAGGCAGCAGCTTTGGCCAACATCAAACCGGCGGCTTTGAGGCACCCTTAGTGCACAAACAATTCATTAGCATTTCTGCGCCCGAGGATCACGACACACTGGAACAGAGCAAGCACTTTGTTATTGGCCGCCCGCAGAAGAACTATCGCGTTGTGTTCATTAAGGCGCCATCATCTAGCGCGGCTAATGTGAAACTGTCCGCCGAATATGCGCCGCAGGAAGAGAAGACTGTCATCTATGTGCTGAGCAAGAAGGATTCAACGCTGGAGGTTAACGACATTGCCACGCCGGCACCAACTGTGCCCACCAAACCGGAAGTCTTCTTCATCAAATACAAGACCGAAGAGGAGGCACAGCACGCACAAAGACAGATCCAATGTAAGATTTGAAATGTTAGTTTTTTTCTTAGAACAAATCCGACTATTCAATTTTGTACTTTGCAGCTGAATACGACAAAATTGAGGGCACTTCGGAGCACACTGACGGTGGTGTGGCACCGCAACAGTCGGTGGTGGGCATTCTTGATGGCGGTGCTGGCGGCAGCATTGGCGGCAGTGGCATCGGATTTGGCAGTGGTATTGGTGGCGGCAGCGGCCTCGGCATTGGCAGTGGTATTGGTGGCGGCAGCGGCTTCCTTGGCTCTTCTAGCGGCAACTTTGGCGTTAGCCATTCAAGCGGCTCTAAGGGCTCCACTTATCTGCCACCTGCCAAGCTGGTGTAATGATAGACACATTCTGATGTTTTTTTGTAATTCTTTGTTTTCAAATAAATAAATAATTGCAACGAATATCTTTGGTTTTCCACTATCAAGTTCGCTTGAACCGAAATTTAACCTGAACAGAACCATGCAACTGACTCAGTCTGACTGATAGAAATGTTCTGAGAAGAATTGAACATACAGTGTGTGTAAAATTAAAAACAAAAATATACAATTTAAATCATACATCATTGACATCTGTACTGTAACTACATACTGTATTATACTTTCCACCTTATCTCTCCACTTGCCATCAAGTGTCTTAAATGCTCACTTTCTTACAGTTTCTATCATAACTTACCCACAGACTTGATGGCCTTCTTGAGCAGCAAATCCGATTGACTCTTGTCCAGCGTATCAATCTCGCGGCACGATCGATATAAACTGGAAATCATTGACTCCACCGAATACGAAACGCCCGATGTCGGCAGCATCGATATGAAGCGATTCAATTCATTCAACTCTGAAAAAAACAGACAACCATTAGAACAACACATTCGAATCGAAATCACTGAACCCACCTTGATACTCATTGTAAGTTTTGAAATTCCATTCGCCACGCTTAATCACAAAGTAGTCGTTCTCTGCATATTCGTGTGCGAAATTGCCGCACGCCCACTCGTATGTCTCGTGGCAAGGATCCTTGGAGATGTTCGCCCACAGCAGTATCTGCTGGCTGGCCTGCACGCACTCCTTCTCCAGGCACAGCTTAGCCTTGAAATAGAATGGCACTTCCGGCCAGAAGGCAATCATCATGATAATAATGACCAAGAGCAGCGCACACAGACCGACCGCAGTGATGTACAGTATGCGACGTTTGCGGGATAATCTCATGAGCGGATCGAGCGACAAGCGTCCTGGAATGAGCAAAGCTTTAACGAGCAATATCGTTGTGCATGTAAGCGCATTAGTGCAGGCATGAGTGTGATGTGGCAGTGGTGATCAAAGCGAATGAACTATGCAAATATTTACCTCTCAGACCATTTGAGGCGGCATTGCTCGCCGAGTTAGACGCACCTGCTGTTTTGTTGTTCGTGGCAGCTTCACCAACGATGACCGCTTGCGATTCGACATCCTTCCCCGTCAAGTTCGGCTCAATGTGTAACTTTTGCTGGTTTGTAGTGAGTGGCGCAGTTTCGCTGCCCTCCAGTTGTTGCTTGTGTAATTCATCGTGTTTCAAGTTGCGATCGTCCACTTCGTCGATGGCACAAACGCTGGGCTTGTACTTGCCCTGATTTAGTGCCATTTTTTGATTAAGGCGGCAAAACGTGTTCGGCTTATAATGAATGTGAATAGTTGGAATATTCTTTCAGTTAACAATCATGCTGCAAGTTGGTACGGAAATCGTGTGGTGTTGTGCTGCAATCAAATGAGGGGAAATGCAAGTTAGAAATAATCAGAGAACTGCAAAATTGTATTGAATTATTATTTTAACTGATTTCAAATCTAAGTATATATCTACTTTATATATATAAAAATGAATCTTGGTCCGTTCGGCTGCTTAAAACTTAAAAACGACTGGACCAGTATCCAATTCGGCGGGTTTGTTCGTAATTGCTATGCGAAGGTTTAGGAAAACAGAAAAGTCGGGAAAACGGAGCGGGGCACCACCAGCATAAATTTTTAAATCATACACACATCAATTAAATTTGGTACGAACTTTCTATGTAGTCAAGTTTTTTGATAGAGGGAATGGGGTGGGTAATAAGCAAGAGGGCGTGGCTCCGCCCATACAACTCAAATCTTTTATATGGAATAGCTTCGGAATTGTAAGACGCTTAGCATTGAAATTTGGTATGAAATCGTCCTATAGAAGTGCTATTCTATTGTCTAATTTTATAGGCGTTTGACAAGAGGCGTGGCACATTTTTTATGACCCAATATTTTAGCAGAACTGTAAGTCGCACATCAATGAAACTTGGTGTCATCCTACCATTTAGTCATATCTTTCGACAGAGGGAATGGGGCGGGTATTGAACGAGGGGGCGTGGCTTTGCCCATACAACTCAAATCTCTTATATGGAATAGCTTCGGAATTTTTAGTCGCACAGTATTGAAATTTGGTATGAAATCATCTCATAGAAGTGTCATTCTATTGTTAAAATTTAATGGGCGCTGGACAAGGGGCGTGGCACATTTTTTATGACCCAACATTTCCGCAGTACTGTAAGTTTATACCAATGAAACTTACTACGAACTTTCCTTTTAGTAGCACAATTCGTCTAGAAGAAAGTTGTGAGTATTGGACAAGGGGGCGTGGTACCGCCTCAATTTTTATATACATAGATGATTTGTCCTCACCGACTGACCAATTGATTGATTGACTTATCATCGCCCAGCCCAAACCTCTGAGGCTATAGGTATATTTTGAAAAATTAACTTCCACTAAGACGGGATTTTTTGAAATTCGGGGTCTAAAGGGGCAAAACTTGTGTTAAGGTGTTATGGGAAGAAACGTGATTTAATAGACATATTGATTTCGAATGTGCTGAAAATACTCTAAATCGAAAATAATTCGATACGTATTTTATAATTTTTCGAACATCAAAATTTAACTGGGCCAACAATGGGTTAGGGTTTTTATTTACGGAAAGAACACGAACCGATGGGCCTATTGACTTAAAAAATTGTAAAAATTATTGAAAAAAATTAAGACAAAAGAATGTTTTGTATGAAGAAACTTGATTTATTGGGCCCATTGACTTCAAACTTTCGTGCAAAGCCGTAGGGTCCTGCTGATAAATATATAAAAATTACAAACAGTCGTGTTGACTGGAATACTTAAAGAGAGAATAAAGTTTAAAAATTTAACGAAAACAGCTGAAATGTAATCAAAACTGTAAAAATCAAATAATCCAAAGACCCCACATTAAATTTGCTTACACGGAAACCAATAAAAAATAAAATAACAAATTTGTTTCTGCAAATTTGTCTGCAAATTTCAGTCAATCTTAAACGTAAATAATTGCCCCCAATATCACTAAATCACAAAGAGCCATATTTACGTAAGCTTCCGCGTTGATAAGCCTTATTGACTTTAATCGGAAATAGCTGCGTCAAAGCCACACGCCATAAATAACATAAACACCACAAAAGTGGGAAAGTGTTCACAATGGCTCTGGTTTTCGTTCGATTTTTGCTTAAAGCCAAAAAAACTTGAGCAACAATGAAGCGAAAATAAACAAATTACGGAATTTAATACATGGTAAACAATTAATGGGCCATTAAAAAGTGCCATGCCAAGCAAAAGAAGAATAAACAAGAAACCGTAAAGTCGGTCAGTCGATTGCCCGGCAGCTGCCGCGCTCCATGTCCCGCAGCCACACTCCATGTGAAACAACTTTGCGCTTTTTGGCGCTGACGTTGGGGTGTTTTATTGACCTCGAAAGCTGTTGTAGGTTTATTATCGGTTCGGCTGCTGGTCGGTGTGTGTGCCGATGCCGACCTTGACCCAGCGTGCAGCAACGGCAGCGCAATAAAACTACATAGCGTTCGCCCGCGGGAAGTGGTTACTCCTATTTTTGCACTTAATCAAAGTTGATTTTCTTAATTAATCCAAAGGGCGGGAGTCTCTATGTAAACACAAAAAGGAAATTAAACCGAAAACGATGTGTCGCTGACCATGAATTGTATTACAAAGAAGACAGACACCGCCGCTTCATAATTGGCCACAACTCGATAAGAAACCTAAGCACCAGCGGGCTCAAGCTGCGTTAATAGTTTGGCGCGCATATCGAATTCAATCGGACTATGACTAATGAGAACGACATTATGTCAGCTGTGAGTTGGTGCCGCAAACAGTTAACAGGGAAAAAAGCCAGACGAAGTCTGTGCTGTGGTAACAGAGAATGGAACCAAGTTGAATTTGGCGTTGAGTGATTATTTAAGTTAAACTGCGATTAAATTTCAGTTCATCTTTGGCTTCAAGCAACTTTTGGTTCAGTTTTATGCGGGTCAACATTAGTGCCAAAAATAGATTCGCAGCGGTAAATAAAATATGGCAGATGCCAAATGCCAATTCAAAAAAGCTTTGTCTTCCTGTCAGTTGGCTGTTTGTTAGTGTCGATTTTTATGACAATTTGGCATTGGCTATTGACGTTATAGATGTCATTAATTAAACAAATACGATGGCGTTATTTGCATTAAATTGACATTTATGCGAGTTGAATATCCATTTTTGACATTTGCGATCGCAAAATAAGATTTGTATGAGGAGGTCGAAATGGCAAGAATAAAGTTGAGAATTACTTGTTGAGTGTGTGAGTGTTGTTTAAGTTGTGGTAAAATAAAGATTTGAGCTTTGTTGCTTCGGTGATATAAATAATTTTGTTTTGTTTTCTAACACTAACTACGGCCTCTCTCATCTAAATTTTGTATCAAAGTAATCTTCTTAAACACACTGGTGGCAATTCCCATAAACTCACTTAAATTGGATTACATTTTGTAAATTTTTTCTAGAAACGAAGCATTTTGACGAAATGTGTTTATTGAAATATTTTAATATTTACATCAAAATCCTGTATAAAAACACATTATGTCAATTTGTTTCCAACTTATGAATTGTTTCCATAAAAAAGGTAAGGCAGAGGGCTGGGTTGTGAACCGGGTTTTGTTTTTTGGCTCTAACTTTTCTCAGAATAAAGATATCGATAAATCTATAAAATAAATATAAAACGCAACTTTTTTATGAAGACGGATTACTGTTTTGATTGATATTTAACTCTCTACGTCCAATTTTCTAAGGACTTGATTTTTCGCTTTTCCAAAAAAGTGGCTGGGTTGTGAACCATCTGGAAAATCCCTATTAAAGTCGGAAAATACGAGGAAAACACCCATTATTTTTAAGTAAGTTGAGAATTTATTTAATCAGGAGGCCTCAAGAGGTGAAAAAAGTTATAATGACACCATTTAGGCCAAAAAATCGCAATGAATGAAAGTGCTCGGTTTTTTGAGTTTTCATCCTAATCGGTGTCGGATTGTTTGCTCGTGAAATACGAATGCGTTCTCGCATTGGCCCACTTCAAGTGAACTCAATGAAATCGAGTGAAATTATATAAAATTACCTTATTTTAATATATCCGTCCATATTTGAGAGTGTTCGAACAAATGTAGTACGAAAAACAGGTGGTTCATAACCCAGCCACCTCAGTGGTTCACAACCCAACCACGATGCCATTTTGGAAACTTTAAAATAAACGACACTTCCAATCATAACTCGACATAAACAAATATTGCATCGTAAAATAGAATCAAAACACTAAATAAACATGTATTACACAGACCTTTTTGCAATAAGCTCAGTCACTTGGATAGCACTTAAAAAAAAAGCAAACAAGTTTTCGCAGTCGATTTTCAAACACGATGTCTTTCAAACTCGATTGCTGCTACAAACAATACGTGTTTGTACTTCGGTGTAACCACAAAAGCAGATTCATATCATAAGACAAACTTGACAGTTGAAAGATTGGCGATATGTCAATTAGGGAAAGAAAAAACGGTAATGGTTCACAACCCAGCCCTCTCCCTTACATTTTGAAGTGGCAATTCACATAAACTCATCACATAAAATAATGAAAATTGTAATAACTGAAAAGGCTTTCATAGCTTAAAAATTTTAAATAGTAATGTTAATAGTCTGACCATTTTTCATTACGCTTTAAAGTTTGAATAAGTCCTTTTAGCATGGATAAAACAAGGTTTTGCAGAGTTTGTGTCGGTATGCGAGTGCAAACCTCTTTAATGGCTGTTTTTAAGTCTTTAAACTGAGTAAAATTGCCGCCCATTCGCATAAACACCTCGAGAATACCCCAAAGGTTTTCGATGGGATTCAAAGCAGGACTTCGAGCTGGCCATTCGAGAACCTAAATGTATTTTTGCCTAAAGAAGTCCTTTGCCTCCCCGGAGCAATGAATCGCAGCATTATCTTGCTGAAAAATGAAATCAGGACCACACAAATCCTCTGCTTTCTCAATCATAGTTTTTTCCAGAAGATTGCAGTAGATTGAGGAGTTCATTCTTTGAGGAACCTATGCGATTTCTGTTGTACAACTCATGGCAAAACCCAAAGCCCAAACTATGACTCCGCCACCGGACGACGCTCGGCTCATACAAGCCTCCCTTTCCAGTAATTTGCCGAGCCAATAGTATTGGAAGCCGTCAGGGCCATCTAAGTTAAAGCGCTTTTCGTCACTGAACAACACTTTTGACCACTCCTCACGCCACTGAATATGCTTCTCAGCAAACTCCAATCTTTTGGCCTTATGAACTGGGGGTTTCCTAAACCATTTAGTATAAATCACGCGGTCTGATTCCTGCAAAATTTGTCGAACACGCCGGGGCTGTATCGGCAAACCGATTCTGCGCACAATATCCGTCGACATAAGTTTTTCTTTAGTGGCCAACGTACGTGGGTGGTCCGATAAATACTTAGCCTACAAAAGAAAAACGAAAATTTTGGAAAAGTGGCGATTTATTTCTCAACGTAGTCTCCTTTCAACTCGATACACTTGACCCAGCAATGCTCCAACTTCTTTAATCCGTCTGAAAAATACGTTTTCTGGAGGCCTCCGTGGCGGCGATAACCTCCTCATTTGACTCAAATTTCTGCCCGGCGAGTGAGTTTTTCAAGTTTGGAAACTAAAAGAAGTCACACGGGGCTAAATCTGGAGAATACGGTGGATGGGGCAGCTGTTCGTAGCCTAATGCGACCAATTTGGCGAATCACCGACCGATATTGCTCTTTTTCCATTTTTCTAAAATCCGCGGACACGTTCGTTTCCACACGCGGTCAAAATAAAACTACAAATCCAATATGGCTGAAATTTTGACAGTAGCCGTCTACGCGGATGTACTACACGATAGTAAATTTCTCTTACGATAGTAGTACCATCGGGCGGTGGGGCTAAATACTTATAGGACTGCTCACGTATATTCTCGAAACCCCATTCATCTCTTTTATAAACTTTATTGAGTGATAAGATTGGTTAGGCTCAGAGGGCGTATACAGGAAACCCCTATTATTCTTTTAAAAAATCTCCACATCAAATCATATCTACTGGCAAACCTTTTGCATTAATAGGGGAGACTTATAACTTCCCTCTTCCTCCCGTAAGGTGCCAAATTAGAGACTACTTCACTAACTATAGGAAACAAGTCCGGCGCTCATTCTTAATTTTAACCCAACCTAGCCTAACCTTATTCAAACTAACCTAAACTTATAATAGCCTAAAATGTTAAAATTATTATATATATGTAACAATATGAGCAGATATATTTAGTTGAGCTCCAAGCTTTACATTCATTCCTGGAAAACACCAAAGAATCGACATTTAATCTAGTTTGTTTTTTATTGTTTATCATTTTTTTCCTGTACTCGCCGCCACTTAATGCAACATGCGCAGCTCATTACTCAAGCTTTTAAGCTCGCCAAAGAGCTCATTGTGTGGCGCATATCTGGCATCTGCATTTATTAGCACAACGCAAGGCATGAGACAGTCTTTTCAAGCTTCTCAATTGAGTACAATTGCTGGCAATTTAAGCCGGTCAGCCAGCCAGCCAACTGCCCGACAGGCAACGACAATGAACTGCAAATACCGAACATACACGCATAAATTTCTCACTTTTGCATTTTTCGCCATGTGTTCAGGCATTTGGGCACAAACGATGCCACCGCGCCAATGACCGCCACACATTTGCATCATAATTGCAACATAAACGAAGGTATGAGACTGTCTGACAGTTCCGCCACATTGTACAACACTTTTTGCATACATTGACTTTTGCCACTGGCAAAACGCTTAATTAGCAATTAAGCAAAGCGCAACTGTGCGGCACTGAAGAAGCAATGCCGGCAACAACAACGCCACTTATCGCATGCAATAAATGCACAACGGCAAGCGATCGTTTCGCACAAAAACACACACACATATAGGTTGTGTGCTACTTTTTATGGCATCCACTTACATTTAGATCTACATCGAAGCAATTCAATTGTCTTCTGGACAATTCACATTGATATTCCGCGTTAGATTTACAGCGCAGTGAGCCAATGCCGTCTGTGTGCCGAAAAATCAACTGTCATTTTCGTTGAATGTCAAGTCGCACCAACTGCCTACGACAAACGTTAGAGACACTTATCATTCAATTACTTCATCACACATAAATACTAAAAAGTTACTAACATCAAGTTGACGAACTAAGTAGACTTAGTAGACGCTTTTCAGCGGCACAACAACAAAACGTCGAGGAGCACAGAAAGTGCTGGCATTTTAATTTCGATAAGATAACGAAAGCTGGTGAGTATTTTGTGATTCTGTTATCTCAAAGAAAACAAATATTAAAAAAAAAACCAGCACAAAACGAGACCAGTCGTCAAACTTCTCGTCGTCAACTTCTTATAAACGTTATTGGTTGCACAAGCATTTTGCATTGAAAAGCCAACAAATACTAAAAATTTGGACATCCGAGATTAGTGCCTTCGATTATGATTATGTGGAATGTTGCGTCATAATCAAATTTATTGTGTACACAGCACGGCGAGTCAAGAATTTTCCCAACCAACCATAGCTGGACAGTCGGTTCTAATTATCAGCGAACATCACCCTAGTCCGTCCCACTGCAGCTCACTCTGTGTGTGTGACTATGCCTTTTGCTTGCGGTCAATTCTGATTTGATTTCTATCTTTTATTGGTTAATTAATTGCCCTTCTACGCAGCGAGCTTGCGAACTGTCCGCAGTGCAGTTTGCCGCACGCCGCACTGATTGATGGCAGTCAGCGTCATGCTTTCGCTTTATTGCCACTTGCCGCCATGCAAATCGGATATTCAATGCAGTCAATGAACTGCAAATATTTACACCGTATTTACATGTTATCTGATATTCACACACACATACACACTAACACTAACCGAACATATGTTGAGCTGAATAAAGCAACAATGAAGTTTGGCGTGTCGTAATTCCAGGAGGGAAAAAATGCATTGCTGCCAATAAATATGAAATCACAAATAGTTGTTGTATAATTTGTGGTCAATTTTAAACAATTTATAGAGCATTTTGTTTCATTCGAATCGTATATTTGCAAAGTGTCATTCATGTGATATTTTTATGAATTTGCAATTGCGATCAGGCATTTTCATAGACGAAAGAACGAATTATAGTGGAACAGGCGGCTGGACGGATGAATTACAGACGGAGAAATGTTATGAATAAACTAATGGATAGACAAACAAGTGACCAGATGTTCAGATAGACATATGAACAAATATGTAAGTACATAGCCAGACGAACACATGGGCAGACGTATGGACAGACAGAAGGATGCACGAATGGAAGGACAAAGAGATGGATAGACGACCGGACATTTAGATAGACATATGAATGAATAAGTAGTAAGATAGACAAATGTATAGGCAGACAGATGAACAGACGAACGGAGAGGCAAACAGATGAACAGACGAACGGAGAGACAAACGGATGAACAATCAAACTAACGAACAGGCCAACAGGTGAATGAACATCACAATTGAAGGAAATACAAACGAATGTGTATAGACTAGCGAACAGATGGACATATGAACACAACGTGTCAGTTGTATTCATTAAGGGACAGACAAATTGTAGAGGCACAAATGCTGGACGAATGAATTACAGACAAATACATGGATGGATGAACAAACAAATGGATAAACAAACAAAAGGTCGTACGTTCAGATAGTTATACGAAAGGCTAAATACAAAGACATACGAACTTATCGGCAGACAAACAGATGCACAACAAATATAGAAAATGCAAACTAATGTATGGATATAGAGAAGCACAGAAGAATGAGCAAACTATCAGATGCACAAGCAGAGGGATGAACCAACTGGACGACATACATACCTATATAAGGTTCTTCCAAAGGAACGCTTGAAATTGGTTAGATTATAGAAGCCTCGATCATATTTTACATACATTTAGTATTCTTCGTCGAATCGACGAAGTCGTATTCAACTTCGATTTTTGGAAGATCTAGAAACCGTATAAACTCCAACTTCATTATATAATTGTGCTTAGACATTTTTTTTGTAAATAATTCGCACAATTCGAACTGAGATCACACGAAAAGAGAAAGCAATCAGATTGGAGAATAACGAGTAATTCGAGGAAATGTATTTGGTGTTCGTCGAATCAACGAAGGTTACCCTTCTAAGGTCAAAGAGACATCTGTGAAATTTATTGTCAATTATTAAGTATTGGCAGGAAAATTCCCATGGAAGGTTAAAGCGTTTAGTACTTGTACATTCATTCAATTCAACATTTTATAATCAAATTTCCTTTGTTCGAGAAACGTTTCGTGCCATAAATGAGTGGTCAGTGAGTAATCATCTTTAACAACGAAGACTATTTATGGATAAATGGATATGTAGCAGCCAACATTTTTAGATTTAAAGTAATTCCAATCCGAGATTGTGCGATTTAACGTCTTTAGACTTCTTGCAACAAACTACATCCAACAAATTGAACAAGATTTATGTGACAAAGTCATCGAAAATTGGTTCTTCCGAACACAACCCACAACACAAAACCGCAATGGACATTTGAACGAAATGAAAAATGAAATCAAATGATTGATTTAAAAATATTATTAAGAAAGACACGCAAAGAAAAGTTACAAGTTGAACTGTACTAAGTAATCAAGTGGAGTTTTAACGTCATCTGCCAATCACTGTAGTATCAGTTCATCTGATTTGAATAATTTAAGCTAAATATAATAATTAAAGCAAAAATAACTTGAACCAAAAGTATAACTAAACCATACATCAAACCTTAATCAACCCATAAAAAATTAAAAAAAAAAATGCATCTGATGCCAACAATCGCATTCGATGACATTGAAGGTGGCAAAATAAGTGCAAAGCTGGTAAGTGATGAATACATTAATTGCATGTTTGATTTATTGAATGGTACCGGCCTTTGAATACTTTGTTATTACTTTTCCATCGTCTGAACGCAACAAACCACAATTCCAAAATGTCACAATTCATTTGCATTTTAGAATGTCAAAAGAGAAGGCTAACCTCTTACGGCTTTTGTTCCGTTCTATTAAACATGGCGTGTTATGTAGAACCTGGACATCTTGTGCATCAAACTGTTTGGCTTTCTCGTGTCATTAATACCCAAGCAGCACCAACGCTAACGGCGCGTCCATTCATTCAATCTTGTTTACCTTCACAAGGCACGCGAAAAACATATCAGATGACACGACAAGATTAAAAGTGTTGCCGGGGTTTCATTTAACTTAACCGCAGGGCATTTCGTTCGATATTCACTGTGGTCTTCACAAACTGACAGCTTCGCTCTTTCTTCTTCCTTGGCAACATAGTTTAAAATTTTGCATCAACTGTTATCTTTGTTTCCAATAGCAAACGACAACAATACAATTGCCAAGTCAACATAACACTTATTGTATGTTTTTGTGGTTATCAGCGGAAAATGATTGCGGCACTACAGACATTTGAACACAATTAAATTTGCTGAAAGCAAAAAAATCACACTAATTGACAATTTTTTACGTCAAAATCGCATTTATTGTTTGTTGTTGGTATGGCTTTTGTATTGGCTACTGCAGTTGTGGTTGTTGTTGTTATATTTATTTTATTGCTAATAAATCAGCAAATGACAAACAACAATCACCTTGTTAGTACGCGCAGCAAACTGTCAGCCAACTGTGAGCCAATAAAGACCCGGTAGGAAATTTTAGAAGCGTTGCCTAGTGATGTGTGTGTGTTCGGAGAATTAAACCGGAGAATTATGGATTCCCAACTAGGTTATTGAAGGCTATATGACTCTTTTAGGTTTTTGTGTATTAATTATAAGACATGTTAAAGAATTATGCTAGTTCCGTCAGAATCGGGAATCATAATTTCGAAGTGGTAAAGGTCTTTGTCTAGATTTCCTTTTTTCCGTGTTCACTATTTTTTGGGAGCAGAGGGTCTCAACAAGACTACAACCTTGTGTTGGTTACGTTATCCTGGAGACTAAATAGATAATAACTCTTGCCAACAGATGTTACTTTGAACTCAGTAGACAAATGAGAAGCAGAGCCGTCTCTCGATGAACAAAACTTACTCTCTACAAGGCACTTATCATCCATATTATGGTACAGAATTTTGTACGCTGTCGATCACCGATGAAAGTGTTTTGAGGGCGATCTTCGGTCTTCTCCAATTGATAAGAACAGTAAGCTGTAAGAACTATACTGCGACATGGACATAGGTAAGAGAAAAAAGTACAGCGGTGACGCTGCCTTGGCCATGTTGTCCGTATGTCTGAAGAGGCAGTTCTGCGCGATGGTACTCTCAGCTGAGTGCCGCGAAAGAGTGTGACCACATCTGCGTTGGACGAACCAAGTGTCGCAGAACGTGGTTGGCGCTCAACTGGCGCCAGCAAGCACAGAACAGAAGCGGCTGAAACGCTTTTTTTTTATTCGGCCAAAACCAATACACAGTTGAATAAGTATGAGGCAAATAATGATGAAACCTCAAAATCTGTGAATTTATCTAGCGTGGAAAAGCTGTTTAGAATTTAAGTGAAATATTAACAAACGAGTTTAAATAGGTTCATTTTGTTTTCAAATTCCGAGTGATGACTGTTTTCTTTTTTGTGTACAGAGTAATTAATTTTTTAAAGCGTTTTTGCACACTGATTGCACATTTAAATTAACGGTTTTCTTCATTGTAAGTACAAATTTTACTGTTCGTTCTAATTGTTCCAATAAAATCTAAGGATTATGAAAATTGTAACCTGGGGGGTTACTCTGTAATGCGATGCGAAAGCGATGCGAAAGTGAGTTGCGATGCGAAAGTCAAACGGTACTCTGTATCGCTTTCGCATCATTGAAAAACGGCCCTTATTTTGTTTCGAGAGTGAGTTGGCATTACTAACATTGATTGTCATAAAATTCAAACAAAATAAAAAAAATGTAAAACAATCGAATTTTTTTGACTTTAAAAATCGAAATACGCAGTGCTAGAAATGCGAAAGGGAAAATCGAAATGCGAAAGTAGAAAATTTCAATGCGATTGTCGGATTTCAGAGTACTAAGTGTGCGAATGCGATAAATTTTATGTTCGCATCGCATTACAGAGTAGCCAGTAGTATTAGTAGTTAGTAGTTAGTAGTTAGTAGTTAGTAGTTAGTAGTTAGTAGTTAGTAGTTAGTAGTTAGTAGTTAGTAGTTAGTAGTTAGTAGTTAGTAGTTAGTAGTTAGTAGTTAGTAGTTAGTAGTAGTAGTTAGTTTCGCCACTAATTATTAACTTTATTAACTTGGGACATTAATTATCAACTTTAAGAAGGGAAAACAAAAGCAGAAACTTCTGTCCCTCTTTCTAGTCCCCTTTCCGCGTAGCATAGGGATTCGTTTTTGTAAATTAATAGAACTTGTGTTTGGGAAAATATTATGCAATCAAGATTAACCCAAATCAAAGCCTTATTCAAATGAAATATACGTTGAATATTCAAATGATTAATAGAAAAATGCAACAATTGTTAAGAAACACACAGTGTTCCAACTTTATGGTGATTCAACTTTAACTCAAACCAAACTTATGCCTATCTATCTATCTCTATCACGTCTTTAGAATCATTACTCACACATGGAAAGTTGGTTTTAAAATATTCTTACTGGATCACATTTATAAATACAATGTGTGTGCATTTACAAACATATTTAAGTATATGTACTTGTAGTATAAAATGTTGTAGTTATGTGAAATTTATTTGAATTTTCACGGTAAGTGCACACAACTTAGATACAGTAAAGCACAATGGGCCACAATTGGACTTGAACTAAACAATGCTCATACACATTTAGTGCACTTGTGGTGGTGCAGAAATGTTTTGCTGAGTTTGACATATCAATTTTATAGCTCGAATACCATAGAACAAACCGCAAAGCAGCAGAAGATGGAACAATTCGTATTTTATTTTATCTTCTTTGGTTTGGTTTGGTTTGGTTAGGTTAGGATAGTTTAGTTTAGTTAAGAAGGGTGTATCTGTGTGTGTGTGGCACAGAGTGCACTTTCACTGGGAGAAATGGTGTATTGTGATTTCCTTTTCATTGTTCTCTGGAACTAAGCAACAACCTTTGCCAAACAGTCGCAAAGAAAGTGTTGTATGGTTTGTACCTCTTTTTCATCTCCACGGCTTTTGCACACATCACAGGGCCAGACGCGCCATTTGATTAGCTTAGATCTAATAGCGCAGTGTTCAGTTATGATCACAACGAGCTGCCGATTGGAGAATCGACTCCAGGGACAGTAAAATCGCGTTTTCCTCAAGAAAAGGGGGAAAACAAAAGTGCCAAGCTGATGCCGCAATCTGTCCTTATTGCCATGAGGACTCAATATATAGGGTTATCCAACAATTGGTGTTATTTTGGTATTCATAGAAAAATGCAATTTTTTTAGATAAATGATCGGATGTTTATTTCATAATAAAGAGGAAGGTATGCCGTTAATAACGAAAAACAACATCAGCCAAATGGCCATCACGACCACGCTTACAGGACCATATCCTTTTCATGAAATTTTCCATAAACAAATCGCAAAGTGGCTGCCCTATGTCCTCGATAGCCTCACGAATTCTATCTTTGAGGTCTTAAATCGACGCTGGGCTGTTGGCGTACACCTTATCTTTCAAGTGGCCCCAAAGGAAGAAGTCGCAAGGTGTTAAATCACAAAATCTCGGTGGCCAATTGTGATCACCTCTTCCAGAGATAACACGGTCCAGAAACTTTTCCCGTAAAAGAGCAATGGTTTCGTTTGTGTGGCACGTAGCGCCGTCTTGTTGAAATTAAACGTTGTCCAGATCAATACCATCCAACTCCGACCATAAAAAATCATTAATCATCTCTCGATAGCGCAATCCATTCACCGTAACAGTTGATCCAACCTCATTTTCGAAAAAGTAAGGTCCAATGACCCCGCCGGACCATAAACCGCACCAAACAGTCACACGTTGAGGATGGAGAGGCTTCTCAACAATAACTCTTGGGTTTTCCGAGCTCGAATTTTTCCACCAATTTCTGTATTGCGGTCCGACAAGGTGCTTCACGACGACCCAAAAATGCTTTAGTTTTGCGAACTGTGACTGCATGATTTTCACCATTTTTGTAGTGAATTTTAATAATTTCAATGCGTTGTTGAAGCGTGTATCGTTCCATTTTTAGTAATGGCGTAGTTTCTACTTGCCAAATGTCAAATAATAAAAGCTTCAATAGTGACAGCCACCGAAATACCGGGTGATTCAAAATAACACCTCTTGTTGGAAAACGCTATATTTATTGGTCAATACCTGCCCTATCATTATTCATATTCGAGACAGTTATCAGAGAAAGCACAGAATGGATAAACTTCGGTAACAGCCCCCTTTCTCTTTTTTGACATCTCCATATCATTTGTTTTTGGCATAAAATGTTCTAAAAATGTTCAGATTATCGAACTTCCGCATACAGTTGAACTTCCATAACTCGAATCATAATTATCCAAAGAAAAACTTCGACTTATGAAGACTTCGACTTATAGAATTGTGTGGAATTTGCTCTCTAAACGCTATTGCCACTCAATTTAGAGTTGTAGAAAATTCGGGTTATAGAAGTTTGAATTATAGAAATTCAAGTTATGGAAGTTCAGCTGTAACTACCTCACTCAGCTGTAATTATCACTCATTATTACTAAATTAAATGAAGAATATCACTCATTATTACTGATCTGATATTAGTTCAACACAAAACTTTCCGCTCCCTTTTAACTTTTTGTCGTTTCGTTACCTATTAAAAAATTATTAACTAAATGACCGCCAACAATTCACTTTTTTCCTATATTTTTTATCGTTTCATTAAATTTGTTTACAATTATTAGCACACACGATTTTATCGAAAATTATAAATTGTAATGAAAATTACTTTAACCAATGTCAGCGCACATAGAAATCAGCTCACATCGACACCGATTACTAACAACGCATAAAAATGTCACAAATGCAATTTGGTTCCTCTCACTTGGGCCCTTTGAACGCCCACCACCAAAAAACATGACATTGCTACAAAATCGGAAAGTAGAAATGTTTTGTGCGCCACCAACAAAGCTGTTGTTTGCAGTTAGCTCGCGCCTGCGCACATTTCTTTATTCCACACCGAAACCTCGCATAAATACATAAAACCAGAAATCACAGCAAACGATGTCTTTAACCCCGCATCCGATGCATACAAACTGCTGCCGGTGTTACGCGTTGCTGTTGCGACTACGCACCGCAGATCCGTCTGGAAATTCTCAACTGAACTCGAACCGGAAAAAGAATAACAAAAACAAAAACAAAACCTCAATGAGAATGCAAGAATGAGGAACACACACCAACCACTGGAGTCATGCGCGCCACTAATGTATACAAAAATGTGGTGTCGTGAAAGGAGCGACGGGAACGTGAATGCGAGCACAACGTGTGGCACTGAAAACGTTTAGGCTGCGCCTGCAAGAAAAACAAAAACATCCAACGATCGAGGCATTGAAAAAGGTGAGGTCTGGAGCACACACCAACACATACACACATTCGTTGAGGTATGCGGGTGTGTTGTGCGCCTATGGGACGCGATCGACTGAGACCAGTGTAGAATAGAGAAACTCGCTTCAGAACAAAATCGAATTGAAATGCTTGAAAGCTAATGAGTTGGCACGAAAAAATTTTGGTTAGAGATGAACAGATAGTATTTTGATCAAAAAATATCGAGAGAATTATTGATGTTTAGTAAAAGACAAACGCACAGAGGTTAATACAAGGTTGTGTAGTTATGAGCAATAAATAAAAGCCAATTTCAATGAGTTTTAGTATTCAGCTGAGCAAATAGTCGAGTGCTTCATTCTATAAAATTGCACTTGCAGTGTAGGGAATTACAATAAATAATTGTAAATACATGGTCAGATTACTTAGCCAAACTATTTCAACTTTTTTATAAACCTTCTGGCTATACCTTTTCTTTGCCATTATTAACAATTTTAATATCAGAACTTTCAGAAACTTCTAATCGACAATAATAGACTGCACTAAAGTTATTTGAATCTTTATTTTATTCTTTTCGCTTTTCCTCGAAAAACAATCATAAAGAAAAATTCAACTGATTTCTGACTCGATTATGCAATTAACCCTAATTAACCCAGAAGTAAGCCTCACAGTCTCACTAAAAATTGCAAATTGTGATAAATCCAAAAGATTTTCGATTCCATTATTTTATGTAATTTTCTAATGGAAAGTTAGAATTATATTGCATTTTTAAAAATTTAACATTTTAGACAGTTTTTGTACTTTTTAAACAAATGTTTTCAGTAATTTAGCTCAGTTTTACAACCATTGTCAGTGTCACAACCATTGTGACCTTGAAATATCGGCAACGCCTTCTTCGTCCGTTAAGAACCTCATTCCATTGAATACCCAAGAACCAATTTAAAATTCTATGTAGCAAATTATTCACGCTCCACACACCACATGAAATTCAATCGATTATCTAAAACTTATCGAATTGGGCTCCATCGCTATGACCGTTACGCATGCGCGCACGCATAGGAATTTCTGCGCTGCCATGCCCTGCAAATCTACCGCCTGAGACCGGCAGCCGGCGGCCGACTGCACCGGGGCAATGTCACGCAGCCGCATCTGCATTCTAGTGCCATCGCCGACAGCCACTTAGAGAAGTGGGCTATTGCGCCAATGCGCTTCGACTGCACCGCTGACAGTTGCCCGGCGGGGGTGCGGGTGAGGCAACGCTACGCTAAGGTGAACGAGAGCACATGCGCAAACGCACATCTCTCCGCCATGCTGACAGTTGACTAGCCAAACCGGTTTTGCCCGGCATTTCGGTTTTTCGCATTTTTATGACTTGTTTGTTGTGTTGTTTTAATTTTCTGTCTTGTCTCCTCGGCACACTCACTTTTCCCCACTTATGTTGTTGCATGGCCGTTGGCTTCTGCCGGTGGTGCGGTTGCTGCTGCTCGAAGAGAATGTCAACGCAAGTGCAAAGCGCGGCCAGACCATTAAGCAGCCAGAGCTGCGAATATGCCCAAAGGTAGACAAACAGCTCGAACGCCAAGCAAGCACAGATTTTTATTTTTTTTCTTTGCTTAGCTGGGATGGGGTTGTGCGCAGGGAGGTGCGGAAAGTTCTAACGCTTAGATTATGTACCGTTGTTAGTCGTTTGCTGACATGCCGGAGCGACTGCCGCCGCTGCCACTGCTGCCGTTTGTAGATTCGCTATTGCCAGCTCGCCAAAACGCCGCTATGGCTCGCTGCGTGCATTCAACACTCGCTCACAGATATTTTCAATATTTTCATTAAAAATTTACAACTGATTTTAAAAGGCAATTCCCACGCAAGATAATTTGCAAGCCGGTGTTAATTTGTACACGTTTGACCGGTGTTTTTGTTGTTTTTTTCACTTTTTCAGAAGCGATGCACTCTAGACACTACTGCAAGTATTTTGCTTGGAACAATTTTTCCATATTTTTTCCACAGCTTTTCTTTTTTAACTTGAATGCCACATTAACTTTAATTTTTCTCACACCACTTTTTGCTTATATAATTTTGCACTTCACTTGCAAATCTCCAACCAACAGTAAAAGCATCTAAAAAGCCATAATTTATCGCATTCAAATGCATCCGTCCGTTAACACGTCACAACCACGTTCGCTCTGCCGCTGCCACTGAACACCACACAACGGCCGGAGGAGAAATTTTCTCCAGCGACGCCGATCGCCAATGAGCTCCCATTCACGTACAAATGGCCCAACAACAAAGTGCATTACGCTGTTCTGTAATTTCGCAGAATGAGCGTGCGTGGTGTAGAGCAAAAGAACCGTCGAATGAGTGTGTGCAGAGAATGGGAATGAATGCCGGTGAATGCGGACAATGGAGCCAGATATATGCAGCGTTACGGATAATGACCACAAGTTGGCGAAATATATTCCCATTTAAATTTAAGTGTTAAGTGTGTAAATCTATGTGTTGATTTGCAGCCCAGAGCGAAATAATCCATCGAAAATTGTTGAAAAAACACCGGCAATTGGCAACTTCACTCAGCTACGTATAAGGTGCCAATCGTAATACTCGATGTGAGCTCGGAAAAATTGCATACTTTTAGGCAGCAAAATAGGTATAGAACAAATCAGCTTCAATTGGCAAATAACATCTGATTCATAAACAATAACTGACTCCCCAAAGTAATCAGACAAAAAATTAAGAAATCACATTAACCCATATCGGCCCAATGTTCGATTAATCGAACAGTAAATTTTAGCATTTTCCATAATTCTTTGTGGGTTCTTTTTTAAACTTTGAACGCGAAAGTTTTGCACGATATGATGGTATGATTTGTAATATGGAATAATATGAGTTAATATGGGATATTTTGTATAATATGGCATAAATATATTCATTTCTCACACCTCTTCCCAGTTGTATGAATTCCCCAAACAAAAGGTAATTTTTTTACATAATTTCAAAAGTATCGAAAAACATTAAAAACAATAATATTTAAAAAAGTAACTATGCAGTCTTGTTAAAAATTTATCAAACTCTTGAAAACATATTTACACTTTTCCCATAAAACCAATATTACAGCCACAATATATATTTGTAGTTTGATTAATCAAACACCAAATATCTCGAAAACAATAATTTGAAAATTTTTGAATTTTCCGACCTCATTCCCTCTTAAAAAACAATGTTTCAATATTGACAAAAAAATCGCTGGGCTTATATGGGTTAGACATAAAATAAATTATAAAACAAACAAATTTGCACATAAGTGAGCTTTAATTATTTGGCAAATATTTTTAAAACTTATAAAATTGCAACCTTGTAAAACATTTGAATACAATACAAAATATTTAAAATAGTAATTGCAAATCTAAGGCCCCAGCACCCACTCGTTTTAAAAGTGTAACAATTACATTTTTAAAAATGCTACAATTACTAAAATGGTTCCTTGAGCACTTTGCCATGATCGATGCCATACACAAACTCATTGTCGCGCACATACGCCCACGCCATACGGCGCGATGTCCAGTGTATGCCAATCTGTCCCTTGGCATCCAGCGTGATGGCACCGCCAGTGCCACCCAAGCGCTCAGTCATCTCCTTGCACGCCGCTTCGGTGGCCTCCTGTGCCGACATCTGACCATGTCGTATGTTTGCCATTATTTTCTGCGCCAAATTGAAGCGCATTATGGTCTCGCCATGGCCCGTCGTCGACACACCGCCCACACAATTATCCGCATACGTGCCGCAACCCAGCAGCGGCGTATCGCCAATGCGTCCGGGTACCTTGCCCGTTATGCCGCCTGTTGATGTGGCCACCGCAATGTTGCCCAGATCGTCAATGGCCACTGCGCCCACTGTGCCCGGTTCGCCAGGACTCTCCTGCACCGCAGCCACTGATGCACGATCCAACTCCGTCGGCGCATAGGTAGTATCTTTGCCTTCCGCCTGCTGTCGCTTGAAAATTTCCAGCGCGTCCCGAGCACTCTGCGTTACCAGTGAGCCATCGGGCAATTGTTCGGCACCGTGCGACACAGCAAAACACTGCGCACTCGTGCCACCCAGAAACGTGTGGTTTGTCTTTTCCATTACCCAGCGTGCCACCGAAATGGGATGCATGATGTCGTGCAGCAACGTCACACAGCCACCGCGTAACTGCGAACCCTCCATGATGCTGGCTTCCACCTCCACCTTGCCATCGCTATTGAGACAGGCGCCGTAGCCGGCATTGAAGTTCTCATCGTCTTCCATGGCGCGCACCGCTGCCTCAACCGCATTCAGTGCAGCTCCCTCACCACCAGCGAGCAGCAGTGGCAATCCCTGGCGTAATGCCTTCTTCATGCCCTCCGTCTTGCCGGGCACTCGCGCATCGCTAATGCCACCGGCACCGCCGTGTACAAGCAACATTGGAGCGGGCATTTTTCTCAATTTGCTTGCTGTACCTTTCCTTCTGAGTTGCTGCAAATGCAGAGAAATAATGTTAATCAAGACTTCATGCATTTAAATGCCATTTTTAGGTCCAAACTTACCACTGAGCAAACGTCCACCGACCTCAGCCACTCGATTCTGATGGCTTTCGCTGCCGTACTCGTTCTTCCTGTTATCATTGTTTACATTTTGTTTTCTTTATTTCCAGTGAACGAACGCAACAAAAGAAATCAAACAAAAAGAGAATAAAGTCAAATAAATGATACGTATTCATTTTGCTGATATTACAATGGTACTACGCCGTCTTTTGAACGTTAAACATTTTCAACAGTGGGAGAACATTTCTATTGCAAATAAAATATAAATAAACATATATTTGTAAATAAACGCAATTTAATATACAATTTGGATGAGCCACTCTATAATATATGATTTTTTATTATTTTTACTTTGATATTTCTCGAGCATCCCTGGCTCTGCTTTTGATCAGTGGCAACATTGTATCAGCACATCAGCTACTGGTTAATCTACAATATGAATCTATCATTCTTCACATATCTGTCTCTCAACTTATCAACACAAAATGTTGCTGCAGCATGTACCAAAAGAATTACTTCGATTGCTTTCAACAGCAACAATTGACGATTTCCCATTTCGAAAAATGTTGTCATTACTACCTTCGCATTACCAAACCCAAACAAAATAAGCTTTGTGCAGTATTTTATTCCGAAAGCCATTTTAATTTTTTTCTTTTTTTAACTTCCAACATTTGAAAGTGTGGAAAGCGCACGAACCGCATCAACATGACGAAACAATTGCAAAATGTATCGCGTAATCGAAATATCGATTGCGTCATGAGCGGACTAAACGCACTGCCATCACTGCCTGCCTGTCTCCCCAATTCATTTCAATCATTCTGTTTTTTCTTCTCGAACGTTGTGGACGTATTTCGAACTTAAGAGAACGCTTTTATTTTTTTGCATTTCTTCAAATTGTGACTAATTTTGCCAATATTGCCGCCAACAGCGAGAGTTATTAATACAAAATTGCGAAGCAATAAACATAACCAGGCGGCAGCAACCAGCAGACAGTCAGTCCCCAGTCACGACGAGTTGAATACAGTTCAAATTTTCAACGCTTACCGAAAGCAACGAAAAACCAAATGCTTACTGCGTTTTAACTGAACAAACCAGCTCGTAAATATTGACGGGCAACGAAATTCTGGTGCTAATTTGGCAGCTAATCAACAACAACCACAACGAAATCCAGGTGAGTCTTTGGCCAATTTACAACTAACTTAAAATTTGTGTTGCCATTTGCAAAATGTGTTGTCAATCAGCAGATTGTCTCATTTGTGTTTATTGGGTGCAAGTCGGCTATTTCACACTGCCCCCATCGACCTCGTCAGCCAGCCAGCCGCCCCATTCCCTTTACCACAAGCTCGTAGTGTTTTTCCGTCTGCTCACTCGCACTTCTGCGTCCTTGTCATCATTTCCAAAACTATGTGTACACGTCTTGCCCCGCTGTTCGGCACGATGAAATTCAGCGTATCAGCTGTGAACGTTCAGTTCACTGCGCAGTTTTGTATTTTTCCAAATTTGTTTTTATATCTATTCGTTGAGGTTTGTTTATTTCCTCAACCACCAGCAACAGCTGCGGCTACACACAGCGACACACATAAGCCAAGCACAACAAATATTAAGCCATTCATTTTTTGTGCAATTGCAGTCCTTCTATTAGGCGCCGTTCACAGCAATGTTTAGTGGTGCATGGAAATGTTTTCGGAAATATGAACGTGCTGGAAGGATTAGCGTGACGAAATTTAAATTCTGAAACAAAAAGTTTACGTAGTACGAGTGTTTCACTTTATGCTGTTTTTTTAGTTTTTTAAAATCATTATTTCTTATTATTTCTTATACCACTTGTTGCTGTGGTATAAAAACGTAGTTCCAAAAATTGCCAAAAACAAAGTTTACATTACATTCAAATTTTCTCACAGTCGACCAAATGAATTGAGTATCTAGAAATCTCTATAAATAGTCTGCTCCACTTTATGTAAAATTGCTCAACGCGAACAGACACCGTGACCGCAATTTTCCCACTATTCATTGCAAACATTGAAAATAAAAGCTTCGGGGCCCCATGAGTTTTTAATGAAGGACTGAAACAAGACATTGTTGTAAGTGCTTTTTTTTGTATTTATTGTGCTACAACTCATTAACTACAAAAGCATTGAAATTTTGACATACAATAGTGTGCAGTGGGGTTTAGTTGCTCATTGAGCTAATAATTACGAAGCTATTAAAATTATCCACTAAATTGAAATTTAATCTAAAATGCACTTTTCAATTTATTCACAGCACAAAGCAAACAAAAGCTTTTAGACGGCAGCAATTTGCTGGCAAGTTAATCATTATCCATTCCATGTTGCAACTGATCAAACAAAGAAAACTGCCAGACGCATAAAAGTGGGAAGTCGACCGTTCCAACAGTATTCCCACACTCGTATAAGCAAGTTCCTGCTAAAAAAGAGGAATACAGACAAAGAAAAGACAACGCTCCACCAGTCACCATACACACACACACACTCCAAACCAGCCAGAGTTAGTCACGTTCCAGTCGGCAGCCAGTGGTTTGGCATATTTGGACAAAACCACTTCACCATTCCAGCGCATTTGGAAATAAGTAAGCAAAACAAAAAGCGCCAAAGTTTCTTTGTTAGACGCGGAATTGCACAGTTGCTGCAAATTCCATTACCAAGTGGGGCAACAACAACTTAACAACAGAAACTAAAGCGCACGCCGTCAAATCAAAATGCCAGCTGATTCAGTTTCAAGGTGAGCATTGCCCATAACTTTGGCTGTGAAGTGACAGCAAGGAGTGACTAAACGTTTAAGCAAAGGGAGGAGGCGCAAGCGGCGTAGAAGGTAGAACAATTCGCACGTCTTAATAAACTTGAACGCCGCACTCCACTTTGAACCGCTTCAAGCGTTTTTGCGACGCATTTGTTACTTCGCTGGTTTTGCGCAGTTTGTGAAATTTCACTGTTTACTTTCTGACAAATTGTTTATAATCATTTTTTCTGTTTCTTTTTGAACTTAATTGCATGGCAAAGAATGAACTCCAATGGTTCGGGCAGCGAGGCGAATCCTTCCGAGGAACTGCTGAGCTCTTCGCCTGGCGCCTCAAGCTTACGTTCGCGCACCGAAAGCGAAAGTTCAGACAAGTAAGTGAAAAGTCTTCATTGATATTTATGTATACTTGTACATATGTGACGTTCGAAGGCTACGTTATTAATTAATTAACTATTAACTATAATTTGCCACACAATTTCAGGCTAACACGTTTCGTTCTGCCCAGTATGGATGGCAGTCCGCCCAAGGTGCTAACGCTCAACGAGGTGGCACATGTGGTGAAGAACATACAAAACATGGAATTGGTGCACGAAATTGCCATTAACCCCGAGTTCAAGTTGCAACCTTATGAACCGCCCGAGAACAGGTAATGTATTGTGCCTTTTTTCTTTATTCGTATTAAAAAATGCCTCTTTTAGCCTTGAACGCCGCATCAAGGACATCATGCACAAGGCCTTCTGGGACATGCTGCGCGAGCAATTGAGTCAGGATCCGCCATGCTATAATCACGCCATACAGTTGCTGGCCGAAATCAAGGAATGCTTCCCGCAGATCCTATCGCCCAACAATAAACGTGCCTTGGAGCACATTAACGAGGTGCTCGATGACACTGTCATACGGCAGCAGGCCGAAAACGGTGTGCTCGACTTCAAGTCGTACGCCAATTTCGTCATACAGATCATGGCAAAGTCGTGCGCGCCTGCGCGCGATGAGGTGGTCCATAAGCTGACCGAAATCAACGATGTTGTGGACACGTTCAAGAGCATTTTGGAAACCATGGCACTGATGAAACTGGACATGGTGAATTTCCTGCTGGACTTTGCGCGCAACGACATCATGGTGAATTCGGTGGAGTATGAGAAGAAAAAGTTCAGGGAGTACTTGGAGTACTACAAATGTAAGCATCGAATTGAGCAGCGTTCATTGAATGTCGAAATAGCACGTACCTTAAAATTTCAGTTGGATTCCCTGCAACGGAGAAATGGCTAAAACGCAATCGACCACACGATTTCAACAATGTGCCCAACGCTGTTGAGCAAACAATTTCCAATGCCTACATGGATCTCATGGATTGGGATGAAGCGGAGGAATTTCCCGAGGTGCTGTCCACCGACAAGCAACGCATACTGAAGATGGGCCAGCGTGCCAAACGGCTTGTGGTCTGTGCATCGGTGATCTCAGTCTGCATGGCCATACCAGTAATATCGCAGCGCACCGAAAATCGCGTTGCTCTGGCAAAGCAAATCGAAATTATTGTGCAAGGCACCACCAACGAAAAGTGAGTTACAACTTTAAATGACACCTAATGATGCTAAAGATGAAATTATTATTATCATTTGTCGCTTTCAGAGAGCTGCTGAATGCTCTGGACAATATTTGGGTGCAAGTGAAAACCGTTATTAACGATTATCTTCAAAAGGAGTCTGATCCGGTAATGGACTCGGCCACAGAGAACATGTTGATGGCGCAAGTTATGCAAGTCGGCAACAAGGATGCCCCTGTGCGCACTCTAATGTGTATGTTTTTCTTATAGCTTTACACGAACTTGCGACGGAAATTATTTTTTCTCAAATCGTATTTACAGGGAAGCGTCTGCAGACCTACTTCCGCCTGGCATTGCGCAGCAAAGGTGGCGTGGCGCCACCACCACCCGGCTACGCAGATTTCCAAGACGAGCTGGAGGCCTATAGCACTGCACTCAAGCGCATCATTGCCTACAATCACTCTGTATTCGGTGACTATTTTATGCAAATTCTAACGAAACAACGCGGCGATGCCGCAGCAGGCAGTGAGGGGGAGCCAACTGCAGCTGCTAGTGACGTAACACAAACATCTCAGGAAGCACGAGAACAGTAGTGGTGAACGGATGGAATGTCTGAATTTTAGGCACGATGAGCTTGAGTTGTGCGGACGTGACGATTTTGGGCACAGGAAGTTTGAATGAAGGACGGCAGAGTTCGTATTGTGCGGCACTGAGCAAGCGAGCGCGGTTCGTTGTTCTTGCTGAATGATGTGCGCACGACTGAATGCGCAGCCTCTGCCAAACTGTGAAATGTGCAGTGATCACGAACCGACACAAGAATCGCCATTTCTAAAGCTAATGCACCACTCGCAACCGAGCAGTATTGGACATAATTAGTGACAGCGAAACGAAAAGGATGCTTAAAACTGAAGAATACGCTTGCGTATATGCAAAAGAAAAAAACCAAAAAAAATCAAGCAACAAGACTCCACTTTTTCGTCAAAATTTCTTTGTTTGGCTAAATTTGAAATGAAGTCGCCCAAATTGAATGTGAAAATAAAATAGCAACTTTTCTCTCTATGTTTAATTATGAACGTGCATATAATGATAACTCGGATGTCAACTACATAATGTAGCTATAGTTAAAGTAAAGAATGATAATCGAAGTAGTGCGAAATGCAATTAGCATCAATGCCCAGTTCAATTTCCAACAATTAAAGTATTTCTAAGCTGTAATCGATTTCTGTTTATAGCAAGAGTTCATAGTGTTAAAATAGATTCAATTTTGTTCATTTTGAAATTGCCCAAACTGCAAGCAAACCGTAGCAATATTAGTTTATTTAAAATACAATTTTAATAAAATATGCAAGACAAGTGTACAACAACCAAAAGTAGGTCAACACCGAAAAGCAACCACCAATTCAATTTGAAGTGATATTTATGGATCATACAGAAAATTTTAAACTTTTAAACGGTATATGATTTGTTCCTTAAGACCTTTGTTTCAATTGTTTCCCCATATCCCTTTTATAGACGTGTTGTGATATGGACTTTGAGTTATGTTGTTAACTGGCAATACTTATGCATTCATTTTCAAACATATATAGCATATACCTGCATCTATCGTATACAGAAGTGTTTGAACTAACCCGTAAAAATAGGAAAAGGCAATTTTTAAAATATTTTTATTATGCTTAAACTATACAATTGATGTAATCAATAAAATACCATTACAATGGATATATTCAAAACGCTGTGGTTGAATGTTTTTATCAGGTTCTTCATGAAAAAAAACTTTTGAAAAGGTGATGCTATTTTTTTAAACTAAATTTTAATATCTTCATCAAACAAAAATTGAATATTAAATACATTTTAATATTTTTATCCAATTTTCATTACAAAATTCAAATCCAAATTTTACTGTAGTGTACTCATTTATTAATTCAGTGTGTTGTAAATAATAGTGTATTAGAAACATTTGGTTTTCATTGCGTTATTTTGCAACCGATTACAGAGGAAACAAGTTTCTTCCTCTCTACTGTAAAGCAACGATAGAGTAAGTTCGGGTAATGTGATGAAGTGGTTTATTTCAAAAGTGCGTTGACCTTTTCCGAAATTAAACTTTTTAAAACAGCATAACAGCTAAAAAACTCTTGCTGCATGATTTTGGATGTGTTTGCTTAAATAGTTTACAGTCAGTGTAATGAAGTGCTTTGAATAGTGCTTCCTCAAGTTTTGTAAGTCATGAAGTTTGAAAGCATAAAAAGCACAAAAAAATACTATTTAAGATAATAATTTATTTATTTATTTATTATATTTATTTAAAACGGTTGCCGTTTAAAGGGATTCGTAAGGAGTCGATCGATTCGGAGAAGCAAAGGAGCTAACTTCATCTTTGATTTCTAGCAGTTGCGTCTTAGAATAACGCAGTTTCGATTTTGTTAATTGAATGTTAAAAGCCCATAAGAAATTTCGTCCTAAAATAATAGGTACATAGAGCACGTCGTCGGGTACTACAACAATGGAAATTCGTTTTGTTTGTTTTAAAAATTGTATTTTGCAGTGGGTTTCTGCTAGGACATTAATGGTGTGTCCACCCACGGCACGATATTTCGACCGTTTCGGTTTACAGACCGAAGCTCGAAGGTCCTCGGGCACGCAGGACTGCCGTATGAAACTAACTGGGCTACCCGTATCAAATAAGGAGAATAACTTTATAAATTGTTCCCTCCCAACCGAATCGACTCTAAAAGCAATACTGACATTATTGAAATTGTTGACGGAGTAGTAGTCATCTTCCTTGGCGATGGCAGATGGCTTCAGGACCTTCTTGGGGTTCGGGCACGAACGGTGGTCGTGGCCCACCTCCCACCAGCGGAAACATGACCCGTTTCGACGCAGCGGATACGGGCACTGTGACTTGATGTGGCCCCGCTGCGAACAGTTGTAGCATAGGGGCTCTTCCGGCCCCGCTGACCCTGGCGGAACAGATGTTCGTCTGGCTGGCGGTTGTGTGTCGCGGCGCTCTGTTGGTCCCTCGACGAGTTTTCGCTGGTGCTTCTTCACCAGCATCTTCAGTTCTGCAACGCTGTTGGCTCCGATCAGCAGTCCAACGCTACCCACCCCATGGCCGATCCCCTCGATTATGAAATCGACGACCTCCAATTCACCGATGTCAGACCGCATCCCAATTGCCTGCATCTCCAGAATGTAGCGATGCAGCGACTCCTCCTTCTTGTTCCATCGTCTCCGCTGAAGCATATCATAGACATCCTGTCGCGAGACTGCGACGTCGAATTCAGCAATTAAAGCCCGCCTGAGGTCGGCGTAGCATAGCGCGGCAGTTATCGATAAGAAAACCCGTGCCGTGCCCGTCAGCGAACGGCGCAGGCAGAGCAGCTTGAAGCTGTCGTCAGCGTTGGTGGAACGCATAAGTTCCTCGAAGTCACGTAGGAAATGTCCTACGGCATAAGCGGCGTCATCCCCGCTAAATTTGGGGATAGCGTGCTCGACGTCAGCGAAGCTCGGCGGTCGTTCCTGCGTCGGCGCGGTATTCTTCAACTCGTGGATTTGTTGCAGCAACTTGACGATCTCCAAACGCTTCTTTAACATCGCCACTTCCTCATCAATGGCAGCGTCGTAGCAGGCGCCATTGCTGTCTACACTAACGGCTTCGGCAGAGAAAGCGCCGCCATCTTGACAACGCGGTATAGCGTGTCTTTCGTAGCACGCGCTTTGTCGCCTACTGTACCGTGTCCAAAGCCTTCGTTTCGGGCTGCAGCGGCAGTTTCGGTGGAAGCGGCCTCGTCGGTGGTGGCGACAGTGTTGACTGCAGCGGCAGTTTTGGTGGCAGCAGCCTCGTCGATGGTGGCGGCAGCAATAGCGTCCGCTGCAACGGCAGTGTTGATGGCGGTCGGCTCGCCGCTGATATCCAGCGGAGCACCCACCATTTGAGTGTTCAGCTTACACAGCTGACCAACATGGCCGTTGGGGAAAGATCTATCTCCGCTTTTGCTAGCGTCTCCGCCATTTTTCGTTTTCATTTATTTTTCCGTTTCTTGACCCCACACTTGAGTTTTAAGATAATAATTTATTTAATTCGTATGGTTACGTCTGTACACTAGAATGGTCACACAAGAAATGAAGATGGCGTCCCTGCTGGTCAGAACCGAAGCCCAGGGTCGTATTTCCTGAACTCTGGTGCTTCCAAGTTATTCGACTTAAAACTACGGCGTTGCCATATTGAAACGTCAATAATTAGAAAGTTCAAGGCTAATCGAAGAAGTAAATCAGTGATATCGGTTATGAGTTTGCGAGGTATGCCCTTTTTAACAAAATTATTATTTATTTACAGTATTTACTTATTTTACAGTTTATTTATTTACAGTACCCAAATTTATGACAGTAGTACTATTTGTATACAGAAATGTATATATGCTCAACTTTATTATATTTGAAGTGGAATAATCTCAAAAATCAGTTATGGTTAAGTTTCAGATAAAAAAACCCATGAAATCATGTTTTTCGATAAAAAATTTTTAACCCTTGGTTAACCCCGTGAGATTGCGATTGAAAAATGAGAATCATTTTTGATTTGGAGTATTTTTACCAAGTTTGAAACTAATAGGTCTGTTAAATAACTTTTTTGGGTATATCACATTACCCGCCACTTTTATCAGACGCCAATATTTGAATATTTTTATTTGTAATTAAAAAACTCGTCAACAGTTTAGCTTAAAGAGTTTATAATCTAAGATATACTAAAAAATGTGTCAGTGAGCAGTTTGAGACCAAAAAAGTGTATTTAAAGGCAAAGTGTGTCGGGAATCACCATAAAACAAACAGGTATATCAAATTACCCGAACTTACTCTATTTATGGTTCAAATTTTTTGGTGACACACACCAAAATATCAAAGAATTTGGATCTTTTGAAGTAAAATACTTGCCCGTTAAAAAGCTCCCAAGCCACCATTCGATATCGTTAATGTTACTTCTGATTGTTACAGACATCCAGATGACGAATTTTTGCAACAAAACTTTTTTATCAACACTTTTTTATCAAAAAGCTGTTTTATCAAAAAATGTTGATCCTCTGTAATTCTTTGTATTCATAATTAATGTTACTGGAACGAACAGAAACTCTATTGCGTTTGGTTTTGTACACAAGTCAATTGTTTACCAAAACTAAATTAGGAAAAAACGGTGACTCTCTGAACTAAAATACTTGCCTGTGAAAAAGGTCCTGGCCGTCATTCGAAATCGTATTGAAACTAAGTCAATATTGCTCATAATTCTTACAAAACGCCATACGACGAATTAAAACGCGATTGCGTTTATTTTTATACACAACATTTTTTGATTTTGATTTTCTCAAATTTAGTGTCCGACCGAAACCAATTTTTGAGCCGAAACCGAAACAGAATTTCTGTTTTTTTTGTAATATTCGGCAGAGAAAACCAAACCAACCAAAACTTATTTATTTGTTATTTGAAATAAAAATAACCACATCAAGCATCAAAATCACAATTTTTCAACAACAAACAAACATTTTCACTTTATATCTGCTTGGCTGCACTAAATATCTGTTCACTCGCTACACAATAAAAAGTAAAAAATATTCTAGAAAGTGTTGGTTTCGACCGTTAGGGCATTTTTTGGCCGAAACCGAAATCACTTATTTGGGCCGAAACCGAATATTCGGTCGGACACTACTGAAATCCTTTGTACAATAACAAACCTGTAAGTCAATGTTGCTTATGAAACTCTATTGCGTTTAGTTTTTTACACAAACCTATTGTTTACAAAAACGAAATTAGAAAAAAACGGTGATCCTCTGAAGTAAAATACTTTCCTGTAAAAAATATTCTGGCCGCCATTCGAAATCGTAATGAGACTGTAAGTCAGTATCACTGATCTTAACAGCCAACGACAAATTGAAACTAAAATGCGTCTAGTTTCGTACACAAAACATTTTTGTCAACACCAACTGATACGAAACTGATGATCCCCTGAAGTAAAATGCTTGCGAAACAGCTTCCTAAACTTTCACCATTCGAAATCGTCATGAAACTGTAAGTCAATGCTGCTTTTGATTCTTACAGCCAGACGAATTGAAACTCGGTTGTGTTAATTTTTGTACACATTTCATTTATTGAAAACAAAAACAAGTTAAACATTAAAAAATATATATACGCAATAGTAGTCATAATCATCATAATATGGATAATGTATGTATAGTTAATATTAATATTGATTATTCTCTCTCATTTTCCTATATAACTATATATGTTTCAATGCATTTTATTTCGAGTGGTGTTAAATACATATCTGTATAGTTAATATAGCAAGGGGGAAGTAACTAATACAAGCATAATCTAGTGTTGTTTTTCCAAAACTTATTACAGGCAATCTTCTTCTCAATTAAAACTCATCAACTCGTTTCGGCATTGGTCTGCAGCACTGGCTCCACTCGATGCTCCAAAGTGAAATGCTGAAATCCCAACGGACTATTTACGACACTAACACAGCAGAGGGAAAACTACAAACGAATTTCTGATACTAAGAACCCAACTCAATTCACAGTCGCTTCGCAGTGCGTTTGCTTACTGGCCCAAAGGGTTTGGTGGTCCTGAGCGCAATTTTGTTGTCTCAACACTTGACGACCTAAACTTATATACCATAGATGAATAGTCTTGGGTGTAGCTTGGCAAGTAGAGAATATCACTCAAGAAGCTGACAGGCGAATAGCTGAACTCGACAGTGGCCACAAATCGAAAGCAACGAAAGTAGTTGAAGGTCCATGGTTGGTTGAGCGAAACGGCCAGGCGGCCGGCCAGCTACGGCCGCAGCGGAGAGTAGCAACACAGATCGGTTAAGGAAAACACGTGATTTAGCACGAATCGGAAATCACAATACGTTCTCAGCACAATCAATTACTTTGTAGTATGCTTCGCACCACTTGATCAACAGTTTAATATCGTAAAAAATAGTAGGTAATATGTATGTATGTATAGTGTGTATGTGTGTGTGTGTGTGTATAATGCATTCGGAATGATGCTGGGAGAGCAGGCGTTCGTTTGCAGAATGTTCTGGCTGCCTCCGCTTCGGACTTCGGAACCGTTCGTTCGAGTAACAAACTGAAAATTTATGGGGGAATCTTTGTCTTTTCTCAATTTCGGTTGCGGTTTTTCGTTTATCGCCCAGGGTGGGTTGCCGGTTGGCCGATGTGGTGTGGGTGTGTGAGTGTGTGCGCAATTTATCTGTTGTTGTGGCCGTTCATGTCCATGGCGAGGAAGGTGTCCTTGCGGTCCAAGTATTCCTTGTAGCGCACCAAACCGTAACTAGTGGTGGTGGGGAGAGAGAGAGGGCGAACGTTTTAGTTGCGGCTGCTTGGCGTGCGCGGTGACTGCACAGTGGTACTTACTCAACGTAGTCGAAATCGATTGTGGAATGTTCCGCCTGAATCAAGCTCCAGATCACCCAGAAGAAGTGCGCGGCCAGTGCGAACTGGTTCACCTGCACGTACAGGCGCTCGACCTCGGCGTCGGGGATGTGCGCCCGCTGCTGGTACGTCTGCAGGTAGATGCGCAGCCACTGCAGCTGAAACTCGCGCGTCGGATAGAGGGCGTAGTCCACGTCGTCGACGCCGGCAAACTCGCAAAAGTGGTTGCCGATGTCGAACGCCTGGAAATTGTAGTCGGCGTACTCGTAGTCGATGAAGCTGACGCGCTCCTGAGATTCCAAGACGATGTTGCCCAGCAGCAGATCGTTGTGGGCGAACACCACCGGACTGCCGAGCGTCTCGAGGCGCCGGTACAGTGCGGCGAACTCGTCGCGCATGCGCGATATCGGCAAAAATGTTCCCTCAAGTCTGTAAATGTGTGGTGAGTGAAGGCAATTTGCACAACGCACAGAAAAGAAAAGACCAGAAAAGAATTTTCAGTAAATGCTGCTTCAGTAGTTTCTTATTTTTTTCATCCTCTTTTGTATTTTTTCATTTTTTTGCTCTTTTGATTTCAATGTTTTTGGTTTTGTTTTTTCGTTTTCATTTTCATTTTTGTTTTTAATTGCAATGTTCAAATCAATAATGAATTGTAAACAATAAATTGTAAAATTAAGGCAAAGAAATTAGTTACTAGTTTATGCAATCGGAAACGAATGAACAGACGACAAACGACAATACGGGGAGACGAGACGAGACGGTCAAACGATCGTGTACGCATTTGTGCTCGTGCTTTCGGTTCGGTTCGTGGCCATGCCCATCTGGCAGAGGGCCGAACGAGCGGGTTGCGCGTGCGAGCGAGTGAGCGAATGAGCTAGCGAGCGTGCGTGCGAGCGAGCGAGCGATCGAGCGAACGGAGCAGAGGGGGAGCGATCGATCGATTCAAATCGTGCGAACGTGTGCGAACGCTGACGAGTGAGTAAGCAAGTGTTCAACAGCCGAACACCCACGTCCACGTGCTCGTCTTCGTCCTCATCCTCGTCCTCGACACCGCCACCGCCACCGCCCCCGCCATCCTAGTCCTTCTATTTTTGTATTGGGGTGGGGCCTACAAAATAATGATGTTGCATGTGACGAAATAAGTTTCGAATGTCGAAGGAAGATTACCTTTTGTGCTTGTCGGCATCGCTGAACCGCTCAGGTACGAGATCGAAGAACTGGTGCACTTTCTTCCACAGCATTGGCACGGGCGTTGGCGTTGGCTGGGCGCCGCGACCGTCTACGGCGCCGTCGCCGACATTACGCACCTGCACGTCGCGATGCATCTCGGCCATGCGACGGGCGACCAGTCGCCACACCTCCGGCTGGAGCACGTTCTCCGGATTCAGCGTCACACCAGGTACATAGTCGTAGGCGAGGCCATTCTTGAAGGTCGCATACAGCGACGGCGCAAAGCCGTACGAGTGCAGCAGCAGAATGTTGCGCATCTCGGCCTTGCGATCGATCAGCAGGTCCGTCTTGTTGCCGTAGACCCGCACCAGCACAACGTTATCGGCGGGTGCAGCTGACGACCTGGCGCCGGTCGACGCGGACGCCAACGATGTGTTGGTGGCGCTGGTGATCTCCGAGTCGTTGGTGTCGTTGGTGTCGGCGTCACTGATGTTGCCCGAATCATTGTTGTCGTCGTAGCTGGCGGATGAGCCGTTGCGCGCGGGAGCAATGAGATGCGAATTGCCGTTCGAGCTGCAGTTGCTGCCGTTGGCGGAGTGGCCGTTGCTGGCGACGGCATTGCTGGCGTTGTCCGAATTGTAGAAGCAGCCCACGAGTTTATTTGTAATGCCATCGGTAAATGACTGCAACGAGATAAAGGAAGAAGCGTGTTAAAAGTAAGCGACACCATTGACGATTGTGAGACACGTGTGCCACGTTTAATTGGTGAATACAAAACTTCAAGGACCATGCGTCATTCTTAGACATTCACATTTAATTTATACGCAAGAAGAAATGCTTTATTGCAATGAACTTGTACGGTCCTCATAAATTACTTTGACTTTCACTGACGCAACGCAGACAGACATTCGTAAATTCTGCTATCTAATCAGACAATTTAAATCACAGAAAATTGAGTTGCTGCCGCCATCATCAAATACTATATACATATATATACATTCTCGAACATTCATACATTGGCCATTTGCTGCGGTTTTGGCGCATCGCTTCCCGGTTGATTCCGCATGAGCGTTGCGCCGTCATATCCTTTTCAATTGATTCAAAGATGGGCCAATTACACTCACCGCGAACTGTCAATTGCGTGCGCCAAGCGGAAAGTTTACATTAATTTGTTTACGTGTTTTATTTGGCGAATTTTTATGACCTTTATGCGCTCAATTTGTAGAAAATTGCACTATACTGATTTCCGTAATTGAGTTATACGTAAAGAAATACAGCTCGAGCCAAATTTAATGCAATTTGTATGAGGTGTTTTATTAAACTTTATGAATGTTTATGACTCGTAATTGCATGAATAAAAAGATCGCAACGATCCATGAACAAAAAGATCGCAACGATCCATAGAGTCTGCAATTGTCTGCTGGGTTAATGCAAACAATGTGTGAATGTGCCATAAATTCAATTGCTTTCGACAGGCAATAGTGTGAAATTTAGCACACAAATGTTAAAGAGATCTCTCCAAACATTTAAGGTTTTTATTGAAAAATTACCATTCAACCGAATCGCGCTGGTAGTGTTTAAACACCCCGAATACAAAAAATGCTGGTGCATAATATGGTTTCAAATGGAAGTGGGCTCAAAAGTTGGCACACCCTCAAAAGAAATCTTGTCTACGCCATTGTGCGCTGGAGATCTCGTCAAAAAATTTGTTTTCTAAGTTGGAACATATCTCAACTGGCTCAAGTATCTGTTTGAGCGTCATCTGTTGTTAATGTATAATAGCTTTTGTAATCAAGTCAGTCTTTTGTGTTCTGCGATTTTCGCAGAATGTCAATTTTAGTTGAGCAACGAGATTTTCTGAAATATTGTGTTTCTAATAAAACGTTGAAAATGTAACAGAAGCCTACGGGAACCTGACAATGTCGAAAACTCAAACCTACGAGATCTATAAAGAGTTTAAAGGGATCCGTACTCTGGTTGATGATTTACCTTGGTTCAGTCGTCTATACACCAGATCATCGTGTGAACATCAAATAGATAGCAGTCGATCTTGGTGTCTCGTTCGGATCGGTGCAAAGCGTTATACACGATGTTTTGGGTTTGAGATCATTTGAAGCGCAACTTATGCCGAGACAGCATTGGATTGATGTCCGCTAAAGAAATGCTTTTCTTGGACAAAAAATATGGACTGCATCATTACCGATGACGAGACATGGGTCCATGAATATGACATCGAAGCTAACCAACAACCATCGTAATGGTGCTTCTCAAACAAGCCACATCCTAAACAACAAGTCTATCCAAAATCAAGGCTTTGTCTATGGTGTGGGTGTGGTCCACTCAGAATTTTTCTGACAAACTAGACAGTAAATAAAGGATATTACGTAATCATTTTAAAGAGAGTTAGAAGAAAAAAGCTCGTCGAAGAGTCTAAAATTGTTAGGAGACAACCGTGGTCTTCTCACCACAACAACAAATTGACACAGATTCCATCTTCTAAGCGGCTATTTGACCAAAAACAACGTTCAGACCGTTCTGCAAGTTTCATATTCACTCGACATGGCTTCTTGTGAGTTTTTCCTATTTCCTCGACTCAAGTTACCACTTCGCGCCAAATGCTTTGAGACCATTAACCAGAATTCGTAGAAGAAGCTAAGGGCGTTTCGAAAATCTGCCTTTGAAAATTGGTTTCAAGTTTGGAGGAAGCGTTGGACCATGTGTTGTGCTTGGAATGGAGATTACTTTAAGGGATATTAAATGAAGATCGTGGATCGTGTTCGTTTCTTTAAGAATTTCTGGAATGTTTTAATCAGAAGGTATAGAGAGATCTATGTGAGATGAGGTGTGGTCTATACAGATAGATCAATAAGTCATTAATTTAAGTGAATTAATTTAATTTTTTTCAAAATAATTTGATACTTTAATGCTGAGATTCGCTCACTAAAAACACCCCATAAGTTTTATCATGAGAAACCATCTGCAATTGCTATGAAAAATTGTTTGATATGAATTTCTCCATTTATCACATTTTTACATAGTTTCCTTTAAAGTCTTGAAAGGACAATTCGACAAATACTTAAACCCATAAAATATAGAAAGTTTTGCAAACGGTTGCGAAAGAAGCAAAATTAGGAAACTAATGCGTGATAAAATATTTGCTAATGCATTTATCAACCTCATCCTAATTGCTGAAATTGATAGTCATTATTTTTTAACTGCCCACTGTCAAGTGGGCGTTTCTGCTGCAGGGCCTTGCTCGGGCTGATTTCTGACAAAACGCTGCTCTACATATGTCCACATGTTACTGAAATCGCTGTCAAGTGTTCTACATATTTTAAGCATCGCAAATCTGCTCACCGCTTTCGAAATAATTTTGCACATCAGACATGCCGGATCCAGTGAGCAACGACAGGTCTTATCGTGTTGACCGTATTACGGGGCAATGGCTTCGCTTGTCTAGAAAGACGCAGGGAATTGACTCTCGAAATATATTTACAAATGTATAATGTATATATTAAATACAATGAGTATTTGTTTCTCGACTACGACAGCACGAGTGCTGGCAAACAAACAAAATATGGATATATATATTTTACCTCGTCCGCAAACATTCCAGCACAAATAAATGCAAAAAAAATCCTACTCTTTAGTGAGCAAAAGCAATGCAATTTAAAACGAAACCAAAAGCAGTAAATAATAAAATCAGAAAAATGAAAAAAGCGGTATTCACATTGCAAGAACGAGTCGGAAAGTTGCAAAACGCACAGGTGTGAAGGCACTGTTTTGACTTTGGCGCAGAATCTGAAGAAATTGCATTAATACCAGACTGGCGGTATTCACAAACTGGTAATAAAACAGTGTAAATTGAAACCTTGAATGTATCTTTTAGAATGCGTTGAAACAATTCATTTGTTTTTGTTTTCTTTTAACATAGAAAAGAAAGATAGATGTTAATGGGATCATAATGCGCTGAGACCGGTAATGATATATTATGCACCCTACAACTGACAGTAAGAGAACATCGCCTAGACCCACCGGCCTAATAAAACTTAGTGACTCACGGTGGTTTCGGTGCGTGATGTAATCTTCACAGTGGTCAGAAGTCTCCTCCGTAGATTCACATAACATAAAGGCACTTACGTGCTCTAGGTCAATTGTCCACATGTGCTTTCGCAGTCTGTAGTGCCAAGTTAGTAATTTGTATCACCTGGTCTTTCCTGAAGCTGAGCCGTTGCAATCTTTAATGAAGGTTTTCGAATGCCGAAACATTAGACAAGTGTACTCAGTTGCTGGTTCTTTTCTTGGATCTTAGTAACTACGCTATGGTGTGCATACCCGACCCAATGAAGGGCTCTTCAAGAGAGATCTCTTCGGTTCAAGAAAGGCCGTAACGGCAGCGTTCCTAGCAAGGCTGTTCGCCCTCTCATTTTCGTCTTATCTTCTATAGCGGCCTTTAGACGGTCGCACATGTTTGCAATCATGTGCGATGGGGGAAATGTGCGATGAGCGTTTACACGGTCAAACATGTGCGCACACTTCAGTTGTCTCGCTGCTGCCAACGAAGCAACATGGTATGCGCTTTCGCATAAATTTCTTTAAATTTGCATAAAAGCACCTCATATGCTGCGTTTCTTTTACATTTATTTTTATATTCTTCGCTTTTCACTTTCCACAGTTCGGGATGGTGTCCATACACTTGAATGAACTCCTTCCACAACATTTCATTTCTTTGCGACGCCATCCTCACTGTTCGCTGTCTACCGATCGAATGACAAAATGCACTATGTGCGTCGCACATGTGCGTCACGCCGGCAGAGAAATCAAAAAATTTTGAAAACCGTCGCACATGTCCGACGACACGAATTTCTTGCGTTTACACGGTCATTCTTCTCGTCGCGCCGCACATGATTGCGGACATGTGCGACCGTCTAAAGGCCGCTTATAACACAGACGATTTTGGCATGGTTGCATGAGCCAAGTTTATTCAATGCCTCCAGCACTAGCCCTGAGATTATCTCAAAGGAAATTTGCAACCCGTTTGAACACTGGCGCTCATGCATTCCACGTTGAAACGATGTTCCAGCGCACTACGCATTACAGAGAAAGTTCGTTTCTGGCCCGCACAGCGCGGCTGTGGAATGGTCTCCCTGCGGATATCTTCCCCAGCACTTATGATCTCGATGGGTTCAAGGCAAGAGTCCATAACCACTTCACTCGTAACCCTATCTCCTAACCTTTATATCCTTCCTGAACCAACGCAATGCCTCGCATTAATAGGGGTCATCCCCTGCGCGTTTGTTCGAGCTTAAAAAAAAAAAAAAAAAAAAAAAAAAAATTAGTGCTTTGATGGCTGCTTCACTATCCGAAGATATAACAATTCCTACGTCCTTAGAGTTCAGGTTTGAAAGAAGAAAAAGTTGACAAATTTCTTACTTAAGGGTTAATTTAAGCTTTTACTAAAACGTTATAAGAGTTTGTGAATACCGCAATTACATTTTGTGCGCATTTAAATTGACAAATTAGCAACTGAAAATCATATTTTTGTATTTCACAGCTTATTGTGAAAATGAGCAGCTGACTGCTCAAATGTTTGTTTTATACTTTGTGCCCGATTTCGTTTTACTTCAACAGCTATTTACATAGACGTTAACTAACTCAGTGCCAATAAGTATACGTAATGTTATTAGCCCTTTAATTGTTTAATTTTGTTTCGAAAGATATCTAAAAATTTTCTTTCTGTAAAATTAAGCCAATATGACAAAACAATTTAACGCCATATCGTCTAACACAGTCATCCATGGCTGATTTTTCTCACTACGGTGGGTGTGGACAATCTTATATAGTCTATAAGAAGTCAGAATCATTTGATATCATCAACACTGATTTGCAGACATGTGATGTCACTTTGTTTTGCTCGTTTAGTGGGCACAAAAAGTAGGCGTGGCCGATTCCATATAACCTATGTTGACCACAGTGATGCGCCGGATTGTTTGATACCCATATCGCCTTTTAAATGTGTAGCATAGTTGAATTTTGTTAACATAGTAGGCATTCGAAGTCGGCGTAGACAGGGGCGGATTCAGAAAAATATTTTCGGGGGGTTTCAAAAATTAATTCTTTAATATTCATAAATGTTTATGTATATGCCTTTTAATTTTTATGTAGTTTTAAAGACGACCCTAATATTTCAAGGGGGTTTCAACCCCCAAAACCACCCATTGAATCCCGCCACTGGACGTAGCCAATCTCATAGAGCCCACGTACCCTTCTCACACAAAAGAAATCGTTCGGCACTTATTTCATCTAAGTCAGTTCAATGGTTTTGACCTGATTGTGGCCCAAAAAACATTAGTTTTTTATAAAATTGTATCGATATGTATGATTGAAAGAAACCCGAATATTCTGAAATATTTTAAAATATTTTAAAAGATCGTTAAACAATGAAAACGGAAATCTATCTATTAAATACATCATTATCTTTAAATGCTAACTATCAATTTCAGTCGGATTAGTGCAAACAACAACGTCGCTCACAAGTACTGAGTCACTGAGTAGCGTGACAAACCATACTCCATGCCTCTCTCTCTTCTTGTTACCTCTTTTCTCTCTCGTAGTTGTAACAAAGTTGCTTAAATGGCAAAAAATTGCGATTATTTGCATGCTATCTTATCTTTTCACGTGCCTGTCGGCAACGTTGCGTGATGAATAATGCAAATTTTTTTCATATACTTAATTAACGTGGTTAATACAGCGTGTTACGATTTCAACTTACAAATACATCTATTGAATTTATGAATAACAGCGCAAAATTCTCAACTTTTTGCAACATTTGCTAAGGTATTTTGCAATCTCAGACTGTCACCACATATTGTCGGATAAACAATCAAACAGACAACTGAGGGTCTCTTTGCCAACAAAATAATAAACAATACGATTTCGTAATGCCCGACCATGCCCATGCACACCCATTTGAGCGTTGCGGCAAACCAATTGTCTGTCGATACAACGTGCCAAACGCCACTCGGAACTCGGAACTTGGTACAAAGTACAAACTGAAGACGACGCAAGCGTTTTCGTAGATACGGCCGAAATCTTGCACACAGAACTTGGCTGTCTTCAATTCATATATGTGGCCCCCTATGTGCTCACCATGTAGCGCACAAACATATCAATACATACATACAGACAGACAGATGTTCGGTATAGCTGGTTGCGCTGAGCGAGAGCAGACGACATGAATCATGCTGTCTGCTGTTACGAGCAAAAATCCTGCTCGTGCGGGACTCGAGACTGCGCACACAGCCAGTCATGTGTGCATACGTGTATGGCCGGCACGGGCGCTGAAAATCGAACGATTTTACACTGCGTTGCCCCACCAAGTCGCTGTGCTCGCTACTCGGTTGAACGAGCGTGCAGAGAGATCGAAAATCCATTGGACCAACGGTCTACGACGGAACTATTTAGTAGCCCCGTGCAATGCCCAGTCGTGCGTTATTCAATTAAAAGAGAACCGGCAAAGAGTCGTGTGTGTCACTAAAAATTACCGGTTGTTGTTTTTGCGGCAGACAGGTGTGCTGACGTATACTGCATGTTCACATATGTAGTTTCTTTATTATTTTGTTGTTTTTATTTTTATTTTAATGTTTTTGCTATTAAAGTAGATAGTTTATAAACGTTGTTATAAGTTGGCCAACTCCAAAGCGTGCACAGACGGAAAAGCAACCAAAACAAAGAAAGACTTGAGAGAAGCGAGTAAACAAACAAACTGCAGATAATGCGCAGGTGGCAAAATGCTAAGAAAATGTGACTGGCCAATGTATGTACGAGCGTTTATTGGTTAATACATACATATATAGTATAGTATGTATATGTATAGCGGTGAATATGTCACAAAGCCGGTCGAAAGAGAAATGGAACAACATAGCTGAGCGAATGTGTGAATCAATTAAAAAGAAACTTGAGAGTAGTCAATTGTTTCAAAATTCGGAAGTGAATTGGAAAGCGAGAGCTTCTGATTAGACTATATAGCACATGATTGTGGCTATTATTTGCTATATAAATATAGATCGGAAACTTGAATGGCATTAACTGATATGGCAAGGCAATATTTTCGTAATAAATTCACACTTCAAAGTTCATCGAAGCGTCTTTCAACAATCAGTAACACAAAACCTTTGCAATTGTGAATTTATTTTTTGATTGTGAAATGTGTCAAACGTGCGAGAGCGAATGCATTTGTCAGGTACTCAGAGGGAAACAATAGATATGAGTTTTTTGACCTTTGGGATCTACACAACGTCAGCACAAAGCAACTTAAAATGTTGACTAATCAAACAGTCACAACGAATATTTGATGGGCTACTAAATGTCATCAAATAAGCAAGATTCTCAGTATGAATAATGCGCAGTATTTAGTATTAATCAACAAACATTTACAGGGCTATTCTGGCAAAGACTGTTGAAACACTTTCAAAAGATTATTGAAAGATAGTTTGAAAGACTGAATGAAAGATTTTGGCTATTCAAACGAAAAAATCTTTCGGAAAAAGCTCTAAAATTCAACACTCTAGTTGAAAAGCTGTTTTCGGCAAACAGCATTGCCAGCCAACTTTTTTTCTGTGAAATTTGAAGCAATTTTTATCAATTTTTATTATCAGTAGAGCTGCGATAAGAATGAGAATTTCTTTAATTAAGTAAACACTTTACAATTCTGAAAATAACAAAAACAAATATTATTTTTGAAATTATTATTAACAATCTACAAAAAGACTTCACTGAACCCTCTCAGTGCAAGACTTAATTAAACTTTAAACCTTTTAATGTTCAGTAATTGCACGACACCTCTTGATTCCACTAAATTTTCCGAAAAACAAAAGTACAAAGTTGCATGCTGTGTATATATTTAGATGCGTATATATGGAGATGGCAGATATTGCATGACCGATGCAATTAGCACATATTTCAAAAATATGAAAAATACGTGGAAAACAAATACTAAACAGCAAAATGGCAATGACCTCAATTTAGATATATTTTTTTTGCTATTTAGATACTAGAAGGCCCTTTGACTTTGCATCCAAGTTTGAAGTAAATGGGCCCAATTAATCGGATTTCTCTTAACTAGACACCAGGGACGGAATCAAAAACATAATTCGGGGGGTTTCAAAAAGTAATTCTTTAATATTCATAAAATGCCTAGAAATTCCTTTTAATTTGTATGTAGTCTTAAATCGGTCCTAATATGTCGGGGAGTTTCAACCCCCAACCCCCCTGAATCCGCCACTGCTAGACACCGTTTTCGTTGACCCCGTCAAATTTAGATGAACATTTCTTGTAAAATTAGTTCTAATTTAAAGTGCTTTTAAAATATTTGATCAACTTTAATCAAGTTCGATGTCAAAAACCCATTAAAGCATGTTTCTCCAAACAAACTTTGAAACCATCGTTAATTTCGACAGATTCCGATTTTGAAAAATATTGAAAAATACGTGTCTAACTATTTTCCATTTCATTTTTATAAATTTTTAGGTCAATACGCCCATCGATTCATGTTTTTTCATAGTCTTCCCGTATACGAAGCATAACCCATTATTGACCCCGTTAGATTTTGATTTTCGAAAAATGAAAAGCACGTGTCGAATTATTTCTTACTAAGAGTACTTTCACCAAGTTTGAAGTCAAAAGGCTTAAAAAATCATATTTCTTCATACAAAATTGTAACCCTTGATTCAGCCCTTTAAGTTTTGATTTTCAAAAAAATTAGACACACGTGTCAAATTATTTTTGATTTCAAGTGTGCTTCTTCTCAGCCACCATGTTGCTCATCTGACACTAAACGATTTTTTGGCGTTCTCCGTTGAAAATGTGTTACCGTCCTGTTGTTAAAGAATCTATTGAACATTTTTTTTAATACTGCTAATTAATTGCTGTTGAATTCACATTAACATTTTTATACTTTCGCCTAAAATATATTAGTCAGAGTGAAAGGTCTATTCCGTGTTTATTTTAAAAAAGATATTAAAATTCTTAGAACCTTAAATATCCCTAATTTAATATTACATCGAAGTGGCATCACGATTTAAGCCTTTTACGAATACGAAGAACGTCAATAAATACGTTTAGTGTCAAAAAATTTGACAGCGGTTCTACCTTTATTTTTTGTATCATGGTTTTAACCAACTTTGAAGTCAGTTCAGGTTTTTTTTCGTAGGATTTCCTATACGAAAGTTAACTTCACCTCGTAAAAATTTGATTTTTGAAAAAATAAAAAAAGATGTATGAAAGATGATGAAGGAAAAGATTTATTTTTGATTTGGAGTGTTTTCACCAAGTTTAAAATCAATAGGCCCATTAAATCACGTTTCTTCATACAACACCTTTACCCATGTTTTGCCCTTTTAGAAACCTAATTCCCATAAATTTCGTCTAAGTTTTTAATGTACCGTCAGTTCCAATTTCATATTTGTAGTTTCAACGGTTTAGATCAGTCAGGACAAACAATTATATGATGCATATAGATTTTATAAATCTCTATTGGATTTAGTGGGCATATGTCAAATGGACGCAACTTGTGGTCAGATTTTCTTTAAAAAATTGGTTATGGAAATAATTCAATTAAAAATCTGACACAATGTTGAATTTATGTTAACACATTTGTTTGTTGATTTTCATAAAATATTTAAGTAGGTTTTTTTATTAACTGTTTTAAAAGTGCGTAAAGAAAGTCACCCAAGACATATTTTACACGAGCCCCCTACTTGAGTTTTTGAAGCTTTCCCATCGTCACTTTCGCCTTTGTGTCGCACTACCGCCTGCACTTCGGAATCGCTCTTCCGCTTCGAGTAAATTCATTCTAATGAAATCCCACTGCTTATCAGTAATTGATATTTGAAAAATGTTAATTCGCTTCGATTAGCGAAGCATGGTTCTTATCTTGATTTGGCGCCACCACATGTTGATTTCGCCTTGAATCATTTTGCCAGTTCAAAGTCATTATCAAAGCAATAGTCTCGAGTGTTGTGTGTCTGTTACACTTTGGCAATTTCGCACATGTATTTTTGTATGTATGTATCTACTAAACGTACGTCAGAATGTGCGATTAAAACATCAGAACCGTAAACAACGTCAAGTGCTCCACGCGCTCTATCAACCGAATGTGGTCCTCGTACGTTGGCAATGACCTTAGAGCTGTTATCAAGTGCGCATCCTTCACCGAAGGTGCGGAGCCAGCGTTTCTGCCACTGACTCTCCGCTGCCATCCACGTCTCACTGCAGTTGTGCGGCAGTTTTTATCAGCGTTTTTCTAACGACTTTCGACAGAGTGTCGTAATTACGCCATAATTTTCGCCCCGTAAGCTGACAATCTTGTCGGCTATTTAGACGGCTGTCTTTGTGTATGTGTGTGTTGTGCTAAAAAGGTTATTTTTTATATTTAAAACAGTACGCAAATCACTGGAAACGTTGCAGTTCGAGTTTGTGTTCTTATCGAAAAAATGCTGAGGAAAGACTTGTTTTGTGAGGAACACACATTAAAACCGAAAATGTGAATAAATAGGAGAAAGGAAGCGATGGTTTAGTCCACATCTATTGTGTTTATTAAATTTTATATCAGGTATTGCATTGTTCTTGTTATTATTATTGTTTGCGCAACACACATAAACAAAACAAAAACATCAACACTGGAGTTGACACTTTGCATTTTAATTCATTTCTGAAAACCACCTTAAAATGTAAACAAAAAATCTTTGCAACTAAAACAAAAGAATGCAAAAATCTTGTCACAACAACAAACCATTCTTTGTTATAGTTTATCGTTGCTTTATTTATCATGGGGTACTTTTTTCTAGACGTCAAATCGTTGTTTACACTTTGGCAATGTGTGTTTTGCCGCTGGTGGCAGTAATTGAAATTCAACAAACGGCTTTCACGTGGCACGCGAAATCAATTAACCAAATCCTCATAATTAGTGGCGGATTCAGGGGGGGTTTTGGGAGTTGAAACCCCCCGAAATATTATTATCGTCTTCAAAACTACATACAAATTAAAAAGCATTTTATGAATATTAAAGAATTACTTTTTGAACCCCCCGAAATATTTTGCTAAATCCGCCCCTGCTCATAATTGAACTTTATATAACATTTGCAAATATATATTAATACGTGTGTGCTGTGCTATACTTCTGGCCGGGGCGGTTAAAGCTTGAATGACATTTTTTGACAGTGTGCCATGAATAGAAATTTTTGCACTGAATCTTGTAGACGTGTGGAAAATGACGTTTGAATGTACTTATTAGGACGTGAACAGCGTTTAGAATTCAGAAGAAGTACACAGGAAAATTTGGCTAATCTTATGATGTTCAAATTTTATTCTAGTGAAGTTAAGTTAAGCTTAGAAAGTATATAGAATAGAAGCTGATTCTGATCTTCGTGTGGAAATATATTTCAGTAACAAAGAGTAGTTTGAAAGTTTAACTATAAAATTTTTCAACTCGAATATCTAGAACTAGAGAAACTTAATGTTTTATATAAGTTCTCATGCGAAACTATATAGAATATATACTGGTTCTGATCTTCCAGTTTTGAAAATTTATTTCAGTGACAAAAAACTCGAATCTCTTTAGAAACTTAATTTTTCATATAAGTTCTATGAAAATTAAAAGTTGAAACTATAAAGAATGCAGGGTGATTCTGATCTTCGAGTTGTTGGCGTTTATATCAGTAACAAAAATAATGATTTGAGAGCTAATTAGTTTAAGTTAGGTAATTACGTAGGTTCTAGTTTGCTGAACACGTTTAATTAACACAGGTGGATCGTTTTGTAGTCGCTTTTTCGAATAAGCCTGCCGTACATGGAGGAAAAAACTAAACATTAGAGCCAATGCGCATCATAGAAATAGGACGTGATGCATTTCAGTCTTGTCTACGGCAGATCAGAGCCAATAAAACTATTCTGTAAGGAATATAGTCTTTTCAATGCCAAAGCAGGGCAGCTGTATAGGAATTGTTCGAGTGTTTTACACCTAATTTCTTTCCTGCAGCAAAAAGATTTGTGGGTGATCCCCAGTCTCGTTACAGTTGGAATGCATAACCTCACAAGTAGATCATCATCATCATCAAAATAACGACGAAATTAATCTGATTGATATTAAATAATCTTTTATCATTGATTTTTGGGTATTATTGGGTATTTTTGAGCATTCAAAATCCGATAGTTAATGCTCAAGAAGTATCCTTAATGCAGCATCAACTGTGGCAACAAAAGATCAATGAAAAATTACAAACCAGTTTCTGTGAAATTGTGCGATGTCAATTGAACTTACGATCTCTTTGCAACGTAATCGGTTATTGATCTTTCAAAGAAAAAATATTTCATGTGTGGCTAAATTTGAAGCTTTGTCAATTATATTTCGTATTTTTACGATCAAAATAAAAGAATCTTCCATGCATAATGTAAGGAACATGTTTTCAAAGTTTCTTATTTTTCGAAAAACTTTTTATTAAATTTCGAACTTTGACAACTTTGAACTATAATTTTACGATCAAAATGAACCAATAAATAAAATTCCCCAGACAAAATATATAGAATTTCAAGTTTTCGGAGAAAGTTTTATTCGCCATAGAAAGTTTTTTGGTCGGAGATGAACACAACAAAACCTGGTTGCTCAATTCCAACAACCCATTCTCAAGTAATGCTGGTGCTTACGTATATCACTGTGTTAGATATATCTATATAGATTAAGTGAGTTTACATTTCCCTACCAGCTTTGTTTATTCGTTGTGTTCGTTAGATATCATAAATGTCTGTGCTTGTTTTTGCCGCAAGTCAAATATGGCTTAAAAGCAAACTAATTGTGCAATATTTAATGCAATTCATTGCAACTTAATGCAATTCATTGCAATTTACACACGCCCCCCTTATTGTGCAATTACACTTTATGGCCAAAATGGCCTTGTTCTTAATATTACAAACTCTTTTTTATTGGATAAACTCACACGATTGTTAACAACAACATTGAGTCACGCCAAACCGACAAACAACACCAGTTTTGCGTCTTACACTTTTGCATTTATTGAAAACTCAATGGCGCAGCATTGAAAATCAAAAATGCGATCGGCTGCTTTATTTTTAAAAATGATCCACCGATCGCAAACATACCGAAGTCTAGAACGTCTGCAAAGGTTTATGACTATGGCGCCGTATGACTGATCCGTTAGCAACGTGCGGCACTTAATGTCCAACACAATTGTAATAAAAACAATTTTTTGAAATACTCTATTTTTAGTACTTTTTAGGTATATGCGGATTTAGAGAGATTTCACTTTTATACGAAACAACAACGCAACATTCAAAAGATGAATTTGTCAGGCTGGGCGCACTCGTTCATTAACATTGTTGTTCATCAGCTAAATACGAGTGCAACAAAAAAAAATTCCATAGCGACTTATCAGGAAAATCCAATATAGTGTCGCTGGATGCGATAACCCGCCGATCTGCGACATATAACCATTGCAGAGGCGTCGCTGTGCTGATACTTTGTGTCGTTCATAATGTAAACAATTCGCACTAATGGAGATGATGTCTAATCGTGAGCGGCGTTACATCGACACTTGGGAGCATCTACACGATGTCAGTTTTCAAGTATTGTGGGTTGAAATGCGCAGTTCGTGCGACAACACGAAAACGTTGAAAATCATAAATCAATATTAGTTGGAGCGTGAAAACAATTCTGATTCCATTGTTAATTGCTAGGAAATTTCTGCTGTAATTGAAGTGAATGAACAGATTTCTGGGAGACGTGGAGCTATTAGAGAGCGATAACAATTCAAATAGACTAAATCTTTGTTTTTAAATCTTTAGTTGCTAAAGTCATGCATGAAGTTCGTCTAAACTGAAATTACTAAATAATGGAAATAAGTACCTGTAATTATGAAATAATTACTAAAGTGCGAGGAACTAAATTCGGCTGGGAAAAGTCCACTTTCAAAAGCTATAGAGAACGAAATGGAAACATTAAATAAAACTATGCCAACGCGTTTTATTGTTGAAAAATACTTCTGAAAGACGGATTTCAGACATTCAAAAATGTGTACTCGCTCAATGCTGTAAGCCAAACTCATTGCAAGTTTGCCTATAGTTAAACTATACAGGATTTAAAAATTTGTCTCCCCCTCTTGAAACTATGCTGCGAAACTACGAACGAGAAAGAAACCATCTTCCATTTCCTCTATCGAGAAGAAGGTAGGAGACGTTGGGCCTTTGTAGACCGATTTTGAAGGCATAGAAAAATGTACGCTGTGTTTGCTTCTTGCTTTCATTCTATTCTTGGAGTGGCACTAAGAAACCGATCATTGAGAGAGCTAAGCACCTATAACAATACAAACCGGGAATAGTGATAACCGGTAGATCAACACTCTAAATAACCAACCAAACATGTTTGAAACTCGACTATAAAAATCGTACAAAAAATTAACTGGCTAAGTCGCGCTTATCCGATTTGTTTATTTAATTTTTTTTTTTCTTCTTCTTTTTTTTCTATATTTCCTATTTCTAATGTAATGGAATTAAGGCACATTTCAATGAAAAAAGATAATTAGGAGATGGGTTCATATGGAGGATTGTTCTAAAAATACGTTAAGCACCGTTACCCATTTCCACATATAAAAACCTATAAGTGTTGATTTAAAGATTTAAACGTCTTAAAATTCGTTTATATGGGAGCCATGTTTTAAAGTTGGCAATTTACTGAAATTTTCAAGTAAATTCCCTAAATTAGAATATAATCGACACTTAATTTTATTACAATACTAGCTGACCCGGTGAATTTTGTCTCGCACGACATTTGTTTTTTTTTTATAATGCAATACGCGAGATGACGAATCTGTGGCAATGCAAATGGACGAAGGAAGCCAACTAAAGAAAGAGGAAATCAGCAATGTTTCTGCTAAGTTTCAGTAAAAAAATGAACTGCTCTTGAACCAGATTTAAATTATATGGGCGGTGCCACGCCCCCTTGTTCAGTACCCGCACAATACCCTCTGACGGAAGGGAAAATAGAAGCTTCGTTCTAAGCTTTACTGTCGTGCGACTTAAAGTTCAGCGGAATATTTTGGTCACAAAAAATGTGCCACGCCCCTTCTTCAATGCCCATCAAATCTTACCAGTAATGACTCATCTATGGGACAACGCTATACTAAATTTCTATACTGTGCACCTTACAATTTCAAAGATATTATAAAGATTTCGCTTGCTTGGGTAGTGCCACGCCCTATCGTCCTATAGCTGCCCCATTCCCTCTGTCGAAGGATATGACCAAATAGTAAGCTCGTAGTGAATTTTATTAATGTGTGACTTATGGTTCCAAAGTTATCGTCTGAAAATTTTCAGAATTTACGGTCAAACATGGCAGGGGTTTTCGACTTTTCCAATGGAATTTCCGGAATTTTGTTTTCGCATAAACCTGAAACGACTCAAGACAAATCCAACAAAGAAAACCCCATGGAAATCGGCCGGTCCATTTGAGCGTGATGCGCTTCCACACATACATCCACTTTCTTTTCTTTTTTTTTTGACTCGAACAAACGCGGAGGGGATGACCCCTATTGCGAAGCATTGCGTTGGTTCAGAAAGGATATAAAGGTTAGGAGATAGGGTTTTGAGAGAAGTGGCTATGGACTCTTGACTTGAACCCATCGAAATCAAAGTGCTGGGAAAAATATCCGCAGGGAGACCATTCCACAAGCGCGCTGTACGGGCCAGAAACAAACGGATTGCCCGAGGACCCGGAGTGATGACAGCAAGAAGAAGAGAAGAAGAAGATAACAACACCATTATAATTTTTAAAACCGCAACTGTGTTTCATACGTTCGTCGAGAATTACACCAGATACATATTGTAGATCTCATGAAGGGATTGCTCACGCTTACAAACTGGGCATCATCGACAGTAACATGTGTACAAAGTGCGGAGAGCAGAGTGTCAGAGGAACTCTGGAACATCTTCTCTGCCGCTGACACGTGTTCTCAAGATTACGATTGACTCACTTAGATAGTCCGCCAGCCAGCTAAACCTTACCTAACAACTCCTTTAAAAGTTGCTATGCAGATTGATAAATGGTCGGATGAACTATAACTAGATTCATTCGGTAAATTGATTGATACATACATGACCTCTTAGTGCCAAAGTACTATTACAAACATTGAGTTCAAAAATCGAATTTCTAATTTTAACAAGGATTCATATTTGATGTATTTGGTTATATGTATATGTCGGTTCTACAACTGATAAGTTGGAGCCACTCACCTTGAATAGCACCGCGTTGAGATCCCAGTGCGGTCGTATGACTTTCAGCACCTGCTTGGCGCCTTCGATAACGTGATGCTCGTCAATGTGTATGGGCACAAAGAGTGGTGGCTGCTCCGCTAGAGCGTCGCATAGCGTCGTTGTTGTGCCATTTGCCGAGCCGTTTTGTTTGCCGTTGGCCAAACCATTGAAGCCGTTTTTGTGCAACTTTTGTCCGGCACCCGATCCAAAACCTACAACACCGCCAACACCGGCCGAAGACGTTGAACCGTTGAGTGCTTTTGGAATGATGCCGCCGCCATTTGAAGTGTTGTTCTCCGTGTAGCAGTTGAATTTGGTTTCTGTGCCCATGCTATATGCGCTTTGCGGGGTCTCCAGTGAAGCGGCAATTTCAATCGTCACAGCTGTTTGCGCAGAAAGTTGAGTGAGCTGTTGCTGTTGCTGTCGTTGTTGGCTTTTGTTGGGCTTTTTGTGTTTTGTTGTTGGCAATTGGAATTCGGTTGCGCTTTCGTCCCACTCGAAAATCGCAATATGGAATTTTGTGATATTTTAAAAAATGTTTCTTAACGTTTTGATATTTTTGAATTTTGCTCAAGCAAACTTTTTGTTTTATATGTTTGATTTTTTATCTACTTTCACTGCTGCTCTGCTGACTTTTTGGCGTTTTTGTTTTGCTTGTCAATTCCGAAAGTTTGGCGGTCGTTTTTCGTTTTCGTTTCGGTTTTCTTTTCTTTTTGTATTTGTAGTTGTATTGTTGCGTGCTTCTAACGTCCTTCGCCCTTATTTACTTCTTGTTTATGTTTATTTTTAGACTCGGCTCTCTCGTCGTCCTCCGCCTGCAGCAGTTTCTCGCCGTCTCTTTGCGTTGCCCACAGCAGCAGCGGTTGCGCGCAACTCGAACTCTCTCGGCCTCTTCGTCGGTCTTCTGCTTTGGGTTCTATTTTTATCGATTTTTCACGTAATAATTTCCGTTCTCTTCTTTGGCTGCACAGCGGTGGCCCGTGCTTTCTACCTCTTCTACCAGCAGGACTGTTGCAATGCTCTTCCCGTTTTCCCTAAATCGTCGACTACCAACTTCTGAGCGCCAACAAATGCAATTTTCTTGTAAATGCTTTTCAATTTCGTCTAAAACAACTTGAACAATTTCCAAATTTCTCATTCACATAAGTATACTGGAAACGATTCCTGGTTGCACCTTGATTGAATTGTCCCAAAGAACACTTGCGACCGTACTCAACTGTATCCAAATCACAACTGAGTGCGGAGCGCTGGCGAATGGCGAACTCGACGTGCGGCGCTCAGCTCGGCGTTTCGAGTCGGTAGTCGGTAATCGGTGGTCCGTTGGTCGGCTATGCATGTAAATACAAATTTCCCTGCGATGTTCAGTTCAGTTCCGTTCAGTTCAGTTCAGTTCGTGCGCGCGTTGAATATACGTTTAAGTTGTTGTTGTTGTTATTATTGTAGTCAAAAAGATAAGGCAGGAACAGCACACAATAAATGAATAAAATGCAAATATATACGTATGTAGGTACACGATACATGCTACATATATAACGAATAGGTAAATAAACAAAAAGTACAATGAGTGAATAAATGAAAACATTTTGCATTTTACGTGCGAATTTTTTAAAAAGGTGCTGTCGCACAACACGAAGTAACAATTTGCAACAGCGATTCCAAAAGCGATCGTTTGTACATTCTTATGGCATGGAGCGTGCATCGAATTTGAGCAAAATCAGGAATATGCTGGAATATACGCAGCGCCGAAAGCTGATCCCATTATGTATTGTAAGCAGTTGGTATGTGCTTAGAACGGCGAGGCGTATGGTGAGGCCAGGTAGGCAGGTACTTAGTGCATCGGCGATAAGATAGGAATACAATTTAATAGATATTTTAATAGATAAGTGTGTAGTTAATAAAAGCAGAATTTCGAAATAGCATTTATATAGATATGAGGAAATATGACGCAATGATGTGTAACAATCGATATGCAAGTGGAGTAATAAATTGTTTAGTGCATACTTAATTGTTTAGCCAGACGTTTACTAATCCCATTATCTGATAGTGGAACGGAATATTATGGCTTTTGGAAAATCCACTCGAACAAAGTATGAAGAACGAATTGCAATTTGATATATGAACTAGACTGCAATTGAATTTTTAGCATTTCTAGACTTTAAGTAGAACAACCGATTAGTATAAAAAACAGCGCTAATCAAATGCATAGTCATTCAACATAAATAGTTGTCCCAAACGTGCCCGCGAACTGATGTATGGAGATTTTTTTGTGACTCAGTAGCATACATTCAGCAGTTTCAATTGTTGTATGTTCTTTAGGGAAACAAAAACCACAGTTATACGTGTTATGTAGTTGGCCCATATACCATAAAGAGATGACTAGGAAGTGATCCAGAAAACATAAAGTTTCAATGCTCAAATCATTTAAATTTCTACTGCAAATCAATCATCAATAAAGATGTATTTAATTTGCTTTTACTAAAGAAAATCTAAGTTCTAAGCAATTCAATTAAATTCTAATTTATTTTTCACGGAATGCAAATTTATCTCATTGGCTTTATAATTACTTATTAAAGTTATTCTTTACATTTTAAAGATATTAATGATTAAGGTTTGTTTAGTAATCTTAATTTATTTCTATATTTCTACCTATTTTCTCTGGATTGGATGTGGTTCAAACCCCCCAAACCCCAAAAATGCTGGTATAAAACATGGTTTCAAATGATATTCGGCTCAAAAGTTGTACGCGAAACCCAGTCCCCCCCAAAATGAAACCCTCTGTGCACCACTGTCCCAAGCACGACATTAAATCGCTGCAGAATTTCGCTAGAAAAACTGACATTCTTTCCATTCACTTTTACATCGACCCACAACACTAAAGAGCTCTAACTGGTATCGTTTGGAACCCAACAGGATTTATGCGTGGCCGACTTGGCCAGTCAACTTACCCAACCTAACCTATATTTATTATTTATATATTTCATATTTTTGCTTTATGCTGCTTTACAAATTCCTATACATAGTAACATAGTTATTTTTCTTATTTAACAACTCATTTCTTAAAAAATAGTTATAAATTTTAAAACCCAAACAACATTCCTAATGCGCCTGTGTGCACGAGTAACGTTCGTAGCTGAACTCTTTTGTTTTTCAGTTAACTTCATAACCGGAAGTTACCAGACTCGATCGTTCAACTTGCAACTCGTTACTACAGTTATGAGCGCACTCGATGTAAACCAATGTCAAAAAGTGCTGTTAAATGTTTATTGTTTTTTTAAGTATCACAATTTGAATGTGAAATCCATTTTAAATTTTAATAAGCTAACAAAATTTCTTTAATACAAATTAGCATTTCGTTACTTTGCGCTATCGAAAATCTTCAACTACTGGCAACTCTGTGCAGTCAATCAATTTTCAGCGAGTTATTATGGTGAGTAGGCAGCACAGATTCACCATGGCAAACAGTGTTGCTTGAAAAAATACTGAAGCGCTTCAATTTGTGGCCGAACGCTTACAATTGTTAAATAAAAAGAAACATTTTTTAAATGAAATAAAGGGTGTGCACACCAAAATCGGGACACTTGTTTTCTGATATAAAAATAAAACGAAGTAATCTAGAATTTTTTTAACAATTTATTTCGAGACTTCAGTCTTTAAGGTATGATCAAGTCCGGATTTATTTCTAATTTTTCCTCCCGTATGCCACCAACCGTACTTTTCGTCGGACTCCTGCCATCAATTTTTGCACGGAACATTCGTCCACTTTTTTAGACCCCCACAACCATTTTCTGCGGAACTCTTCTTCTGTTGATACACTCGCACCACTCTTCTTTAAAATTCCCTTAAGGGGGTCTTCTGCTTACGCGCCCGGAATTTTAGTCTATTTTTGGAAATTAATTGTAAGGAAACTATACAAGATAATTGAAAAATTTTTTTTTTATTATTTTTGTACATGTTTAAACTTGAAAAATGACAAATGCCTTATGTGTGTGCATTTCCGTTATCTTTAAACGCATTTTCCCGAAAATCACCTTTTTTATACTTTGTGGTATGACTTCTACAAGTAATTTTAATCGGATTTGACTAATTTTTTTTTTCACTTCTTCATAAAACACTTCTCTATGCTTCTCCGAGTACGATTTTTTTTATTTTTTAAATTTTTCAAATTATACGGTTTTTTGTGAAAAGTTGTATTTTCAACCACGTTTTTTGACCTGTTGAGGGTCATAAAAATTGAACAAAACAAAATTTCAAAAATCGTACTCGGAAGCATAGAGAAGTGTTTTATGAAGAAGTGAAAAAAAAATTAGTCAAATCCGATGAAAATTACTTGTAGAAGTCATACCACAAAGTATAAAAAAGGTGATTTTCGAGAAAATGCGTTTAAAGATAACGGAAATGCTCGAAACGGCTGGAGGCGGCTATGTTTCCGGCTTCGAAAACCCAAGAAGGAATGTGTTTTTCACGAAACCGTTTATAAGACGTATTCCTTATATCCTCTATATTCAAAAAATGCAAAAAAAAAAATATCGATTTTTTCAATCCGCGTAAGCAGAAGACCCCCTTAACTGTCGACCAGTAGCTTTCGATAGGGCGGAGTTCCGGGCTGTTAGGCGGATTACACTCGCGCTGTACGTATTCGATCCCATTCTCTTCATACCACTGCAGAGTTTCCCTGGAGTAGTGGCAATTAGCCAAGTCAGAAGGCGACGAATGAGAGGCAGCAGTCTCTTTTCGAGACATTCTTCCCGGTAAATATTGCCATTTATTGTACCGACCCTTACAAAAGGGCTTGTTTTAAAACCGCACTAGCATATGACTTGCCAAACCATGGTCTTCTTTAGGAATTTTGCCCTTGATTTCACTTTGTATTCATCTGCAACATCTTGGCGATTCGTGGCTGTGTAGAAATCTTGCCCAGCTAAAAATTTAAAGTTGTTGAAGCAGTATGTTTCATCATCCATGATCACACAACTGAATTTCGTGAGAAAATTTTCGTACGAGCTACGGCAACGGCGCTTCGTGGTGAGATTTTGTTTCGCGTCCCTATCGGGTACTACTTGAGCCTTGTAACTCCTCAAGCTTGCTCGCCTCTTAGCTTTCTGGACGAACGATGACGATTTCTCTACGATTTTAGCCACCGAACGACTTGACATTGGCGATTTTTTTTTAAATGCAGCAATCACTTTCTTCGTGCATCTTGCATTCTTCTGGCCATGGTCACCACCACTACCCGCCTTACGATCAACACTCAGCCTTTCCTTAAAATTGTTCAGCACTTTACCGCATGTCGATAGTGCAAAATTTAGCTTTTTTGCAGTTTGGCGTATACTGAGGTTAGGATTCGTAGTTTGTTCGTGCAGGATTAGTTTTCTACGTTCGTATTCGTTTGCCATTTTTTTACTAAAAAAAAAGGGTTTTGAATATTTTTTTTAATTGCACATTGAAAACAAAGTCATGGAGTACCTAACTCTAGAATTTTACTTTTCAAAGAGTTTTATTTTAAAAGATACAGTGGTTTTAAAGTGTCCCGATTTTGGTGTGCACACCCTTTAATATCCAATTTTTTCATTTCTAAATTTCAACATACACCAGTTTTAAAAGCAAAACTATATTTATATCAGCGTGGATAATAAATATGTTTGATATTTCGTAGTTTAACATATTTCGATAAACAATCAATTTTTCAAAAGTCTGAAAGAACTAAAGAACTATAAACTGAAATATAAAAAAAACTTCTGAAGTCATAATTTTTCTCATCATTTAGTTTTAACATAGAAAACTTGTCTTCGAGAATTTATCTTTATTAACTTTAGTCAATGCGGACGCTTTCTTTGATATCCGCTGTTAACCATAAAAGTGTATTAAACTGGGTTCAACATTGTATTGGTTTTAGATGTTAATACTATTTTGAATTCAATTTATTTTGTATGTACAGTCGTGTCTGGGTATAGTGAACACCCTATATAGTGAACACCTCGATATAATGAACACCAAAATTTTAACATGGAGCTTCTAAATATTGAACAAAATTTTGAAAGCAATTTCAAGCAAAAAACAAAAAGTGTATTTTGAGCAAATAAAACGAGTTTTTGAACAAAAATGTTAACCTTGATATAGTAAATTAGTTCACTGTATCCAGATACGACTGTATTTAAGTTGGCAACATAATTTTTTTTTTTAATTTTTGTACAATTCAACTCTTGAAAATTGAACAAAATATTTTTAAAATAAATAATAATAAACACACAAACATTGTCCAAGATCTGTGGAAGTTTGAATATATATTTCAGTATCTTATGATTTATTTAGTTTGGGTTCAAGAATTATTAAATAATTTCAAGAATAATCAATATCCAAAAATTATTATTATGCCACCAAATCGTCGTTGCCGGCCTCGATAGTTCAGCAGGTAGCGCGCTGGCTTTGCACACCAGAGTGTCTAGGTTCGATTCCTAGTTCACGCTGATTAAACATTCTTCAACTTCCAACGCTAGTCACATGGATTTGATGAAAAATATAGATGCGCTTGGCAGAACGGTGTGAAAGGAAATCTGCCAACAGCCGTTTTATAGGCCTCCTACCCCTTCAAACCATACATTTGAATTCTTCAAAAAACAGTGTTGCTTACACATTTCAAACGGGTGAAACTTGTGGTATGGCCCATTTGAAGGTCTAACTGTGTCTCATACAGAGGTAGCGATCAGCCCAAACCTTACCTAATCGCCAACAAACTTAGCTGAAAAAAGAAAATGGTCACTTTAAAAGTCTGTGTTATAGAAGCATCCAATGTGACGTGAAATTTTTTTTTTTTATTTCTTTATAAATATGCCTCCTCAACCTGGTTGCCATGATTGCTAAATATAGATTTTACGACTTGCCGATAACCTTTACGCACTTCAAATGTGTTGCACGTCGTTTCTGATTTCATTTAAAGATTTCAAACAATCGAAACTCAAACTCAACAAATTTTTAAGGAAAAACGCCATAAAAATGCTATAATAATTACAAAATTTCCTGTAACAATGATTGCTGCATTCGACTCATTTCAAGTGTTTTAAGAAATTAAACTATGTCATGGACAGACAAAACAAATGGAAAAGCACCAACTTTAGACAACAATAATAGTAATAAAGTTTTATTTCTCGTTTCAATTGTTTACATAGTTTGATAATACACATACATTTGAAATTCACTCACCGATTGAATGTGCAATTACCATTGTACCAACGCTAAAAGTGCTTTTATGTTGTAAAATTAAGTGAAACAGGCCAATCTGACAACACAAGTTATGTATTTTCAATGTAACAACTTGTATGCTCTATTCACTTCTATTCTTCTTCACATTTCGAAAAATTTGCGTAGGTCCATTCAGCGAGTCGACTGCAAAACTCAGTTGACTGCTGTTTAAGTTGAAAGTGAGCAAAAATTTTAGTTTTGTAAGAAACTCATTAGCATTAGTTGGTTTGCTGCATTACAATTAAGTATGTATGAGCATATAATCTAATAATCAGTCCGGGAGTGTTTTATGTTTTTTCCTGGAATTTCATTTAAGTTTTGTTAAACAAATTTTGGCTTTTGCGGAGATTCCAATTGCAATTTGTGTGCAACACATGCATATATAAGTGTATATTTCATCATTTATTCATTTCGCCTACACACACAATATTCAACAGAAGCAACTAAATTTAACTAATTTTAAATTTGTACATAATATAACATATTGTATATAACTGTAAATTAGGGTGAGACTATATTTTAAGTCATTGTTGTGCTTTAAATTACAATTGAGGGATAAAGAAAATAAAAATAAAAATAAAATATTTCACACTCTTTTTAATTAATTCTATGGTTAAATGGGTTGGCAGAAAATATTTATGTCAACTTCGTAAATAAATTATTATAATTTAGACTTGCGCACCGTTCGTTATGTGGAGTATTAGCTAATTGTTCATAGTTAAGTGGTGAGTAATGTGAATTTGGCTTCCTGGCTTACGCTAACAGTGCGATTTGGAAACTAAATTGGACTTTCCTGGAATAACATTCGTTTACATTTTGTTTTTTTATCATTTTCACAGCTTTAGGCCAAATATATATCGGTATCAGTCAACGCATGCGGCTGAGATTCACAATCATCTACCAACAACTCTCACATGCATATATGCACACCATAGACTCTGTTTATCGACTTAACAATTATTTTCATATTTACACATTAAATCCGTCATCATCACTCATCACCCTTTGTATAGTCTAGTAGCCCAAATGTATGTAAGTCACTGGAGCTCACAGCGCCTTAAGTAACTATGCGCTTAGCACATCACTACATACTAGCTACACCAATTTTATTGGACGAAGAAACGGTTTTGTCATTTTCTGTCTTTTCTTAGTATACCAACTCGCTTCATATTCTTGCCAGCTAGTTTTAATGTATCAATTGGCCGAATTCGGCGAGCTGTCGCTGCGTCACGTATCCACAAATTGAGTTGTTGTTATTGTTATGACTGGGCTGACTGGGATGTGTGTTGCTCAATGTTGCCGCCAGACTGTTGTCGACATTTAGTGCGTTTTGCAACTTGTGCTGCACAGCGTGCGACTGCAACGCAACATCGAGTGCACTTGGCGGTGTTGTGGCAGGAGCGGCTATGGTCGCTTTACCTATGGCATCCGCTGTGATGTAACCATCTGAACTGGCTATTTGCTGTGGCTGCAGCGATGTTGCAGTCGCTGGTGATGCAAGCTGAAATACAAATTAAATCATTTGTCATAAACGTACTGAACATTTTAAGCAAATTGTCACAGCACAACTCAATGCTTATTCTCAATAATGAAAACAAAAATTAGCCTTCCAATACTTTCACTCACCATCATCACTGCATTCGGCTGCACATAACCGCTCGACGCTGCCGGCAATGTTTTGGGTGTGCTATCCAATGCAGCATTCCTAGCGAATAGCAGCGTCGACGGCGTCACATAGCCGCCGACAACACCGCAACCAGTTGCCGCGCCACTGCCCTTTTCACTTGACTCACCGACCGGCAATGCATTTGTTGGTGCAACACCGAGCCGTAAATACGGCGATTCCTCATACAGACTGCCATCCACCACACTTGAACTTGGCACTGGTGCTTCGGCGGCCCTCTCGTGACGCAGTGGCGAGTCGTTGCACGACGAAGTGCTACCGTCGCGTATCTCCAGCGTAGCGGTACTCTGCGACGACCGCTCCCCGTTCGGACATGGCTCCAGCAACTCCTTGTTGCCACTGATGCCGTTATTGTCGCTTGCACTGCCACAGCCACTGCTGGTGCTGCTGTTGCTGTCCGCGCTACTCGGCGTTAGCGAATTCAGCGCATTCGTCGAGTTCAACAGATGGCAATCCTCCTTCGGATGCAAATTCAAAAAGTCAAAACTGTTCGAGATCTCGGATAGCTCTTTTTCCAGATTATTGTCGTAGCCATTGCCCACAATGCCATTGGCGAACTTTGTACTCACAGCCATATGATCCACCAGGCCCTCAGGCAATATGGCCTCAATGTTTTTCATTTTGCTGTACTTCTTGTGGCCCATGTAGGTCACTAGGCTGGTGAAGGCCATGCCGAACAGCACCATTATTGCCAGGCCCAGTGCGCTGTCCCACGAGAACGCAGTGCAAAGGTAGCTCTCCTGCGAGTTCTTCCAATCCGATTCGAGGCGGTATTTCTCGGGCGCGTTGTTGTTATTGTTGAGTATTAACAACAACGCGCTCGCCTCGCCATTGTCATTGATGGGTGTGCATTGAAAATCGCTTTGAGGCGCATGATAAACCTCCACGTAGTTGCCACCCACATCTGCTCCGGGCGCAACAATGCTGCTGGTCATTTTTTGCGGGCCCTCGTCATAAGTTTGGCGATGCAGAGTGCTGGTGCTTATGGCAGGACTCGTATGGCGGCGCCGTTTGGGCGCATTGGCCACCAGAAATGTACTGTTGTCGATGTCTTGCTTGTCCACCAAATTGACAGCACGCACACGCATGAAGAACAATTCGGTGGCTGCTGTGCATTCAGGCGGACGGAAGCGGCACCGATGAGTCGACCGAGAGAGACCGCCAACGATGTATGTCTTTTGTTCCTCGCTGTTGTTGTTTTTGAATTTGGTCACCATGGATATTTCGTAGATCTCTACACGGCCCGAAGGCACTTCCGGACTCGCCCACTCCAGTATGCGACTATCGCCCTCAGCGATTATGTTGACATTGGGCGGCGTTGATGGTCCTGCAATTTGTTTTCAATTAATCCCAATGAACTTATTTTATAGTACAACTAGAAAGTAAGTAAGAGTGATAGTAAGACTGATTTCTTGGCTTAGCTGTTGAGCACACGTACTACATACATATGTACTCAACTCTGACTATAACAATATTATGACAATTTACACTTTTGAAAATCATTAGCGAATTAGCAAATAGCTGCATATATTACAGTTCGCTTGTGCTTTTTACTATGTGTCATTATTTTGTTTACGTTATCTAAGTGATACCTAACTTTTTTGATACTTTGCACCAATTTTTGTCAAATTCGTTGTTAAAAGCAATGTCACGTTAAATGTACTTTCTTATCACTAAAAACCAAATTGTAATCTATGGCAGTAAAATCACTTGTCATGCACTTTACTCACTGCCTATCAAGGTGCGGAATTGCACCGGCCGACTTGGCATCGAACTCTCCACCGTATGCGCCGTAACGTAAACCGCATACACCGAATAGCTGCTCAGGCTCTGCAATTTGTACGTAATCGGCTCATTGGCGTTGTCGGTGATGTTCAAATCTTTCAACTCAAGCGACTTGCTTTCTGTGTTGTTGTTGGTGCGCCACCTGTAAAGATCGATATAAATGAGACAGATCAGTGCATGCGCTCGCATTGTGAGTTACGACTAAACATACCAGACAGTGTAGCGCTGCAAATGTCCGTTAATTATTTCCGGCGCATACCATGAAATCTCTGCCGAATTACTGGTCACCGTGGCCAAATTGACACTCAGCGCTTGTGGCGGCGTGGGCGCTGCAAACAAATGAGCAAAGTATAAAGAATGATTGGCAAAACACACACACACACACACCTGTTTCATTAGTACGTATGAACAGCGGATCACTCATGGGTCCCACCTTGGACTGTGAGTACATCAGAACGCCAATACGATACATAGAATACGGCTTCAACCCGGTTATGGTATAATCCTTGTACTCTTTGTCGCTGCGTAACAACGAAAACGTTCTGGGCGCCGATATGCATTTGTACTCTTCACCGGACGGCACCGTTTCCGACACTTGACAGTAGGTTATGTTGTAGCCCTTCAGGACGGACGTGCAAATGTTCTCCAAGTTCCAGTGTATGCGTATTTCGGTGGCCGACGTGGCATTTGCCTGCGGCTCCATTTTCATCAGATCAGTGGTCACATCCGCCGAGCATATGGCCCAGCGCATTCCTGTGCTATAGTTGGGATAGTTGGCAGAGACAGCCAGAATTAATGTGTGATTTTGCGGTTCGGTTGTATAGTTCTCTTGCGCCACATCGATATATTCCGAATAGATTGTGCCCTAGAAGCCAAACGAAACAGATACAGTGACGAATTTAAAGGACATTTTTACTGAGTGATGTGTTATGCATACCCGGCACTGCGTGGTCGATTCAATTCTGGCCAGGCACCAGAAAACTGTATAGTTGGAAAGTTGTTGTCTGTGCTTGGGTGCCTTCCACGTCAGCGTGTAGGCGCGATTGTGATAGAGACGCGCTATGTTCTCCGGCGTGTACGCAGGAGCGTCTCTGATTATAGGATAAACTCGTATCTCACTCGCATCACTGGAATCGCCCAACTCATTGACGGCCTTAATGTTGTAAATCAGTGGTACGCGCCGCCAAGGAAACACAATTGATGTCTCATTCGTGGGCATTGTGGTGCTATGAATTTTATAAACATGTGCAATATTCAATAACTAAGTTGACTTTTTGTATTCGACCAAATCACTTACAGCACATTGCCGCTGGCATCTGTCTCATTCACCACGTAGAAAAAGCCTGGTCCGTTGTGCTCGTAAGGCATTAGCGCCTCCCAGTACAGTCGCAGCTCACTTTCGGCCGGGTCGATGTAGAAGCTGCCGATGGCCGTTTTGGGTGGAAAGTCCGGACGCCGCGATTTTGTTTCGAATTCACCTATGTACGGCTCGCTCCACATGTTCTCATCGATGCGCGTGGAATTCACTCGAACGCGCACCTGCACATCGTACGCCCAGTGAGGATACTTCAGTTTCCTAATCGTCAAACTGCAGTTGTTCCTAATGCAGTGCTCATAGTCGGCCGGCGGCACAGTGTACCAGGCAAAGCCCTTCGGTTTCACCTTGATGTCATAGACCAGACCCTGATCGTTGTAGTACGCAAACTGGCCGTTCTTCCACTTGAGCATAACACTATCGGTGGTGTGGTGATATATGTTGATGTTCAGCTTGGCAGGAATCACTGTCGAAATGTAAAACGAATTCAAGTCATCTCTTGTTCATATTAAAGTGATATCAGAAAATGTGATTTTGCCATTATTCCAAGTGGCAATCGGCTTAATGGCGCCCAAGGTCCACACTCACCGCTTTCGTGATTATCCACCGTGAAGACTTGTGTGTTGGTGCCCAGCGCATTCACGCCAGTTATGTGGAAGTTGTAGTTATCGCGCAGTGGCAGATACTTGCAGCCACCACCCTGCGACGTTATGCTGAAGAACATGTAGCTGTCGTTCTCCTGCACGGTGCAGTTGTACTCGTACTCCGGTATGGCGGTCTGAGAAGAGGGAAAAAATCAATTCGGCGTAATCGTGCGATACGGCTGTCATGTCCACTTACATCTGTGCCGTACTTCACCTTGTAGTATGTATAAATGCTATTACGCGGCCGTGTAAAAGTACAGGTCATATTTACATAATCATAGCCACGACATTGGAAATCGTCAACATCGAGGGGTGGCGTACCTGAAAGTGACAACAATAAGGCGCCATAAGCGACATTCAACAATATCAAACTGAATCTGTTGACCGTGCTTCATGGTCAACGGCATCTCTTGGTGATTACTACAATGTACCAAAAGTTAAATAAATAATCTCTGTGAGGAAATTAAATAATCAAAAATTCAGTTGCGTTGTTTATTCTTAGAAATTGAAATATTTTAATCAACATGAGCGCAAATGTAAAACTGACGGCACGTTTTGTTGGATTCGCAGAAAAATTTTAAATTATGTATGAATCTTATCTCTTACAGATTTCGAAATGATTTCCAATTTTATTAACTTACTAAGAAAACTGATAGCTAATAGCTAAAAACTGAGTGGTTTCACGATAAAAAGCAGCTAACTAATTCGAATTTTATACTTGAAAGCCAAACAAAATGTAGATACGAGTATCGGTATGATTTTTCAAATTGCGACAATAGGAGAGATTGACTGGTTAGTGCCGTATGTGGATTATGTTACAAGCCAGAACAAAAAATACTCGGTGGTTTAACTTTTGGTTCAAAATTAGATAGATAGAAAATTATAGATAGATAGATTAGATAGATAGATAGATAGATAGATAGACAGATAGATAGATAGATAGATAGATAGATAGATAGATAGATAGATAGATAGGTAGATAGATAGATAGATAGATAGATAGATAGATAGATAGATAGATAGATAGATAGATAGATAGATAGATAGATAGATAGATAGATAGATAGATAGATAGATAGATAGATAGATAGATAGATAGATAGATAGATAGATAGATTAGATCGATTAGATAGATAGATAGATAGATAGATAGATAGATAGATAGATAGATAGACAGATAGATAGATAGATAGATAGATAGATAGATAGATAGATAGATAGATAGATAGACAGAAACAGAAAAAATAAAACTCTCCCAATCGGTGTTTGGGTTAATAAAAATGAAAACTTATCACTTCTCAAGATCCAAAGGATTAAGTCTAAGTCTAAGCTTAGTAAATTGCGTTAAATGAGGTCGATTTGGGAGATGGCCAAGCCATTTAAACATTACACACAATGCCATTGAATTCAAAATTCATACGTAGATACGTTTAAGTACAATAATCAACTAACATGCCGTCAATCTCAGATTTCGCAGCTAGGAATTGGAAATATTATACAAAAAATTACAATTAACAAAAAATATTTCTACTGATTTCTAAAATTTCTAATTAATCAAACAATTGCCGACAACGTAGAAACACTGCACACATGTTAATATTTTTTTATTTATTTGTACGTTCGTATGTACATACATATAAATAAACATTTGAGCCTACGACAAAACAGTGTCGCCATTATAAAAGCATTTGTGTGCATGTTCGTATGTATGTTTGTATGAAAGTAGCTAAATACAATTACGTACAATTAATTCAATCAAACGCCTGAAATTAAGAAGACAGCACGCGAGTGAACGCGCGCAAAGAACAGCAACGATTTTGTTAATAAACATGACAGCTTTTCATATTCAAAAAACAAAAATTATAAACAAATTTAACAAAAAAAAACATTTCAGCTGAAATGTGCGCTCAGCCAATGGGCAGTCGTCATTTAATCGCGCAAACAGACCGCAATAAACAAACCAAACGACATACATACATGTGCGCACATATATATGTACATACATATATATATGTGTGTATGGATCCGGTCATATGTATGTTACATATGCTACACTACTGTCAACTTGGGCGCGAAATTTGAGGCATTTGCAGTTTCAAATTGCGGCTTTCGTTAAGCACCCAAACAACCACAACAACAAAACCAAACCAAAACACACATTCATACGTGCATCCATACATACAAATATAGAAAGCATAATAATCGCAGTCATGTGCATAAACAAAACATTTGCAGTGTAGCGTCGCGTTTTTTAAAAACCATATCACATTACAGGCCACAGCCAGTCAACCGGCCGGGCCAGCCAATCGGTCTGGCCGTGTGACTCACCGCCAGACAGCTTCATGCTGTTTATGTTGATTTGTGTGTTTTGAAGGGTTTTCTAGCGACACGATTTACAACTGTAAAATGCGATTTTATCAATATTTGCATATCGGTTACTTGACAATCGCATTAGGATTGGCAAATATTTGTGCAGCTTAAAGTGCCAAGGGTCAAACCAACGGCAACGAAGCCTTATCGCACGCTTTCGTTATGGACTCGTCTCAGTGCCTCAGTGGATGTGTGCACGTCACCGACCAGTCAAGTGCAATGTTTGCAGGCGAATACTGTTGTGGAATTTTTGCTATCAAAACAGAGGGTCCAGGCTGCAGCGAGTCACTTTGTTGTCGAACGCAGAAACGCCCCTCACCAAAAACAAAACAATGTGGGCACTCGAACAATGAAAGTTCCAAGTGTTGAGTTGACTGTGTCGTATGTTTATCAATATTTGAATTGTTTGTGTATTTCTTTGTATATATGTATGTATGTACATTTGCGGCATTTATATTGCATTGGATTCTGTTGAAAACAAAGTTTTGTTGCTGCAGAAATTTGGTGAATACAAAAAGTCAACTGCTGCAATGGCCATGTGGTTTCCGCAATACATGCAGAATATATAAAACAGTTGAATATAAAGTATAAACATATGTATGTAAATATATACGGATTAAGTTGTATTTAGATAGAATCAAATACTGGCAGAGAACCAGATATTTTTCACTGGAAAAAGAGTTTTAACGTTGTCTAACAAAGAAAAACTGACCTAACCTGAAGCCTCGATAACTTTTATACACTATTGGATTGGATGATTGAAGGGATGTCCTGCGACCATAGTTGGAAGACAATAGTCCACATTTGATCGCTTTCTCACAACTTATTGCTCTTGTCCTATCGAGTATGTTTCATTCCTGAACTCTCAATAGCTTCTAAGCACAATTTGGTTGGCTGATTTAAGGGATGTCCTGTGACCAGTAGTTAGAAGATAATAGACCACAGTTGATCACTTTGAATGCTCTCATTTTATCGAGTTTTAGTTTCATACCTGGACTCTCGTTAACTTCTAAACACTATTAGGTTGGCTGATTGAAGGGATGTCCTGTGACCAGTAGTTAGAAAATAATAGACCACAGTTTTACACTTTTAGGTGCTCTCATCATATCGAGTCTTAGCCTCATTCCTGAACCTTCAATAACTTTTAAACATTATTTGTTTGGCTGATCTAAGGAAAGTACTGTTGCTCGTTGTACTTAAGTGGTATTGTCCTATGGTGTCCAAGCATTTCCCAATTTTTAGTTTTATAGCGATGCCATTGAAAACGTGGCAGTGTAGGGCAAGTGTCAGGACCCCTTTTTTAGTGGCTTTTTCAACCAATTCGTCTCTATCAACAAATTAATGGATAACATCAACAAAGCCACTAAGTATTGGCAGCGGTAGTTGGTAGTGGGTCGACGGCAAAGAGGGATCCCTTGTTTCCGGTGAAAGAACCAAGTTGAGGGCGCCCTGTCATCTCTGGAGACGCGTGACATAACCCGGTGACAGGTTGTTATTTATGGTCAGTTCAGTTAGTAAGAAACGATATATTATCGGACATCATGCCATTGGACCTGGAGTTCTTAACCCTTTCGCTACAGGTTTTTTTTGGAGAAAGTTAAAATTTTAAATTTTACGTTTTAGACTTTTTGTGACAATCCCTAAGAAATTTTTAAATCTTTTTAATCGTACCCTGTATTTTATAGTGTTTTTCTATGAAAGCACATCGTTGTGGCTGTTATAAATACTTAAACATAGAACTTTTTGCGCATAACGAAAATTTGAATATTTCTTCATTTACTTCAGCCAAAATTAAAAAAAAAGTATCTAAATTGAAAGAAAACGTCAAATTAAAAAAAATATCTACAGTTTTCTGCTTCTTCTTCCTTTACTATATCAAGATATACCATTCAATAAAGTGTATATTTCTCTTCTTTAAACTTTAATATTCAGTTTATTAATTTTGTATTTTTAATAAAACTTCAAACTATTCTTAGGACCAACAAAAAATGTATTCTTGACACCACAGAGGGTTCAGACATCCACAAAGTAGCATGTTGCCATATGGCAACAAAATAGTGAAATGGTTAAACAAGTTTTGAATTGTTGTTTTTATGCTTTTAGATTTTTTTTTTAATTTTCCTTTACAAACCAAGAGAAAAGTTACCAAAAACAATCTTTGCACAATTTGTTGTTGAGTTGAAATTCGAATTCATGGCTTTCAAACTTTGCACTTTGACTTCTTGTGAACTGTGTCGTTTTTTGTCGCATTGTCCTTGCTGCATTCATAAAATTAAACAGCATCATACATTAAGAAACTTTATAAATAAAACGCACTTGACCCGCCCATCGATTCTCACTCCTTTCGGTTCAACTCATAGCAAACAGATAAACATTCCGGCGCTGCGTAGTGCCATGACATCATTGCAGCTCTTGACCTTTCAACGCAATTCTTGAAATAGCACGCAGCAACATACTGCGTTGCTGCAACAACAATGCAGAGAATAGTCAAGTTGTTGTGCGCGTCAGTGCAATCAATTAAAGCTCCAATCACGTTGAGGTTATCAGCGAATTGGCGCTTTGCAACTCTCATTTCATATGTCGATTTGTAGTAATTTAATTCATGTTTTGTATTTGTTTATAACTCACCTACGTGAACCATCGTCTCGCCAATCGCATAGCCGCCGCTCATGCAACGATAAACCGATTGTTGCTCGGGCGCGTTGCGTATCATCAGCACCGCCGTGCGCGGGTCAAGTACCTGCAACGAAACAGCAAAATGTCGCCTGTCAGTAGGAAAGGACTCGGCACTGACAACGGTGTGAGTTATTTGAAATTACTTGGAAATTAGAAAGAAGAGCGGCACGACAAGCTGTCTGCATTTGAATAAATTGGCGCGCAACTGCGAATTCCGCTTAAGCGCGTCTAAACGGTCCCAAGGTGTGTGTGTGCACACGCAAACACACTTGTGGACATACGCAAGTATTCGCAGTGACGTGACGGCAAATGGCCAACTTGGGAAAAAACCTGAATTCACCAAATGGATTAGCATGACATGGTTGTGCAAGCAGCGCACTTGGCCGCCGTCGCGAGCGACTTAAATCAATCAAAGCGGCAGCGACGCTGGTGTGGAGCGCTGCACGCGTACTAAAATTTACATTGAAATGACATGTGGACGGCGCAGATTCAGCAGAAACAAAGTCGCCGAACACGAGACTTGTGGTAAAAACGTGGGAACGTCGACAACCAGCCAACGAATCAACCTGCCAAACGCACAACCAGCGCCACCAGTGTGCAGTCGCAATGCCATTTCAAAAATCCGCGAATCCAAGTAGAAGCGACTGCACCACAGTGGTGGCCGGAGTGGGCGCAGCGGCGCACGCCAAAGAACACAAATCTTCGAGCCGAGGCGCTCTCAATGCAATTGCTGAACAATTGCGGCGCAACACGAGGTGCATTGTGATTTTATTGCTGCGCGGTGCCAGCAGCTCCTGTCATGGTCAACTTGTTGTTGCTCTTGCACGGAATTAACACAATACCGAGAAATACAGCAAAGCAGGCAAATGGCTGCCTACAACCAGTCTCGGCGCACGCGCAGCAACAACTGTATCAACAAGCAGCAGGAAACACGAACAGAAACCATCATGCAGCCAGAACTTGCAGCCTGTTGTCGACTTGGACCTATTTTGTTGACGTTACGCCAACGTTCACACACTGCAATAACAAATGCCCAAGTGCCGAATTCTGATGAGCTTGAAATTTTTGAAATACGCTGAACGATGTCAGTCCGTAAGCTTTAAGATGCTGCAAGAATTTGCAAACATTCTACTCACCGCAACCAGGTCGCTGTTGACGTCTATGCTGCGCTGCGTTTTCTCCTCGTAGAACCAAATCGCTGAGCTGTCGGACGCGCTGCATGTGATGTTCACACTGTCGCCAATCGCTATCTCGACTCTCGATGGCATTTCTGAAAAATTCAAACAAAAACAATCAAGTATGCAAAAGAAGAATTGAATGAATTTAAAAGTCGAACGAATGGCCGATGGGTTTCAATCCTAATTCTATTTTATTTTTATGTTCGGCCTGTCTGCGGTCTGTCTTGGTATATTTTAAATTTGTAATTAATCAAAATGTTAGAAAACGAATATTTGTGTTTGTTGCTAAATTATTGCTGTCAAATTCGTAGTCGATTGAGTGCAGCGCTTCGGTAGTAAAGAACTTATTTATGCCATTTAAAAGTTCCCAGTTGATAAACGGATGGAAATATCCTGTTCGATGCTTCCGCTGATTCTCGTCACTTACTCTTCTTACTCACTCTTAAAAGCTATAAGTTTAACATAAAAGGTCTAAACAATAAATATTTTTTTGGTAATAAATCAAGTTCTTCTTAACTCTTTGTTGATCCCGTCAGATTCTTATTTTCGAAAAAATGCAAACCATATGTCAAATTATTTCTCACCAAGAGTACTTTCACCATGTTTGAAGTCAATTGGCGCATTATTATCATGTTTCCCTCAAACAAGCTCTGGGATAAGACCCCGATTTGTATTTTCGAAAAAATGAAAAAACGTGTCAAATTATTTCTCACCAAGAGTACTTTCACCATGTTTGAAATTAATTAGTCCATTTATTCATATATGTTAACAGATTCTCCATACAAAGTCTTAACCCGTCGTTGACCCCGTCAGATTTAGATTTTCGAAAAAATTAAAAACACGTACCTATCGAATTATTTCACCTTTAAAGTAGTTTCACTTTACTACTTTAAGTACTTTCACCAAGTTTGAACTCAGAAGCCCTAAAAAATCATGTTTAATCATAAAAATTTTAACTCTTGGTTGTCTTTTAAGTTGTGATTTAAAATAAATTAAAAACATGTGTCAAATTATTTTTGGTTTCAAGTGTTTTCACCAACTTTGAAGTCAATAGGATTTCCGTATACGAGCGTTAACCCTTAGTTCACCCCCTTAAGTTTTGATTTTCGATATATTGAAAAATGTGTGTCGAATTATTTTTGTTTTGGAGTATATTCACCAAGTTTGAATTCAATAGACATATTAAATTGCATTTCTTCATACATGTTTTGTCCCTTTAGACTCCAAATTTCAAAAAAAAACGGATGTTAATTTTTCAAGATGTATCCACAGTTTCAATTTCAAATTTGTAGCTGTAGTGGTTTGGGTTGGACGATGATGAATTCAGTCAATTAGTCAGGACTAACCATTATATGTAGATAGATAGTCTCCTTTTGCTTCGATACAAAGTTTTGCACGATCAATCAGATCATCGATTTTTTGAGGCCATCTGTATCCATCGTCTTCAAAATTTTGGTATTCGCATTTTGAATCGCTTCAACATCAGGATATGGTTGTCCTTTTATCAAAAAATACATCTTACCGAAAAGATAGAAGTCACACAAAGCCAAGTCAGGTGAGTAGGGCGAGTGGTTGATGGTAAAAATCTAATTGTTTAACAAAAAATCGGTTACCAAGTTGGATCGATGAGACGGTAACATGCGCCAGCTTCCATTTTCTCGGTATTGTGACCTCACACGACTAATACGAGCCCATCAAAGTCTCATAACACTATGATAAAAAACTCCATTAACAGTTTGGTCAGTTGAAAAAAATTATTTGTCAAGAATGCCTTCCGGAATCGTGGAAACAAGTCAACATTGATTTTACTTTAGATTTCTCAAGACGATTTTTTTCGGTACCCAACCGCCTCGATGCTTTCATTCGGCACTTTGCCACTTGGTTTCAGGATCATATTGAAAACACCACGTCTCGTCACCAGTATCATTCGCATATTTGAAGTTTGAATCCTTTTTTGACTCTCTAATGAGGTCCTTGCAATGTTGATAACGATTTTTCATAATAAGTCTTTTTGTGTGGAACAAAGCGCGCTCACACCTTTCGCAGATGTAAATGGTCGGTCAAAATGCGATGAATTTAATTTTTGGACATTTTAATTTTTTGGAATTTTTGGTATTGCAATGACGTTTTCGGCTCATTTTTGATGAATTCGCGCACTTTTTCGATGTTACTTTGAGTAACCACAGCATTGGAAGGACCTGGATGTTAATCGTCCTTACTGGACCATACTGGAACTGCTTAAACCACTCATGTACTCTGGCACGAGATGAACAATCATCACCATACATTTGTTTCATCAACTTTAATGTTTCGATAAAAGTTGAGCAGTCTCGTGGGACAGACTTTGTATTTCTGAATACATTTCTCCCTTGTAACCCATTCATTCTGTTCAATCAATTAACATGAGGTGTTGATAAGCTAATTTTATTACCAAATAATCTTCTTTGGCCAAACACGTCGCTCAGCATTAATCCCTCATACATACATAATTGGCCACCTGTGTTCGGCGGATTGTCCATAATAGCCCTTTCGAACACCTTCCCACTAAAACACGGACTGGTGTGTGTCACCTTTCAAGTCCATTAAATGCTCAAATTATGCATAAATATCCAATGTACCTGGCCACTTAAGCACATATGCTGACATTTACACAGAAATTGTATATTTGCACTTGAAGACTTCCTACTGCTGCTATTAAATTTCCTACGAACCAGAAATTTGACATTTTGCTGTTAGCTCAAATAATGCCGTCTTTTCATATTGCATTTCGTCATAATTCTCCGCTTGACGTTCATTAACGTAACGTAAATAAACTACAAGTGTAAACACCAGTCCGAACAAAAAGTCGAAGCGCACTAGAAAAAAAAAACAAACTACACACATATAAGGAAAAGAGAAAATGGAAAAACAAAAAACAAAAACAAACGCACAAAACAACAAAGGGGCACAAGGTACTACAAAGAGAGTTAACCCGATCCCTGTGCATAATGTCAGCGCGTTGTGCGCCGCGCGTGGTGAGCCTCCAAAGAACATAATATAATTATAAGGAATTAATAAAAGGTTCCGCAGAATTTTGAAACCAAACTCGCGCACTCGCACTCGCACTCGTCAGCGCACTTCAGGCCGCTCATGGACACTCGTCGAGAACTACAACTATGCTTCTAATTCGGGAAAGTGTTACTGGTTAAACATAAAATTGTATGTATGGCTTTTTGTTTGTTGGCACGTTAAATGCACGTTAACTGAATTGTTTGCGTGCGCGGCCATAAAGACCGCTCGGCGACTACACAGCAGAGGGCACTAGGAGCTCCAGCTGCCGTAGACCATCCACGGCCAATGTCACATTCGTGTAAATTAAGTAAGCAAGCAAACAATAAGCGTTGTTTTATGTCCACACGTCCACTCTCCATCACACGGTCAGCGTTCAATTTCCAATTACAACTTACGGTTAGGTGTAGACGCGCCCACTGCCGCTGCTGTTGCAATGCTCGCACAGGCCGCCCAGTGCAGCAGCACCAGACTCAGCCCCACAGTCCAACTCCGCGCTCGCCAACTGAAAGTAATTATGCAAAAAATCTAATTAATTGTATTGAATTGTTGTAAGCAAGGCTCGAGGATAATTTTCTATCTGCGTTAGAAAACCGCATCGCCACCACTTGACGCGCAACCACCAACATACAAATGCCTCATGCAACGCTGTGTTGCGGCACTCGGGTGCAATTAGCAGCGAAGGTGAACGATTGCGGATTCATTCACAACAATTTCCATGTAAAATTCATTCGAAGTATTTAGAGTTTTTTGTTATCGATTAATATTTCTCTGGTTGTCGTAAACCGGAACCAAATAAAGATAAGTGCATGGAAAATATTTTAATTAGCGCCATGGGAAACAGTGAACAATAACTTTGACACGAATGCTTTAAGTTGGTAACGTAAAGAAAAATACATACTTGAATATTTGAGTATTGAATATTTTAGTGTAATGAATACCTGGCCGCCGTGGCTCAGTTGGTTAGTGCGCGGTCGAACGAGTCGCATGCAGAGCGACGCAAGATCGAATTCTGCATGTAGTAACACCTAAAAAAAATAACGGGAAACTCGTTTTCTCTTTCGGTGGCTGTCCTCTCAGCTGGAAATGGCAAACCTCTGAGAGTAAAAATTGCCTATGAAAAAGCTCCCAACCTGCCGTTCGGAACCGGCATAAAACTGTAGGTCCCTTCCACCCGCGTACAAATTCACACGCACAACACGGGTGGTTGCGGGAAGCTAGGCCTTAGTCTCGCGTAAGCGGGCTGTCGTGCCAATCAATTAAAAAATTAATTAATTAATGAATACCTGCATTCAAACTTAGGAATAGTGGTGCACACAAGGGGGGTTCAAACCTCACCCGACCCCCAAATGAAAAAGTTGCTGGTACAGAATATTTTTTCAAATGGTATTGGGGTCAAAAATTGTAAGCCAACCTCCACCCTACGTACTTATAATTGTTTATAAACATTATAAATCGCATAACACCATGTGAACCGGAATTCAGTACAAGAGCTATCCACACAGTGGAAGATAGAGTGGCCAAAAAAACTACAACTACAGCTGAGCTAAAATTCGGTCAAAACAACTTTTGCTCAGAGGTTCTTCATTAAATTTTCTTTTAGCTTTCCTCAGATTTTGCTGTCCTAGGTTCGCTTACTACTTATAAACTTACGATAGAGAAAGTCGTGATAAAAACCGCCAACATTGCCTAGGCCGCCTCTGAGGCAGGCAACACAGCGCACAGTGGGGCGTCCGTGGCCAAAAATAAAAAAAACAAAATCTCTATTTTGATCAAATAAGTAAGCACGATCGAAGTCAAATCCCCAACTAAGCTATATCAAAATGAATTTTGAAAAAATTTTAAGTTTTGTGGTCTCACGAAGGTTTTAAACTTTGTATTTGTGGAAAAAAATTTAACCTTGCGAAATTAAGGATGTTTTTTCTTATGGTTTTTACTGGGGAAAGTTAAATTTTAAATTTTACGTCTTAAGTTTCTATGTGGTATGTTACCAACATTCCATAAAAATTTGTTTATTTTTATACTCGAACCCTGTATTTTAGAGTGTTTTCCTATGAGAGAAACCACATTGTTGTGGCTGTAAGAATTACTTAAGGGGGTCGTCTAGTGTGACGGGTCAAAAAAATCGTTTTTGTTTTTTTTTCATAAATCACTTCTAAAACATGTTTAGAAGACGTGTATAAATGGATTTTTGTAAATTCGAAGCCGTTATCAAGTTGCACTTGTAAACCGGAGTAGGTATGCGGAGCGCATACCTCCAACTTCCAACTTAAAAACGCGTTTTTCTCAAAACACGTTTTTTCAAAACTGCTGCCACGATATCTCAAAAACTATTTAACTATTAATGCTCAACTTGTTACACCATCTTGAGTACATGTCCTACTACAAATTAAGCTAAAAGAATTAAGATTGCTTCGTTACTTTTTTTTTTCTTCAATTATATGCACGTGAAAAATAGTCGAAAAACTCATATTTTTTTTATGTTTAGGCAAAAAAATACTTTTTTTTGGAATTCGAACTTTCTTTTAGCTCAATTTGCAGTTTGAGGTCTCAGGAATGAAATGGCGTTTGGTTTTTTGATTTCAGATAATCACAACGCCCAGAATCATGGCAGCAGTGGAGCAACTTTTTTTTTTTACGTCTTCCTGTTGAGTGGTGTAACTCCGATACTAATCAATAGATTGGCTTCAAATAATTATAAAACTTTGTCGATATGTACTCAAAGAAGAAATAAAATTCAAAAGTTCTTTTACTTGAACGGTTTTTTTAATAATGACTGTCAAAAAAGGCATAAAAATACGGCGGTCACACTAGACGACCCCCTTAAACATACAAATTTTTACGCATAACAAAAATTTGAATATTTCTTCATTTACTTGAGCCAAAATAAGAAGTAAAGAAGTAACTAAATTAAAGAAAACGTCAAGTTAAAAAATTATCTAAAGTTTTCTGCTTCTTCTTCCTTTGCTATGTCAAGATATACCATTAAAAAAACGTGTAAACTTCTCTTCTTTAAACTTAAGTATTCAGTTTATCAATTTCGTATTTTTCCTACAACTTCAAACTATTCTAAGGACCAACAAAAAAATGTATTCTTGCAACCATAGAGGATGCAGACGTCCACAAAAAAGCATGTGCCATATGGCAACAAAATAGCGAAAGGGTTAAATATACCTGATTTTTTATTTTATGTTTTAGGTTTTTACGGTCTGCTTATGCTTTTGTTTTTGTTTTTTTTAGCCCCAGCAAACGTTTAGGTGCAAACTTCAAAAGCGAATATCTCAAGAAGGCCTAAGGAGGCATTCCAAATTCAACTGTTTCACTGAATTACAAGTATGTAGAACACATTTGCAATTTCATTTTTTTATCAGGTGTACAACTTTGCTTCCGCCGTTTTTTCCAAAATTAAAAGCTTTATTGCGAAAAAGTGCTTACAGATGTATTATTCAAAGTATTGTCCGTCGCTAGCGACAACTTTCTCCCATCTTTCCGGCAATTTTCGGATCCCGGCTCGAAAAAAGGAGTCCTCTTTTGACGCTATCCATGAAGCAATCCATTTTTCCAATTCTTCGAAGGATTGAAAATATTGATCTGCCAGGCCGTGTGCCATCGAACGGAATAGGTGGAAGTCAGAAGGGGCGACATCTGGGGAATACGGCGGGTGGGGCAAGACTTCCCATTTCAGCGTTTCCAGGTACTTTTTGACCACTTTTGCGACGTGAGGCCGAGCATTGTCGTGTTGGAGGATGACTTTGTCATGTCGAAATCACCATTTTTAAAACGTTGAAACCACTCCCGACACGTTCTTTCACTCAGAGCAGCATCACCGTAAGTTTCTGAGAGCATTCGATGCGCTTCAGCTGCATTTTTTTCGAATTGTAACAGAAAAGTAAAACTTCCCGCAAATGGCGAGAATTGGGCACATAAACGGACATTTTCGAGCGTGAATAATACGAAAACAAGAACAACTGTCACTGAAACGGCGATGACAATTCGTTAGGCACTGTCCACACTCACTTTAAAGGCATTACCATCTATGTATTTCAACCAGCCTCAGCCGGTACAGCCACCTATCGGAAAACGGCGGAAGCAAAGTACACCTGATATAGTGGCACCTCTTGTACGAATTCGTGAGCTGTTTTATGTGTAGCTGCCGTCGCGTAACTTAACTCGACCGGCTGGCACTACAAATGCATGCAAATTTTTGTGGAAAATAAATTTAGGAGCGAATTGAAGAGCGGCCAACATGAAAAAGTTCGAAAACTTAAAAAAAATGGAAAAATACATGTAGCAATTAATTTATTTGAGGCTTATATGAACTTTTATTGAATTAAACATATTATTTCAATAGAGGGGTGGGCGTGGCAGTGGGCCAAATTTCACAAGTTTTCGTATTTTTCTTAATTAGGCTAAAAAATGGGCGAATGCCAAATTTCGTGAAAATTAAACCACGGTTACTATTTTTGGCCATGCGGTATATGGGGACGCCCCACAGTGCAGCGCAACAAATCTGGACTGGAAGCGCATCAGAAGTCTGCTAAACCTAAAAAAACACAGGGTTGTTATTGGGGTTTTCGCTGGCCATTGTATTCTTGACAGCCACGCAAGAAGACTACGTCTGGGCCATCTGGCCAACGACTTCTGCCATAGCTGTAAACGTAGAGGAGGAAGAAATTATTATCCACATACATACTTTGTACCTGCAATGCCCTTTGCAGGATACTTAAAAAGAACTTAGGGTTTTACCGCACAGTCAGCCTCTGACATATCGGACGTCGATACCAAAGGCCTAGTACGCTCCAAAAATTGTAGAGGATGGTTTGAGACCTAATAAAGCGAAAGGGAGTCATCACAATCGACTTAATTTGGCCTAAGTGTGCTTAATAAATTGTTCTTTTATCAACCAATATTGTGTTTCTTCTTGTTTTCAACTAACTAAATAAAATCACATTCTATTTGTAGAGCCAAAATTTATGTTTAAATTATGTAAACATTTCTAAATGTGCATTTCAATTTGGCGGCTATTTTTCTTCATTGTACCAAAGCCAAATGGGTCAAAATGAAATTCTAAGAAAACATCAGAAGTTTTATGTTTTTGATCTGAATAGCAAGACGTGCTTTATTTCGCAACGGCGCGCAATAGTTTCGGGTTATCAATCGAGTGCCTTCATATTGTTGCCAAAGACCCGACACAAAGCAATTGCAATGTTTTCAAATTCCGCGTGCAATAATCCCAAGTCAAAACCAATCGTGCACAGTTCGTCTCAGTTGTGCGGGCTTTGGCAGTGCGTGCTGGCACATTTCCTACGTACAACACCAACACTGTTCAACAGCATTTGCACAATTGCATTCACACACACCAGCAATGCATTGGCACAGTCGTTTCAAAACGTATCGGTTATAATTAATGCGGTTTTCGATTTCATTTGAATTGAAATACAATTAATTGGGCGCCATGAATGAAGCCAGCACAACAAAATATGCGCACAGGAAGTGCGCCTAACCGACTGGTACCGATCGGTTGCACGATAGCGCTGCGCCGCGCCGTAACTACTCGCTCGCACAGTGACTTGTAGAACCACGAGCTAGTTGCAGAAAGCAACCAGTTGCAGTTTTCATGAAATGTTTGCTATTTGGTCAAATGAAAATGTGGCGTTCTGAGCTGCCAAAAGAGCGTGGTCCCAAAAAACGTCAATGCTATGACATTACTTAATTCCAAAAAATGTTTTCAAACAAAATGTGAACAGTTGAACAATAAAAGATCAATTTCTACCACAGACAGCCCAATGACCAATGACATCACAATTCTTACGAAAAATACTTGCAAATCTTTGTTGTAATTTGTATGTGAAGCACTTATTGACAATAAAAATATCAACAATGTCTGCTGTTTTTCAAATAATTAAGATTTACTATAGAAATGCTGCTTATCGGAGAGATCGGCTAGTTTTAATGCGTCAGCAATTGTGAGAATACTTTAGAAAGGCGATTTTAAAAAAACTGAGATTAGAAAAAGCAAAATTCAAAATAATAAACAATTAAATGTAATAATGTATTAAATAATACTGAAGATTAACAAAATATCTATTCAAATTAAAGATGTTTTTACGATAGTAAAATTCTTGTAATTAGAAAATTTAATTGAACTTGAAATATGCAAGTCAGCTCATCTAAAAACCAAAGTTTATAGATCAAACAGATTGAAATCTTTATACGTCAGAGAGCAACAGTTGAAGTCTTTATCACTATTGACTTCTACTGACTAATTCGACTATTGACGACCGCAAATTATAACCAATTAATGCTTTTTGTGTGGAATGATTCACTTGCTTACCTGTCATATATTTCAGAAACGAATGAGAAAAACCTTTGTGATACTGCACACCTATGAGAGGTGCTTTTTTGGCCTCTATTGGTACAACATTTATCGAATGGGTTCAAAAATAGAGACAGAAAGAGAGACAGAAAAGAGACAAAGGAGTACAAAAATATACTGAAGCATTAATATACAAATCGCAAAAACTTTAAGCATTACAGAAGGTTAGGTAAGACAGGCAGCTTTCTGATTTCTCAGTACACTTGGAGACCTCAAAGGTCCACTGTGATGCGAGAGAGAAAGACTTATGCAAAGTAAAGTTAACAAATGTACTTTAACCCGTCAAATTATTAAAAAATGCAAGTAAATTCAAAATTATTAATTTTTAAATAAGTAAACATTTGCGTTGTGTTCTCGAGTAAACCATAGTGAAAAAATAAATAGTAATAATAATAAATCAAAAATACAAAATATCTGTTTTGTCGTTTGGTACTCTGTTTCTGTAAATACTTATACGAGTAAGTATAAAGTTATATATTCAAATACATATTTTGTTTTTTCCAACACTGGTACAGCACACATTTTAAGTGGATAGGGAAAGGGCGAGGGGAGGGGACCTGCATTTTAACGGCGAATCCGAAAGGCGATTGGCAGTTTTTCTTTCACACTTGGAGGTTTTGCCATTGCCTGCCAAGAGCGCTCTTGTGCGATTCTTGTAATTCTCATCTGCTTCATGTGAATAGCGATAGAAATAGAAGAGCGTTTCACCAGCCCGAGCTAGGAATCGAACCTAGGGCCTTGGTATAAGAAGCTGGACCCATACAAAAAATTTGTTTATATAAGTATAACATTTACTTTTCTAAGGCCTTTTTCAGGTACAAATTTTCAAGCAGTTTAGTGATAGAAAGACCCTTTCGGGGCGGAGTTTAATGTTGAAATCCAAAATACTCTCAGTAGGAATATTTTCATGTCATGAATTTTGGGGTTAGAAAATTATATTTAGTGCTCAAAAAATCGGAAATCATCCAAAATCAAAAAAATCAAATCAAATCAAAAAAATATTTTGCGTGGGTCGTAAGATTTGAATAATTGTTTTGAGGGCATTGAAAACTTGCTGGGACGTTTTATCCCAGTAGTCCCGAAACGGTTAAAACAAAACAACATTTGACAAGAGACGTTGTCAAAATAAGAATGCTGTCTCTATTTGAATCAATTGTATCTTTTTACTATGTAGCAAGCTCCTGTCATCATCTAACTTCTGCCCGTAGCCGGCGGTGGTATATGCTATGAAGAGCACTCGGATAAGATGTGCCGCATAGATTCTATTTCATGCTCATCCTCCACAATGTACATCCTCCTCTTTCCCATTCGGAACATAAGTCCCAATGGAGCAAGCCAAGCCTTTCTGCAAAAAGACCAACGGTGCAGTCCCTGTTAAGACCCGTCAGTATGTGCAAGATGTCTTATAAGACACAAAGTTCTCTATTAGTTCAATGTGGGCCCGGGTACGCGTGCAATCTTGCAGTCACGCCAAATGCTCCATTGGTCATTGGTGCCCTTGATTGCTTTACTAGAAAACTCGGTGTAAAATGCCCAGAGTGGCAAGGAAATACCTGTCGTCAAGTTCGCGTGCGTCAGCTTCGACCCCTTCCAAATAACAGTAACTGATCCAACAATTAGTGCCCTTGCAGCTCTTTTGAACAGCTTTTCTTTAACCCTAGAAGGGTAATCATATTTTACATACGTTGTCGGTAATCTTCGTCGAAACGACTAAGTCGTATTCAACTCCGATTTTTGAAAGAACTAGAAATCGTATAAACTCCAACTTCATTATATAATAATACTTAGACTTTTTTTGCAAATAATTCTCACAATAAAGCACAACTGAGATCACACGAAAAGAGAAAGCAATCAGGTTGTAGAATAAAGAGAAATTTGAACAAAATGTATGTGGTGTTCGTCGAGTCGACGAAGATTACCCTTCTAGGGTTAACAATAAAACAGGCCAACAGTTTCAAATTTGTCAAATATAAACAGGCAACTGGATCTAACCAAAGTGAATCTTACCAGTGAAATATTCAAAATTGAGTACTCTCCCAGAAGCTGCAAATTCAACAATCCAAGTATTTTCATACGCATAGATACAAGTTTCCATTAGGAATTTCACAATGCCGGTGTCTATATTTCGATTGCATGTGATGATATTTTTATCAACCGTAATTTCGCTGATATTAGTCATCAAGCCCACACTTGATTTCCACCAAAGTTCTGTCGTCGATAACTCAACAACTAAGCAACACCTAAAACGAAACATGCCAGCGCACACAACGCGATATTAATAGCCGCCACGGCCACGTATTCATTTTCTACACAAATTAACCACTCTTCCAATCGATCAATTCTGCAAGCAGCACATAATTATTTCCGTTTAAATTCATCTTTAATAGGCCAGCACGCCATTCCATAGTTCAGAATTTAACACGAAGTGACATCAAGTCGAGCTGCAATACGCCCTTCTTTTCAATTGCAAAACCAAAGAGCAGCAATCGTCACAACAGCAACAGCAAAAACAACAACCACAGCCGCAACACCAATCGCGAAAAGACAGCAAAACAAAGCGGAAAAAGCAAGACAAAAACACAATAATAACAATTCTCGGATATCTTCATTTTTTCCCAGTAATCTGACTCTTGAACCGTACGAGCACATCACCGGCCTGCCGCCTGCAGCCTGGAGCGCATCGTACATTGGCCAACGTGCTGGCTGTGCTGATCTGTGCGGCTAGTTGCCGGCTGCTGTTCGGACAGTTCGTTCCCGATGTGGCAGTTATTGTTAAAAATGTTAAATTATGATTTCCAGGAAACAAAAAAACCAAACAATTTGAATTGCAGAAAGCAGCAAAGCACACCAACACCAACCACCACAACAACAACAAAAACAACAACTAAAGTCACCAGACGAATTCAACAACAGCAGCCACCGACTACAAAAGAGGCAATATGAATACAAAAGCAGACGGGCCGAGACGACACGGCACAGAACAGAACAGGATCGGCCGACCAGGCGCCGAAACAACCGATCGGCCAGTGCCTTCCGACTACACAACAAGAAAACCCCTGCAACAACCAGCGCCAACGGAGGCAAAAAGCCAGTGCAAGTCGCAGCAAACGGCCACAGATGATGAAGACGGTCCGCCGTGCGGCTCACAGGCGGTTGAGATGCGCACTGACAACAGGTAGGTAAACACGCCAGCATCGAGCTTGCGCGCCATCTCACTTTTTCACAGGCGCATGTCCACTTTATCATTTCAATCAGAGTTTCCAGGGCAAATCATTATTTTGTTCATATTTAACCGAGGAATGTGCGGCTGCTGGCGTTGGCATCACCAGAGTTACCGGCCCACAACAGTAGAACAGTCGGTAAGGCAACTCAGGATGTTGATGGCAACGACAAGAGAGGTAAAAAATTTACTGTTTCAAATCGGCACAGTTTCGAACAATAAAACATTTGAACATAGAAAGGGTCAGTTAAACCTTCTAAACATGGGTTTTCCCCTTGTTCACTGCTCTCGGGAGCATAGGGCCTCCACAAGGTAAACAATTTGCTGTTTAAAACTGGTCTGGGAATCATTTCCGGGAAAAACTCGGCACAATTTCGAACAATAAAACGCTTGAACATAGGAAGGATCAGTTAAACATGGGTTCTAAACATGGGTTTTTCCACTTGTTCACTCCTCTCGGGAGCATATGACCTTCACAAGACTCTTTCATTTTACACGATTCTGGGCTGTTGTTTTTCCGCCGTCCCAAGTGGTGTTGACAGCGACAGCGGCCAGTTCGGTAGAGTCTACCTTCTCCAGGCCGACCGCGACTTTTTCTCCCTTGCGGGTTCCAGTCTAGCAGATTCTCGTGATGCTCTCGTGACCTAACCATCGTCATTTTCTTTTCTTTATTTGTCTCAGAATGGGTTCCCCCTCAGTAAGCCTCCATACATGGAGTACTTTTATTTCATTTTAGATGTTCTATCCGTTAGGACCAAATCGTATCGTTTGGACCAAATATGCGTCAAGTCATACATAGATATGAAACGCCTATGAAATCGGATATTTTTCTTTCAGATTAGTCTAACTGGGATTGGTTCCTCATACACTAAATAAGATCTAAGAAAACAGAAACCGCATCAGCAACCAATTCTTGGATCAAGCATCTCTTCGAATCTTTACTCGACATTCCAATGTCTGCCTCAGTTATTTACTTCAAGTTATTTGCCACAATTTGGTAACTCTGGTGCCGCTTTGGCATTCGCCACAAGTTGCAATTACCAACAGAAATAACTTGCATTCCATGCACAATTCAAAGATGTCCTCAGCCCTGCGCTGCGCTACGCTGGCACCTTTATTTGTGCTGTCCGCTTAGCTGGAAATGCCACATTGAGAGCATTGGACATGAAGTGGCATGTCACATCGGTCCATTTCATTCGTGTTTCTGCTGCCAAGCTTGTTAATGCTGCTGCTGTTGTTGTTATTCCCATTACCGCTTTGTTTGTTTAGCTGTCGTTTTGTTACCCATTTGTATCGCATCATCATCTCACAAACACTTACTTACCCTTTTGCGAACCGAGACACGGGGCGCTCTATGGTCATGTCTTGTACGGATTGAGTGTGCATTCTTTAGCTGAATGGGCTCGAGCCGTTTGATTGTCATCGTTTTGAATAGGCACAGAGTTTGGTGCCATATTATTCTCTGATCGTAGAATTAGGAGGGCGCTCTACCTGACCATCTATAGTAGCACTTTTCCCCAGTGTTGTCCTTTTCTGGCTTAGTTGAATGATCCTGGCGATTCCGGACCGGACCATACGCTCGCAACAAATGTACTTGAAATTTATTTAACAATTTTTCTCCATCGAGCAATGAACTGTCGCTTCCAGGCAGTGCTCACAAATCTGGTCTTCGTATTATTCATGCCAGCATGTTAATCAATGATTAAAACAATACAACAGCACAAGTGTAACAACTGACGAGCTAAACGAAATTAAGGCAAAATGAAGACAACCGCATTGCAGAAGCAACAAAAAATATTAATTTATTCGAGGAATCGTTAATTCGCAGTTTCAACATGTTTACACTTCGAGTTATTAATAAAACAAGTTTACGCTCAATCTGGTTCTTTTTCGGAATTGTATATTTTTATACAGAAAAAGAGTAGCCGCCACACTTGCATTCAATGAAGTGGATTATCTTTCATTGTTCGTCGCGCAGTTTGCCATAAAGCAGAACACTACAAAGTAATGAAATTTAAAGCCAACAACACATTCTACGACAACTCCAGCTGTTGACCAAGTTTACTGCAATGTTCACATTAACTGAATGTGTGTGTGTGTGTGTGTGCGTGTTGCGGCATATGAATTTGTTCAGGTAAGAATCGATTTTATCAAATTGATTTTTAGGCAAATGAACAGATGTGGGAACCAGCTAAAATTGTGTCTATGACCTCAGCACAATTCAACGAGAAAATGTGTCAATATTGTGACGTATTGTTTGATGCTGTGTCGGTGCCATACTTGGATTGAATGTCATAATTTGTTAACATGTTAACATGCTCATAAAAGAAATAAATCAACTTCAAATTGTTAGTTGTTCAACTTCATTTTACGGATTCTAAAAATTGTATATACATACATATATATATATTTTATGTTTAGCAAAGAAAGGCAAAACCATTGTGAAATTTTTGAAGCAAACGAGGTAAAGCGAGAAATTAATAAAATTATTTGTCATTTATGTCAAAACGTCCAAAAAAAGTAACCCTAACTAATACACAATAGCTTCAAACTTGTGTGGGATTTCAATGATTTTTTTTTTTTAATAAGAAAATTCTGGGAAATCGTTGCTGTATTGACAACAGCACATCTAGTATCACAATTTTTTAGTGTCTACCGCGTAACTAATCACAAAAAGTAATCAAGAGTGTGGGCTGCTGTTTTAACCCTCAATTGCCCACCCTGAGTCCAGGGGACTCACTACGAACTTTAATACCTGTACCAACTCGTAAGTTGGTACAGGTTTAGTTTTTGTACTTTGGTGTCCAGCTTGACGGCGTACACCTAGAGTTATGTAAAGATATGGAATGAGATCTGTAACAAGAGGTCTTAATGTGGCTTGCAGATAAATAAAAAACCATAAAAACTTAATAGATGTTGCATTATTTCGTAAATAAAATATGTGAGTCCCAAGGACTCAGGGTAGGTAGATACGTGATTTTAATAGTGGTGGATGATTGAGGGTTAATGAATCAGAGAACAATTTGAGAGATGTTGGGTTAATGAACATGATAAACTTTTTGGAAAAATATTTATTTATTTGATTTATTTGTGCATTTAACATTAAGCATATGAAATTAATCTTTTAAATGCCACAAAGAGAGCACAACCGAAAAAATTTACAAAAATATAAAATTGCAATTGCTCAATAAGTTGAAATAACATTTAATAGGGAATAATAAATAGAAAAAAATATAAAAAGGAAGAAAACAGAGAATGAGAAGAGATATGTAGATATAGGGAGAGAATTAAGAGAAGTGCTAAAAAACTAGGTACTTAAATTTGTGTTTGCTTGATTTTTTTAGTTGAAATTGACAGTGAAAAACTATGAAGCCGTGTCAAAACGGATCTACTGCATACTGTGGACAAAGCAGTTAACATTTTTTATGAGGTGTTAAATGTTAAAGATTTGTTTTATGTTTATTTGGTATTTGTTTTCATTGGAAATCAGCCGCATAATGGATTCAAGGCAGCGTGCCATGGATCATATGTAGAGTTACCAGGTGAAAAGTTGTACAACAATTCAGATCACATTACAAAAACTTACAATGCTGACAAGATGTTAAATGCAGAAGTAAAGTGTAAATTTAACCGGAAGTGCCAAATACCACACTGTCTTAAAAAAACTTTTTGTTTTTTTATTGGGAAAAGGAGTTTTACGTCCAACAAACTTAAAATTTTGCCACGCAAACATTTAAGGGGGGCGTGGTCCGCCCTCAAAGTCTCCATTAAAATTTCTTGAGAAATTCGAATATCTTCGATTCTAACGATATAGTTGTCATATGAAAGGTGGCTTCTTCCTCGTTCAAATAATGTATAACATTAGAAAAAAACTATTATTAAGTTACTATAAGTTAGGTTAGGTTAGGTTACGGAAGGAGTGTTTGCGGCAAGCACTTCCACTCGGAGACCTTGTTGGGTACATTGTGAATGCCTTCATTTTTCGGAAAACCAGTGTCCTTCCATTACATGTTGGGATCCCTATAGATCCAAACGGGATCTTTTGGGAACCATTTGGTCATGGCGAGGAAATTGTGTAGATCGCTTCTCACTTCTGTGAGCCCATCAAAGAACCTATTATAAGTTTGCTACCATAATATAGCTTGTGAAAGTCCCTTTACAATGAAATATACAAATGTATAATTTTATGATTAATAAGTATTTTTTTAATTTTTCTAACTAGACTCTTGGTCCAAAATTTCAAAAGCCATAGTTTCTTGCCAATAAGTTTCTACCGGGTGGGCGGCCTTCGGCCGGGTTTAAAAAAATTAACACTCAAGAGAGCTACTACCTCAGGACCAGTTCAGTGTTTACAGTATTTTTGCATTCAAAACCAGCCAGTAGTGTTTACAGTATTTTTTTGTTCAAATCCTTTGATTACAGGAGATCCTTCCGAAGCATACGGCAAACAGGTGTTTTTAACTCAACTTAAATTTAAATATAAAAGCAAAATAATTCAGTTTTTGAATGTTTTATATATAATTGTAAACTGTGTGTTTGAATTTGCTAACCCATAGCCTGAAATGCAGTTGTACTTCATACAGCTCAAGACCTGAACAGGATGAAGCAACTGCTTGAAAACACCCAGGCAAATACCGCAAGGCTCACTGCAGTTTCTGTTTGTTATTGGTTTTTGGAAAACACGCGACCCGCTTGAAAATATCCGTTTCAGTTGTGGGAAGAATAACCAGAGAAAAAACACCCACCCACTATCTGGCTGCGCTCGTCCAAGACTCGCTTCCCGGATGACCTCAGAACCATTTCAACTACAGGAAGCTTCTGCAGTTTCTTGATCTTACAAAGTGGATTCAAAACACCAGCCATTACCAACACAAATTGAGAATGTGGCACCAAAATGGCCCTTTTTGTGCTGATTATGTTACCAATTGGTTACCAGTGGTTATAATATAACTAGCACGTTTAGCATATCTTAACTTAAAATGTAAAAAACAACACTTGCGTTAAAGAAGACATTTAATTTTAAATAAAAAAGAAGGTAAAATTCTAATTCTTCTGTAAAACACATTTCCAAAAAACAACTGCTGACAACTATAAAATTATTGGCCAGAATTGCGGTGCCTTTTTCTTTTTGAAACAAGCACATCTTAACTTAATAAACGTGTTTTTACTAAACCCAGGTTTGATAATTTTGTACGCAGTTTGAAGAAATATAGAATCTATTTTTACTTAATATTTTGAAATTTTTTATTACAGTTAAATACGCTAAAATACCTCACCTATGAATAAATGCAATATTTTTAAGTTACTTAGGCGAGTTGAGTACTGTGCCAGCAAATTTTCAGATGAATTGAAGGAAGCTACTGTTTTATGCCGATTCCGAACAAGACAATAATGTACAATAACATTTAATTCAAAAATTTTCCATTTATAGCAAACGAGGCCGTTAAAGTGAAGACATCTTTTTTCAACTTTTAGCTGAGACGGACCCGACCATCTCCTGAGACAAAACTCAAATAGAAATGATTAAACTGAAAGAGTGTATTTTACATTTTCTGCTTCAAAGTTCTTTTAATGTGATGAATGAATATTTGCTTCTAATCTAAATTCTACGAAATTTTGCAAAACTTGTTTACTATAATTATTTCCAAACACAGTCGTGTCTGGGTATAGTGAACACCCAAAATTTAGACATGGAGCCTCTATATATGGAACACAATTTTCCAGCAAAAAACAAAGTGTATTTTGAGCAAATAAAACGAGTTTTTTAACAAAAATGTTCACCTTGATATAGTGAACAACCTCAATACTGTGAACAGGCTTTACAATAATTAGTTCACTATATCCAGACACCACTGTACAACAAGTAGAATGTAGCAAAGTCTGACCCCTAATTGCTAATGTTGGCCTTTTCTACTAACAGTGTGAACATGAAAGAGTTGGAAAATAAGATTAGTATTCCAATGTAAGTAAACTATACTAGAATCTTCGATCTTATCATAGATCGATCGGTACTCGAAAGGAATAATACGTATACATATATAAATATGTATGTGTGTATAAAGTGAAATTCCTCATTACGGACAGTCCGTATAGCCGGACAAATTTCGTAGACACAGCATTTTATTAAGTTTTCCATACAGATATCATTCCTATAACCGGATGCGGACACTATATTTTAAACCATTTTGATTAAAAAATCTCTTATAAACGCACAAAATTCAAAAATATGCCCAACGAGTTTTTTTTTTAACTTGTACTACCTTATATCTAATACAAATTTCACATAGAAAATGAACATTTGAAGTTAAAACAATCAACAATGAATAAATGTGTTCAATCAAACGAACTAAAATTTAGCGACTTGTACTTTGTACTTTGCCATGTAATAAATATTAATTAAATATTCAACTTTCATAAATTCTTAAAAAATATTATTTAATATTATAAACGAGGAACACTTGGATACAATTTGAACTAATTTTTTGTGCCCCTTCCCCCATAAGCGGACATCTCCCATAACCGGACAAAAACACCGCGACGGTGAGTGTCCGGTTATGAGGAATTTCACTGTACATACATGTGTACAAATAATTTCCATCATTGCAACAATCATTTTTTTTTATCAAAAACTTTCCTGCTAGGTATATCACAAAAGCAATAATTCTGATTTCTCAGAGTTCTACAAGTCGAAATAGATCTGTAGCCGTGAATGTGACACACAGTTAGTTAGCGAAAAGTTAACAAACGAAAGTTTTATAATTTAATAACGATAGACATCAATGCTTACCCAATCAATGCCTGGCGCCGTTTGCTGGCTGGAATGTGACGCTTTGCACTTTTCATCATATTCTTACTAGTGTTATTTCTTTTAGCTAAAATTGTATGCAACTTAATTATGCATTCAATTGTTTTAATTAAAGATCGCGCACAAGATTCGCTCATTCACGGTTTCCTATTCTATTCGACAGATAGTAGGAGGGGGCGGACGGACGCCGCTTCCAGATGCAAACAAAAAATCAACTCACTCGCTGCCACTTGCAGTGCAACTACGTTAGTGAATGGTTGGACTGGAATGAGACCCGTTCTTTTTATTGACAATCGGCAGCCGGCCGCAGCGCAGCGAAAAATTTATTGATAAACGACGAGCAGCAGTAATGATAAGGCAATAGCGACGCTCGTACTGCTGCGGCTGACTAACTGCATCCTTCATCTAATTGCTGCGTGCGCTGCGCGGGACTTTCGGACGCTTCTCGGAATGCCGGCTAGTACATTGGCCACAGGTCAACGGCAGAGGCGAAATTTATTTAAAAAAACAACAGCATACAAACACATATAAAACAATCAAAGTCAGTTGTTGTGTGCAGTAATGTCAGCACATTTATGCGTTGGTTGTTTTCGTTGTTTCTGGTGTGGTTGTTGTTGTGATTTTTTGTGTGCTCATTGTTGAGCAGCGAATGCTGCACCGTTACCGCAGCTCCTTATCATCTCTGCGCTCCCAAGTAATATGCGGTAATATGCGAATCAGCGCGAGACTCGGCTGGTCCGCACTTGTTAACTTCAGCGCCGAGTGTTGCTTTGCAAATTGCTACTTGCGAAACGTGAGTGAAAAAAGGTCACGAAAACGCTTAATTTACGCGCTTTTTAATTTAAACCTCTTTCAGATTGCGTTTTCGCTGGAAAAAAGAAGCTTTTTTAGCTCGCAGTGGAATTCACCAAAATCTTTGCAATGCTGTTGTTGCTTATTATTTTGCTTTTTTCCTGCTCGTTACTCTACCAATGCTAATAAACTCTCTATGCACGTAAAATTCCTGGAATTTTTCGCAAATCGCACAAGTTCTCCTCGCTGTGCTGTATGTGGCCGTTATTATTGTTGTTGTTGTTGTTAACAAGTGTCCGTCGCTGTGACGTTGCTATTGCCACTATAAGCTGCCTTGGCTGCTACTGTTGTTGTTGTTGTTGTTATCGTTGCTGCTAAAGTTATTCTTGTATTTGGCGTTGCGCTCGAGCTGAAGTTGAAGCCAAACGCACGCGAATTCGTTTGGGAGAAATCATGGGATGGACTTTTTAGCGCAACGGCTATTGCCAGCGACTAGCATTGGTGTCGCTGCTGTTGTTGGTTTGCCATTTTGGTGTAAGTTGGCGTAGTTGTTGTTGATTGATTGCGACTAGTGCTACTGCTACCGTTGTTATTGTAATCGTTTCTATACTTTTTGTTGCTTTTGCCGAGATGCTGCAACATCATTCTTGCCCCTGGACTTTTTTCGCTTCAAAATTTTTTGCAACACACTCACGTTTATTAAAAAATATAGTAATCACACTACACAAATTGTAATTTCTCACTTTGATTTGCCCGTTTTCGTATATTATTTTGCATTTTCACAACAGATACTTTTTCTTGAATACACCAACAATGCGACGTTGCTAGCGTATTTATTAACGCGAAGCAGGGGCACACAACAGGTTCGCTGCAAAACAGAAATCGGTATGAGAGAGCGCTCCGAAAACGCTCGTGTATCAGCCGCCGTCAACGACACTTGGATTGTCAAACTGTTATCGATAAATCAGTGGGAACGGTGGCAACGATTAAGCGATGTGAAACTGGGAGAGCCGGTAGAAACACATGCACAGAATTACACTAATATTATTGCAAAATTGCAACCTTGGGGCTGACTATAGTCAGCCCCAAGGTTGATCAGGAAGGTACTTTTTCCTCCATATAAATTTCTAAAACGGGGTTGTTGTTCTAGTTGATTTCAAATTGCCAGTGTAGCTGGTGTGAGTCATTTTTTGTGACCAAAGAAATTTGTCTTTTTATTTGTATATTTTTGGTGCCATTTCGTAATACGTTTGTATAAAATTGACTAGAAAAATATATTATTGCCCAAAAGCGTCAAAATAATCTTTGGGTATGCTTTTAATTCAGTTAAATTAAGATTTTATAAGCTGCATTCAAAAAAACAACCCTGCGGTCAAACTACAGCATTTAGCAAAAAAAGCATACCTGATCGTTAGAGATTCGCTAAATGAAGAAATGCGAAATACAAAGGACGGCAATTGACCCTGTCATATTCAATGCATTTAGCTTTGTGTTCTTTGGTATATTTTCATTAATATTTACATAATTAAACCAAAAAAGTTCATGTGTTGGCATTTAATCCAAAAAATTAATAAGAACATACTTTAAAAAGCAAATAATTGTAAAGAATCCCTAATCCCTAATATCGGGAAAAGAGCAGACACAGTGAAAAGCTGATCACTGCCAGCACACACGGACTGTGTACGTGAATTGCAAAAAACGCACAAAAATCGGCTTACTCTCCCAGTTTCACATCGCTTAATCGTTGACGGTGGTGCGACAGTGCAATCGATTGCAAACGGGACAACTTGTTCACACTTGTATTGAGCTTTTCGAAGGAAAATTTACTAATTAACACGTTCTACCCGGCGTGGACCACCGGTGGTCCACAAATGTTTATAATTTGATTTTAAAAACCATACTGGAAAGAGACAAAGTGCTAATATAAAATACAGTGGGAAATTAGAAAACAAAAGTGCCGCCATACGAAGGGCACTTTTTTGTATGCAATGCATAGAAACAGCGAAAAAATGCGCCGGGTAGAACGTGTTAAAAGATTGTTTAAAAGTTTAATATTCTGTGGTTACGAGTAGATACAGGTTTCATTAATTTGTGTTTGTAAATGCTTATCACATATTTTCTCTCACCAGATTGCTAGTTGTGTATAATAATTAAAATATTTAATACTCATCCTTTTTACAACTACATGTATGTAATCCAACAAACTTACAACTAATATATTGTAAATGGTATTAAAACTTGTTATTCAAGATTATAATTTCGATGCGAAAAATTAGTGCAAACCTTTCTCAATCATTTGAATGGAATTATTGAGAAGTAAAGCTAGTCGAGTTTCGGGTCTCTAATTCAGGCTCTCAGCCGTTTAGAAATCTCTATACTCCTCCATTTTCAAGTCTTTACTGTGTGGTAATCATTTTACAGTTAAATTCCTTTGACCTTCCATAACACCAACGGTTACCATTCAACACTGCAACCCTTGCAGTAGCCATCCCTAGGGTTGCCATAACGACGCAATGGCGTACCAAACAATAAACTAAAATCGACAAAAATGAACAATTCACCGACGGCCAGTTATTTTAATCTTTTCATAACTGGACAAATCGAGTGCATGGACTTTCCTCTGGGACCCGATGCAGCTGAGGTTTTCTGTCGTTACGAAGTAGTAGCCGGACCCGATTGGGAACTGGTATCGGGCGTGCGAGCCGGCATCTCACAGTCAGCCTCCAATAAAAGTGGCAGCTTCAAGGACAAAATTGCCCTTAATTTTCCGCTAGAGTGGACCTTCAAAAGTACCTCACCATTTGGCTGTAAGTGACGCAGCAACTGTCAATAGTGCAATAAAAGTGTCAGGCTTTTTGCTTATTAGGGCCACAACTGCTGATATCCATTTACGGCAAAACCCTTTGGGGCGTTGAGACTGTGCTGGGTTATTGTCGCGTACACGTGCCAGTGTTCGGTGCCAACTCGGACCAGCCAATATCGGCGCCCATACTTATACCCAAGAACAGCAACATGATCTCGGAAATGGGCAGCTGGATAACGGGACGCAACCCGGAGCTCAAGGACCCACAAACTTTGCTGGACAATGCAAAGAACAAAGGCGAGTTTGGCAGTTTTTTTTTGAAAGTTTTGGTATTGATTTCTGCTTTCCAGGTTTGTCAGTGGAATCCTATGGCGAAATTATTTTAAAGCTCAACACTATATCAAGAGGCACCAGCCGCCTAGGCTACGATTGGGGTTAAATTAAAAGGCAAATGTTCAACTTCATATGTAATCGTTTATTTGTAAAAACCAGTTACATGGAGAAAATAAAGATGAAATTATGAATTGAAGCCACAACCATTCATGTTTGTACACCAATGGAGGGACCTACAGTTTTAAGCCGATTCCGAACGGCGTGCTGGGCGCCCATGAAGGCATGCATTATGCTGCAAGTTACATACCTGCAATGAAAATGGAATAGTTTTAAAATCTGCTTAAGAAGTTGTTTGAGTTGTATGTGAATGCAAGTAAAATCAGTTAAGCTTGAATCATCAATTACAATTATGACGGGAAAAGAAGACTAAATTAATGCGATATCATCACTATAGCTTGAAATTGAATTGCTGCAGCGAATGCTGGTCAAATATTTACCTGCAGTGAGTTTGATCGGTGTGCACGTAGGTGGCGTGAGTGGAATGAGTACTCACATGAAATGAAATGAATTTTCAGAAGGTTGCAAATGTGCGAAATAAAACACCAAATAGCGAATACGTGACGCTCAGATTGAGATAATATTAATGCACGATTAAACCAATTAATATTAAATTACGATGAAATATTGGCAACAAAGCCTAATAACTGTGAAATTTCTTTTTTACACAAAGTGCTTAAACACTAAATATTCAAATTATTCTGCAATTTAATGGAAACAAAACAACGACTTCATTCAAATCATTTCAATCATGTGCCTGTACTCATTCACCACACATTTCCCCGTAACAATCATCGCCAGCCGGTAAACACTGAAATTGTAAGAAAAAAATAAATATTACTGCAAATTGCATAGATATAATTTCATTACTACGAATTGATTAAAGTTCTATGGCAGAACAAAAATCAGTAATTGGAAATGTGGAAATCAACATAAATTCATAAACACGGACCAATTAATTTCATCATAAAGACCAATAAAGCAACGTATTAGACATGAATTCTTACCTTTAATCAATTGATGCAAGATTGAATGACAGCGCCCGGCTAAACAACGACAAAGTGCTGAAAAAGAAATGAGGAAGACATTCAAAATGGGAACTCAATAAATTTTAATAGTTTTGTTAGACTTATTGTAATCAGTAATTGGAAGGATTTAAATCAACGTAAATTCATAAACACGGACCAATTAATTTCATCACGTAAAGAATTATTAGATTGCACTACGAAAAATTTATTATGGGCATTCATGTTCTGTAACAAGAAGCGTTACATACTATAAAAATTAATCAGGTTATCATTTAAAACTAAATATTTTTGCTAAGCAGTTTTGTGGTTCAAATTTGACTCAAATTAAAATACTATTTATACCTTTAACACTGATATGCCGACCGTACAACCTGTTCACCTGTCCAAAGGTGCTGCGTTTACTACAATTTGTATATACATGTTTTTTTATAGACTTGAGCGTATTTCCGAACTAATATTTTTACGAATAACAATTCGCTAAAAAAACGCAACAAATTCTTTGCTCTCCTTTCTATTTATATTTTATTACTTAAATTCCTAGAATTATATATACTGAAAAAAACATTCTACTGATTACTATACGACATGGGCGACTTTCAAGAAATTCGTTATTTTAGATTCAATATAATTAAATTTGTTTTGATTTCTTCTTTACGTGGTTCATTGAACAAGTGCACATTCGTTATTTTATATATAAAATTAAACGGAAATTTCCATACATATATATGTATTTACCTTCTTAAGAATCGTTTAAGCAGATGTGTCAAATAAGAACGCCACCCATCGGGACCTGAAAAAATCAAATACACATAATTTATTAGTTTTTCTAGGAATTTCTTATATTAATTGTCTGAAGCGCATATCAGCACGCAATGAGCGCAGCCGTTAGGTTATAGTCACAGTGAAACTCATACGGTAATTACTATCATCATATAAAGTTCACATTAAAATTGAGTTTCAAGTTTACTTACATTGCATTGTAGCGCTGGCTGGCACTTCAAGCGAAACGGTGGCGTACGTAAGAGCGCGTGTGGCTGAAAGAAATATACAAATAACGACTTTAGATAAATGTTTGGAATGTTGAATGTGCAAACAATAAAAAAAATGTGTTGAAACTTAAGGAAAAAATTGTGTTAAATTGAAATGTGTCAGAACGCAATGAGCGCAGCCGTTAGGTTTTAGTCATTGAAAAACTCATACGGTAATTACTGTCATCATGGTCAGTTATTTGGGCAATTTAGGCATTAATTAGTGACATTGGTTACAATAACTACCTGTTAAAATGGATTCTCGCTGTTCTTTCTATGCACTGGTAACCGTTCATCATTGCACACTGAAAGGAGAGAAAATTTGATTAATATCTAATTCAACAGCGAACTTCCGAGAGTTCTATGTTTTTTTAAGTCTCATACTAAAGTTATTCAACAAGATTTTGTAAGGTAAGGTTTTCAGCAATTAGATCCGTGGTTATAATCATAGAAAAACGAGTTCAAATATTTTATGTGCAATTGAATGCAGACTTACCTTGTCCACATTACGAAGAGCATCAATTCTGTCTGGCACTTTCACATAATTGCAGTGTGTTTTAAGCGCTATTTGCGATAAGTTTATAACCGTTCATATTTACAGCCCTGTTCCAGAATCCGAATCGGATCGGAAATGGATTTGATTCCGACCGTCGGTGTTCTACATTCCGATTATCGGAAATATTTTCTGATGCAACCCTGTTCTCAAATCCGATTAAGTTCGAACGAATTTGGATCGGAAATTTGGTGTTCTGCATTCCGATTATCGGAAATTTTTGTCGAAAATAATCCGCTAAACAAAAAGCTGGTGGAATTGATATCGGGAAGCAGCAAAACGAAAATAAATAACGAAAATGTAACCAAATAAATGAAACATCGTGTTAAATAAAACTAATAAATTAATTTTTAATCACGGGAAAGCATACGACTGCTGACCAGAGCAAAATGCTCTTGGATTTTATGGAGGAGAACGCGGACGTTGCGAAAAGTTTCTGCAAAGGCGACAAAGTCGAATTTGAAAATAAATGGAAGCATTTAACGCAGTCGCTGAACTGGCAAGGACCACCAACAAAAAGTGTAACGGCGTGGAAAAAGGTGAGAAGTAAATTAAATCAATTCATTTTGTAAAATTTTCTTCAATCATAGACCTGAGTTGATTGGAAAAGTGAAGTAAGAAGGAAGCTGGCGCATAATATAAGAGAAGCTTTAGCGACCGGCGGTGGACCTTTTAAGAAGCACACACTTTCCGAAATGGAAAAAGCGGTTGCCTTTTCTACCGATCGTTGATAGCCTCCTTCGGCAAGAAATTGCAAAGCCGTCGCCAATTTCAATTCTGGCGGAATGGAGCATTGCCGAAGAAAAGGTCTCACTTCGGTCAAGATCATGTTGAATGCTGCTTTGTTAAGGCGGTACCGAGCAATAAACCTTAAATAGGAAATTTTGAACATAACTGAAATGACTTGTACTAGTTACGAAGAATCTGGCAATTCCATTGGATTGCTGTGGTCTCGCAAAATTCTCCGCTTTACTTTTTCAACGGCGGACTGCTCGTTCTCATGCAATACTGCCAATAAAATAACCCAACTCATTAAATAAAATAAAAAATCTTACAAAATTTTACAATTTCCGTTTTCATTTGAACATTAAAAGCAAACAGCTGATTGAAGGTTTGTTAATTTGCTAACAATCGGATTCGAAATAAACTTCGAATGTGACAATTCCGCTCGGATTGCAGAACACCTCTTCAAATCGGAATCGGATTTAATTCCGATTCAAATCCGATTCCGACTCGGATTCTGGAACAGGGCTGTTAATGTAGGAAAAATATTAGAAAACAACTGCATTTTCATGGGCATGTAAAATAGGTGAAAAGCAGCCTAACAGCACAAACTAGAAAAGTCAAAAGTGCACAGCTAAAATTGAAATTTACTTGACATTAGCTGGTTTCAGTGGCTACCTCTGTAAGACACACACTTGATATCCGAAGCTAGAAAGCACAGCTTTTGACTGACTTGGAGCTTCCCATCATTCAAATTGTTATTGTTGTTCTTCAGTTAATAGCATGAAAGCGCCGAGTGCGATTAAAACAACAGCTACAAGTCGAAATCTTCTTCTTCTTCTTGACTGGCACGACAGCCCGATTACGAGACTAAGGCCTAGCTACCCGCAACCAACCGTGTTGTGTGTGCGAATGTTTTTACAAGGTTGGAAGGGACCTACAGTTTTACGCCGATTCCGAACGAGTTGGGAGCTTTTTCATAGGCAATTTTACTCTCAGAGGTTTGCCATTTCCTGCTGAAAGGACAGCCGCCGAAAGAAAAATTGTTATTTCCTTTTTTCGGTGTTAACGCAACGGAGTATTGAACTCGCGGAGTCTTGACTCTCGGCCTAACGCACTAGCCAGCTGAGCTACGGCGGCTGCTAGAAGAAGTCGAAATATAAATGCAAATACCCAAATTGTCCGCGAGTTCTTGATTAAAAATTGTTAAGTTCGCTTTGCCTAGACATCACCAAACAAATAGCAGCAATAAATCACACTGGAATTATGTGGAAATTGTGGGACACTGCAATTTGCCTGCTTACACTTAGCGCGTCACAGAAACCATCATCACAACTGAAATAAAGAAAAAGCAAAACTTAAGCATACATAGACACGTCATGTCATAGAAACTCACCTTTAGACAATATCCCAAAGATAGTCTCACGTTGAAGCCACTTAGCCGCGGGATCCAGCGAAACAAGCTTGTTGTAGTAGCAGCTAAAATCCATCAATTAAAACAACAAAAAACGGATTAGACACATATTTTCTTTATATTCAAGAATATTGCAACAATGCTGTTGTTAACTCATGCTGCACATTCAGTTCGAAATAAAATGATTTTCAATCAAATTAACAAATTTCAAATCATTCAAAATTTTAAAACAAATAGAAATTTTAAATTGTAATGAAAATTTTTAAAATTACAAAACAATACTTTCACGAACTTTAATTGTGACAAATTATAATATTCCAATTATTTTACATTTTAGGAAATAAAATTTTAATTTGATTGAAAAACATTGCACAATTTGTATTAAATCATTTCCTAGTTGTACACGTATTTTCACTCTTTACAGAGTTGTGGGAGTTTTTGTTTGAAGTTGAAATTGAAACAGAATTCTCAGATATGCCATGTCACAGAAAAATCAGTAAACGCTGTTCGCTTGGTTGGCGTTTCAAGTATCCAGTTGCAAAAATATTTGAACGTGCACTTGATGCTTTAGCAACAATTTACGTGCAATTGAAAGTTATTTGTTTTTGCCAACCTTTGATAAAATTCATTTGCTAGCCATTCTTCTACAAAAGACAGATAATTCGATATTTGTCATAATAGCATTCCTCCATAGTATAAGTTCGACCCCTCCACTAGTTTGAGTTGAGTTTCATGTTTATACCACAAAGTGGTCTAGGCATAGATTTTCAAATACCACGATTCCCAAAATTTGTTTGAGTTTGTTTCCCCACGTTTGCACGCATGCTCAGCATTTTGTTGTTTGCTTGCATTGTCATAATAGATTTGGTATACTTTCGGCGCCCTTCCACTACAGTTTGAGAGTTGAATTTCATGTTTATACCATTTCAAGTTTATACCATCAAGTCTAAGCATAGATTTTTAAGTAAGCTGGTTGCCACAGTTGCATGAATTTGTGTTCAACGCATACACGTACAACGTACGTGGCTACGCAGCAATTCGTTGTTTACTTTCGAAATGAATTATTTGCCTAACGTTCCCAATTTTGTACCCCAACTGTTTCCTTTCGCCCAAATCATCCACTACCCGTTACATGGCACTTTTGTGCACACAAACTATAAGCATGACGTGTAAAATCAATTTTTGTTATCAAGTTGGCATATCTGAGTTGTGAGAAATTCATTGAAATTGAGTGAACTCAAGTCGTAAAATACATTAGTATTTGTTCATGTTCGGTATAACCTCGGAACCATCACTGACTTAATATATAAAAATGTAAAATATAAAGAAAACCATGTCACCATATCGGCAATCAACTGCCAAAAGATAGCTTCAACCGTCGCACAAAACAGCAATTAAAACATCATTTCACCGATGGCAACTGGTGAAACACAATCATCACTGCTTCGACACAACGCGTTTTAGCTTTGGTTTGGAAAATTGTTGCGTCGTCTTTGTTTTGGTAAACATAAATATTGTAGTATTCGTAGTGCTTCTTACCTCAGAAAAAGGCTGAACATATAAACAGTTCATTGCAAATGCTGATTTGCAGTTTTGCAGCAGACAAGATTGTGGTCATTTTCTTCAAAGACACCAGAGAAAGTGTTTGTTCTTCAACGAGTTTGTATTTATTCGCAATTCCTCCAGGTACTCAAGAGCAATTTTTCTCAACATCCACAGTATGTATGTGCGAGAACAGATAAAACATACAATTTTTACCCACGACAATTCCTTGCTGATGATACTGACTGTGTTGTCAGCAATTTGATGACACATACTTTGTGCTGAAGTGCATTTTTTTTGTTAACCGATGTTAAACACGAAGTATTTCCATTGTGTTTACATTATAAACATATTTCAATCAAAGCTTGATGTTTTCCATTTGTTCACTAATTTGGGCTAAACTGTCATGCGATTTTTGATAATGAATAGGAACATAAAAATTACGCAAAAAAACTACACTAAAATCTGTCATGCAATCTGTCAATTGAGTAAACATAACTGAAAAATACGGACGAAAGTGAGTTGTCCATTGATCTACAGTTTGCTGGTAGTTACATGATTTCATTTTAGATAAACATCACTCGGCAATATTTGACAAAACCCCACTGTTTACTATAATCTATTTGTAACTAACATTATATTACATTAAAAAAGTAAATATAAATAGATTTCTTTGTAAAGATTTGTTTTAACACGTCACGTACGTCAAAAAGTGCAAAGCTCTCTCAGCTAAACTAAGATCCTCCTAGTTATGATTTTTGCCTTCTCAGCTACACATCAAGTTAATCAAATAGTCATTTTTGTTGTTGTCACAGACAGCATTAATCACAGCCTACACATGGTGTGTCAGCTGCTGAATCACACCTCAGTAATGCAATCATTATAAAACTGGCATTGCACCAACGCAGCCGCCAACAGCTAATGTGATCACATAGATATTTCAAAACGTTAGTAGTCTCATTTTATGTGCTGCAATAATTTCAGAAACCTAACATTTTAGTGCACAACACTGGCACAAATCTGAAACATAACTCTGTCATTACAATGAATCAAAATTGCAAATGTGATTGCATTCAAAAATTATTACAAACATGATTACAGCAAACAAATAGCGTAGAAATCCAGTTAACATGTTCCATTTTAATTATATTGAGATTATTATTGATCATTTGCATTTTATTTATTTTATTATTTTTTATTTTTATTTATTTTTTATTTTTATTTATTTTTTTTATTTTTATTATTTATTGTTTATTTTATTATTTGTATTGATTTGTGCGATAATTATAAGTTCTTCCATAAAATGATTTATGGTAAAAAACGTTATTATTCGCAATGGCGATTTAATTGTTATCAAATCTAAATTTTTACATAGTTGTTGTATTCGTTATAATGCTGAAAAGTAGAATTTTAACAAACAATAAGGATAATTAAGCAGAAAACCATAAACACCACCCGTTAATTTCAATACAAACATCAAAATTTATCACAATCACAACCACACACCAACAACAAACGACATTTGCATCTGACAAGCAGTGAATCAAAAATTAAGCTAAGCAAATCGAACGAGTAAATTCATTCTCGAATTGCAATATTTGCACACATTTTCTAATGACTGTATTTTGTCTAAATATTTATAAACAAAAATATAACTTGTATAGTTGTTTGAATAAAATAGGAATTGATAATTTTTTTTTTTACTAAATAAAACCCCCAACCTTCCCCAGATTGAATAAAAAAAATATTAAATATACATAAGTAGTAAACCATTTCATTAAGTTTTACTAAAAAAATATAACAAATATTTATCGATTAAAATCAACACCTATCGTTTGTACTATTTGTACATAGTCTTACAATTTGACTTAAAGTATATTTTTATGGCGGGAAACGTAGTAAATGGAGTTATTACAAATAAGTTTTTGCCTAACGAAACCAGAAAATGGCATTGTCTTTATCGGAAAATATTAGATTGCAAAATCTGACATTAGTTAGAAGCTGCATTTGAGTTCAGAAAAGTTAAATCACGCCTAACTTAACTAGAACCTCCATTTAAGTTTCAGAAAGTAAAACTACACTACTTAAGAAGAAATCATAAATTTCAATCTGAAATAGTCCCTCAAGGACTTCAGCATTACGAAGCTGTTTATTTTTTATCAAATCATTTACACATCCCAAATTTTTGCCAGTTTCAACTTAAAGTATACTCAACACACAGATTCTGCACACAAAACTCAAAAAAAGCAGAAAGATCTACAATCCACACTCATTAAGCAATCATTGAAAACACCACATTCCAACAGCTCTCTTGCAGATTCCGCAACCAGTCAAATCTTCCTTTAATATTCACAAACGACTAGTAGATATTTTACGAATTTGCAAAGTTAAATGTTTAAAGAGACAATTGAACTCAAAACAGAATCGAAGCAGTAAACAGAATTGCCTTTTAACCGTAGATCGAGCTTCACAAAAATTAAGGAATCCTATCCTATGTATACAAATGAGAAAATTATAAACTTTTCAATTTTCTCAAGACCTCTTTCTTAAAAAAATGTGAAGATAGTTTTAAACAAGCTTAATCCCAACACAAACAAAGTCACAAGAATGGTTCAATTAATTATATGCTGAAAAAAAAAACGGTTATAATAAAACAAAAAACCAAATGTATCATATTTGATACAAAGCTCGATCTACGGTTAAGAAAAATATAATATAATTAGCCATTTAAAAAAAATATAAAAGTATTTTAAGTCACACAATAATGGGTAAAAAATAGTCATGTCGAGTGTTCAAAATTTATAATCAAATGTAGATGACTTGTAACCAGACAATTTATTCAGGTCATAGTATAATTACTATGATTCAAGTTTATTCAGTTTTATTTAAAGCATTTCAAGTGCTCAACTCTTTATTATACACTATTGCAGTCTGTTGTACTTAAAAACTATCAAATTATTTAAGCATTCAGATACCCAATTAAAATATTTCACACATTCCAACTATACACGTCACTCATCAAACATCTTTCAGATCGTATTAAAGGAAGTTTTGGCTGATTGCCTGACGCCTCAAATATTCATACAAATACACAACAACAAACTACACTCGGTTCGAACCAAGTTCTCACCAACCATAAACCTAGTGGATTAAAAGATTTGGTACAGATTTCATTTAAATACTCGAATTCGAGTAACACATATATTATTACATTGTATTTAATAGCATGTATCTGCTTGTCTACATAAAACAGTGTAAGATGCTTATAAAAAAAAATATATGTGCAGGCGTACTCGCCCGTTGCATACAGATGAATCAAGTCAATATTTCAGGATTAATTAAAGTACATTAATAATAAAAAGCGACGCTCGCTTCCAGAGATGACTGGTTTTACTATAATTGTGTTGTATGTGAGTATAGCATACTTATTCGTATGTATGTGCGGTATGTGCAGCACTGCAAGACGCTGACGCATGCTGCGCTCTGTGAGACATTTAACTCGTTGCACACTGCCTACTGGTGATCGGAAGCGGTCACAGTGAATGAAATGTTTAATGTTGCTGAATTCGCAATTCTTAATACTACAAGATAAATCACTAATGGCTAAAATCCTTGCGCCATGACAACGCGCATTCTTACTGTCTGTGCACATATATCGCGCAATTTATAAACTTTATGCTCTCTTTCGAGTGTTTTGTGTGGCGCGTTTGCGCGCTGGGGGTGGTGGCTTGTTTTCTACGCGTTTAGCTAGCAGTTTATCCATAACTCAGTGTGGGTGACTCTGAATCTCAGAAACGTCTTCTTCTCTCCCAGGGATTATTATTATTGTTTCCGCTGTTGTTGCCACCACCACGTTGATTGCCACCTTGGCCACCTTGGTTCTGATTGTTACCACCAAATTCAAATGCAAACGGTTCCTAGGCGCAGGTGAATGTAAAGAATTTTATATGCAAAATTATATACGTAATAATTAAAAAATAGGTCAGCAATTAGTCAAGACAATAGAGTGGAAATATATGCAGAGTACGCACGCACACATACTGATCTACGTTTGGCAGTGGCATTATAGAACAGTAAGTGCACGAATAGACAAAGTTAAAAAACGCAGGAAATGTGTTCGCACCGCAACTGCTCGCAAATTTCAATTGCATTCGAAAGGCAAACTCCATACACAAATAAAGACGCATTAAAGCGGCAATCCCAGCGTAAAACAAATACTATATTCAGACACCAAAACAGCAAAGTGGCTGTGAAAGTAATCACAGCGCCACTCTGACAATTTCGCAAACCTACAGCAGTGCTGCCAGGACAACTGGGCACTGGCATATTTGCTACCAATTTCATGCTGCAGTGTATACACTTCAGCTTAAATAGAGCAGAAAAGAAATACGAGCGCAGAATAGTTACTTGTAGAGAAATGTTGCATAGTAAAGCATCAGTGCCCACATGTTGCATGTATTGCAAGACTTTTGTCTCAAGTACCAAAATTTACACATTTGAAAAAATCTCGTAACGCCATTGCGTAATAAAAATAAACCGAAATGCAGATGTTCCATCCTCATAAATTTTATTTGAAAATGTCTCCAAAATTTGAACAGCACAAGAGTACAGTTGCTTCAAAATGAAATTTACAGAGCTGCAAAAATTTGCAACGCATATCTAAATGCATCGCCCACAGACTCGGCACGCTGCCGCTTTAGTATTGGATTGCAATGAGTTTTGTCATTCAGCAAAATGTCAAATTATCGATGATAAAGTGCAATTCTCAGCTGCTCCCACTGAAATTTGCTGTCCAAAATGTATGCATAAACATAACAAAATGTTTATCAATGGTAAATTAAATACGCGTTTTAGCCACACCCATCGTCCAAATAAATTTTCATCTTCTAGTCAAACAAAAAAAAAAAACAAAAAAAATTCCATTCTACAGAATAATCTCCAAAATTGTTTTCGATCAAAACTCAAATTAATTCATGAGACATAACAATCATCAAAACGTAAGTAGTCATTATTGGCTACTTCACTTATGAAAGATCAGTATACGAAGAGTTTCATAATTCAAGCTAGAGTTTTTGTGTTTTATTTGTAACCCACCAACATAATCCGCTCGCTCGCAGACTTTATGTACAATAAGCCTTCACTGAACGCATTGTCATTCCCACCCAACAAAGACTCGATGATTTGCCTTTCGAATGTATCGAATGTTTTCAAGCATTCCACTCGCTTGTGCAACACATTTCCAGTCAAGAGTTTTTAGGGATTCTACTTACAGTACTAATTAATGGGGTACAGTACTAAACAAAATACTGAATTTAAACTAAAACGAATATTCAGGCTTAGCGATTTACACGCAGACTTAACACTCACAAAAACGTTGCAAATAATTGCCTAGTTGCTCGGCAAAGCTGCCACCACGGCACACATGATTGTAGTTACTCATTTTAGTTAATCTCAGTTAGACGTAAAATTCAACATGCGTTGAAGTGTACGTCCTGTCGATGTCGACTTTTCACAGAGTTCACTGCTACGCAAATGTGCCTGCATTCTTTTCGGATTACTGTTACCAGCCAGCGGCTTGGCAACGCCCTCCGAAAAGCAACAAAGTTAGCGCAAACACTTGGCCAAGATGTCAGCGCACTTCGCACACACACACACATTTGGAAGTCGCGCTCGCTGGATTCATTTTTTGTACGTTCATAAATATGAAGTTCAAGTTTGTGAGCTCTATTGCAAGTTAAAAGCGAAAGTCTTTTATTGAACACATTGTAGCAAGGTTGATACATTTCTTAAATTACTATCATCAGTTTGCAATTACATTACTAATCTGTTCTTTTCAGAAATACACGAGCGCCAGTATGGCAAATCTAATTAAAAACGGTTCATAGAATTGTAAAATTTCAGTCTTTTTATCAAGCAAAAAAAAAAAAATTGAAGCATCCAGTAAGTGGGACAGCAAAACTGTCACACTGCATATATGTATATGTTACTAAATTTTTCACTTATATTTGTTGTTGTTTATACCAATTTGAGCACTAACGATTTGGCTGTCTTAACGATTTTCTGATTTCATTGCGCGAACAAATTAAAAAATGAACGTACCTGCTGGTTATTGGGGCCATTGTTGCCGCCCACACCACCACCTGCGGCGTTGCCTAAAAAGGTGTTCAGAACATCTGTAGGAATTGGAAGGGTTCAGGAGGTTAACGTCGCATTTCAACTATACGGCTCTGTTGCGCATAGTTACCTCTTATTTCGAATGGCGAATTGCTGGGACCGCCACCGAAGTTATTGAAATTATCATTTCCGTTGCCGCCACCGCCACCGCCGCCGCCGCCGCCACTGCCGCCGCCACCACCACCACTACCACCAAAGCCGCCCTCTTGCTGGTCCAACAACGAGTTCAACTGTTGGGCTTGCATGAATAGTGTGTTCTCTTGCTGACGACGGCGCATTTCCTCCTCTTGGCGCAGCATGCGAGTTTGCATTTCACTCTGCTGGTGGCGCATATTCTCCTCATCGCGTTTACGCATCTCCTCGGCTTGCTTTTCGCGCATTTCCCACTCCATCTTCTTGCGCTCATTGTCCGACTCACGCTTACGTAGCTCTGTGGGCAAAAATTAGTTTGTTATTGTTCGATTCGGCACGCTACATATTGAATATGATGTGGATAGTAGGGCTTGAAGTCGGTCTCACAATATGCCATACAAAATGGTTTCGACAAAGGTCAAAACTGCATCACATCCGTTATACATTTTGGTTGTCAGCCAAGTTGTGTTGATATTGACAATTCGTTTAGCATACATTAGACTGACCAACTGCAAACTTCCACTGATAGTCAATAATTCGATTGCTCTACCTTGTCTTAACAATTCTGTCTCATGTTCATAACGTGCATATTCCATTTGGGCTTCCAATTTCTCTTCTTCCATTTTGAGTTCACGCTTGAGCGCCTCCTGCTTGGACTTGTACAGTTCGTGCAGTTGCTTCCATCTGGTGCCATATTCATGTTCAAACGTGTTCAGCTCGGCAAAGCGTGGCCCAACGCTGCGTTCATGATTAAAATCGGGCATTTTCTTGTTCAGCGATTTCTCTGGCAAACCATCTGGGTCATCATTTACTTCGAGTGGCTCGACCACGCAGGGACGTAGCGAGGCCGTCAAGAAGAAGCATTTGTCACTGCAGAAACGCAGGCATACATTGGCCGACGACTTCTTTGCAAACTCGACGATGCCCTCGCCAGTGTGTTTGCCACGATCGTCCACCACAATGCTGGCACGCTCAATGGGCCCAAAGACCTCAAAGGACTTGTACAACAGTTCATTGGATACGAAAGGTGTGAGATTGCTGACACGCAGTATGGTGGCGTTTGGTGCAAAGCGCACGCGCAAAACGCGTCCCTTACGGTTAGTACCGTCCAATTCGCGTTTGGCGCGTTCGGCGTTGGCGTGGTAGTCCACTTTCAGGAATGTGAAATTTTTCTCGGCATTACAAAAGACTTCGCCAATTTCGCCGTATGGTTTGAACATTTCGCGTAGCTCATTCTCAGTTATATCATTGGTCAAATTGCCCACGTACAAGCGGTTACGTCCAGAAAATTTGGACTCTTCAGCGGTCTCAATTGCTGGCAGATCGAACGTCGGGCCAGATATAGCACGTAATCGCTGACCAATAAAGAATTCATCGCTGCGCGAGAAGTTTCCACCACCCATGTTGCCACCTCCACCACCGCCGCCGCCACCACCACCGCCGCCACCACGACCACCACGACTGCGGTCCCGATTCCCACCACCCTGATTATGCATGTTGCCCATGTTGCCCATGCCGCCCATACCGCCCATGCCGCCGCCACCACCACCACCACCGCCGCCACCACCACCACCTCCACGATTGCCTTGGTTGCGATTCTGGTTACGTTGTTGCTGCTGCTGATTTTCATTATGTTGTCGTTGTTGCTGCTGCTGATTTTCATTATGTTGTCGTTGTTGCTGCTGCTGATTTTCATTATGTTGTTGTTGTTGCTGCTGTTGTTGTTGTGGCGGCTGTGCCTGTTGTGGGGCACCACCTTCTTTTTTAGCGTTTTCTTGAGCAACTGGAGCTTTCACATCTGCGTTTGGTTGGTTTTGCTAAAGAGTTGTTTAAAAGCGCATATTAGGATTAAAGCCCGAAAATTACGAAAACATTAATTTTGTCATTGTCAAAACAAAGACGCATTTTTTTAAGCACTGAAAATTTATCATTTGCCTAAATATTTTTATTTTCAACATGGCGGTGGTTCATTGTGAGATGGTAATTCTGAAATTCTAAGTAGTTGGCAACATCTGCGAACACGAACTCAAAATGCCACACGATTACCGACCGACCGAATAATTCCGAACAAGCGACGGCCGCCATTTTTAGCATAAGCCGCAACAAAATCTACACGTAACAAACTTTATCGATTTTTCCCACACTAAATCATCATAAAAATCTCGAAACATTTAACAGACTATTAACTCCAAAGTTTCGTCTACTTTATTGTAAACATTTAAACAAAGCCTCGTAACAATAAAAACAATTTTCCTCGCAAATACTGACGCCATTTTCATTTCCGCATTGTTTCATACGATGCTCATTATGCTTTTCCCGATTTATAAGATCGAATTTTTTATTCAAGACAATCGCGAAATGCTACACGATGTGCCGCCGAGCGATTCCGAACAAGAGCCGCCATCTTTATCATAAGCCGGAAAATCTATACGTAATAATTTTATCGATTTTTCGCCCCCATAGACCTTGACGAAAATTTCACAACTTTTAACAGACCAAGCCCAGTACCTTTAATTTGTTCAATTTTTGAAAACATTGTACGTCGCCATCTTAGTTATTCTTCATATCCATATATGTACTACATATATGTTCAAATCCCTGATACACAAATTTTTCGTTTTCGCCCAAATATTGACTTACCTGATTCTGGAAATTGCGATTTTGTCCACCACGATTGCCGCGGTTACCACGATTACCAAAGCCTTTGTTACCACCAAAACCTTTATTTTGGTTATTATTACCACCGCCGCCACCTTGATTGGGGCCATTTTGATTGAAGCGTGGTTTCTTCTCCGCCGGAGCGCCATCACTGGCATCATTTTGCTTCTGCTGATTTTGCTTGGGATTTTTATTGGCCTGATTACCGCCAGCGCCAGCAGCTTGGTTTTTCTGCATCCTTTGGGGCAATGGGTTTGCACCATTAACGGCTTCTACTTTAACTGCTCCCTCCATTGCAACCACAAACTTATTCACTTTAACTATTTTTTACAATCACTTCTAGGAGACAAAATCCACTGCAACTGCACACGTCGACTGACGGAAGAAGAATGAACGGAAATGAGAATGGCTTCTAGTTCTAATAACTTCAACGAGTGAGGACAAAATGGCAGCACAAGTTGGCTTGCATGGTAGCGTTGCCAACTATAGACTTTGATTTCAATATTGAATGGAATGGGAATATTCAACCAATGCTGCCATTTTAAACCTGCTGTTTCTTCCTAAAATGTAGTCAAGATTCTTTTCAGATGTCTTTTAAACTTCTTATTTTAACCCATAAAAAACAAAAAGTATCAACACACAAATATTGAATATTAGATAAAGAATTTCGCCATTGGATTAAGGTGAACTTGTATACACGTATGTTTTGCTATCCCAGATAATCGGGGTAATCTTGACAAATACAGATTCTAAAGATATTTAATAAACTTTCGGATGCAAAATTATAATATCGGATACAAGTTTTGATTACATATTTCTAAAATCATTTAGTCATCATCTAAATAATTCTCTACTTCTCACAACAGAAAAATATTAATACACCTTATTCTGTTTTACACGGTAGATTGAAATATAATTAGGTGTACTAGGAAGATCGCAAGTTATCTTTATCTATAAAGTCTATATTTTATATCCGCTGATATGTCGAAAAATACACTTACAATACAAATACACCGGTAAAAAAATAAAAGTCATCAAAGCAAAATTGATAGAAATACAAAAGAAAATACAGATATTTAAAAATGCAAAACCGTAAAAATGACGGCAATTGTCAACTAAAAACTAACTAAACTAAACTAAAAAAATTATTGTATGAAACTATAATGTAATGAGCACTGGGATGGATTTAAGTCCTTTTGATATAAACAACTGTGTAAACTTTTAAGACAAACTTTATTTGCGTGTTCTAACAATGGCGTCACAAGTAAAAGTAAAAGGTAAAGGACCAGCATGAACTTAGCTGCAAGCCCGAGTTGCCACACTGCTTGACAAGCCCAACCACAACAGGGTTGCATTCACCATGGCACCACCTCCACCAATACACTACAACTCGGCCTAACCTGACATTCAATCGACCTCGATTGCTTTTACAATGAATCTTCTTCTAGCTTATCATCTAAAAATTCATAATCTGTACATTCATCACTTAAATTATCACCATCTGTGTTGCCTTCTGAGTCCGTTTCAACTGGCCTACCTCGAGGTTCCAACCATTTCTTCATTCTAGACGAATCAATTACATTGTCATATGGCATCTGAGTAACCTGACAATTTTCAACATCCGTAACAACATAACGATCATGACCTAATTGCTTACGAACTACATAAGGGCCTCTGTACTTCTGAATTAGCTTCTTATTCTTCCCTACCGTAGTGTCTACATTTTTAACCACAACTAAATCTCCTGGTTCAAATTGTTTCGCTGGCCTATGGCTCCTCTCGTAATATTTCTGATTGTACAACTGAGACTTCTGTATTGCAAGCTCTGCCTGCTCCCTTATTTCGGACAAATTAACTTCTTCTCTTGAATACACATCATGCAAATACTCCGTCAATTCATCAACTACTTTGCCGCGCTGCTCAACGCCAAAAAGCAGCTTACTAGGGGTCGTCTTTGTGGCACAGTGTACAGTATTATTCATTGCAAACTCGACATCCGTCAGTTTCTGTTTCCAATCTACATGGTTTATAGGGTCAGTCGTTTTGGCCAATATTGCTTTCAACACCCGATTCACCCTCTCAACCTGACCATTCGACTGTGGCGAAGCTACCGCATTCAAAACATGTACAATGTTATTGTTCCCGCAAAAATCCCTAAACTCCGATGACGTAAAAGCTGTGCCCCGATCATCTATGATTCTTCTGGGACGACTGTATTCAACAAAATATCTCTTCAACGCACAAATCGATTCTTTCGCACTACTATTCGTAGCATACATTTTGACAAATTTTGTGAAAGCATCAATCACCACAAACACATGTTTATGCTTTGAGTTCACACTCTCCAATGGCCCGAAATGGTCAATGTGCACTGTATCGAACGGTTCTGGCTTCTTTGGAATACTATATATATTACGCTCATTGCTTCTAGGCGACGTCGAATAATAAATGCACTTCAAACAATTTCTGATGAACACATTCAGCTTTTCGCGCATACGGGGAAACCAATAATGCTTCCGAATCTGATTTGCACATTTCTCAATACCCAAATGACCATATTTCTCATGTATCAATCGCATAATGTTCTCTTCCATCTCACCCGGCACATACAACTGTCGATTCTGACCACTGACACGAAAGACTAACCCATTCTCCAACTCATATCCTGGCACTTCCCCTTGCTCTAATTCTTCCCGCAGTTTATGAATCACAGGATCACGCGTCTGTATAATCTGAATGTTCAAATCAACCTCATTCTCCTCAATACTACACACAGCTGACAACCGGCTCAATGCATCAACATGCTGCATCTGTTCACCCTTTCGGTGTCGAACTGAAAAATCAAACCCGGCGAGACCCAATGTCCATCTGGCAATTCTTGGATTAATTGTTTTCTTCTCCAATGTCAAGACCAAAGAGTTGCAATCAGTCACAACTACAAACGGAATTCCATCCAACATAGTCCGGAATCTTTCCAATGCATTCACAATTGCCAATGTTTCCAACTCAAAGCTATGATAACGCGACTCCGGATCCGTCGTTGTTTTCGAATAAAATGCCACTGGGTGAAACCTGCCGTCATCTTGCTTCTGTAACAGTATAGCACCATACCCTCGCGAACTTGCATCCGTATGCAACTCTGTCTCCCGCCCTGAATCAAAAACACACAGTACAGGGGGCTCAGTCAATTTAGATTTCAAGGTCTCAAACGCATTCCTACACTCTTCTGTCCATTCAAACTTTACACCTTTTCGCGTCAAATAACTCAATGGGCGCGCAATCTGAGAAAAATTATACACAAATCGTCTAAAATATGAAAAAAGACCCACCGCCCTCTGCACCTCCTTTATGTTGGTAGGTACTGCGTAATTCTTTATCGCTACCAAATGATCTTCATTCGGACGAATCCCCCGTTCACTCACACAGTAGCCTAAATACTTCAATTCTCTATATGCAAATTTGCACTTCTTCAGATTCAAGCACAATCCAGCCCCTGACAATAATTTCAAAACTTCTGCCAAAACCACATAATGTTCCTCAATAGTCTTCGTGGCAATGTTAATATCATCTAAATACACCACAATCCTCTTCGCATCAATCAACGGCCGCAACACTAAATTAATAAACCGCTGGAACACTGGTGGAGCATTAGTCAAACCAAATGGCATAAACCGATACTCATACTGTCCCATCGGAGTCACAAACGCAGTTATCGGTATCGATTCCTCATGCATCGGCACCTGGTGAAACCCATTCCTCAAGTCCAACGTACTGAAGAAACTCTTCCCACCCAAATATTCAATACAATCCTCAACTAACGGCAACGGATAATGATCTCTGACAGTCAACTTATTCAACGCCCGATAGTCAACACACATTCTCAATTCACCGTTCTTCTTCCGCACTAACACAATCGGAGACGCGTATGGAGACGCACTTGGCTGAATAATGCCCTGAGCCAACAAATCATCAATTGTCTTCTGTACTTCTGTCTTTTCCCTATATGACAACCGGCGCGGACCACTGTACACCGGCGCATCACTCTTCAACTGAATTTTCATGCAATAGCCACTCAACTTCCCCCCCTTGTTCTTCATTTTCAAATAGTTCTCAAAAACAACTGATTTCAAAGCATCTGCATCTGTTATAGACAAGTTTTCGTCCACATCAATTAGATCACCAATTTCATCCATCTCAGTTGCACCTACCATCAATATTACTTCATCATACAAATTCAAGTCTTCTGTTCCAACTAAATTTACAACTCCGATACACGACTCAAGTCGAGTTTCACACAAATTCGAATCACCAATTACATTTACCTCTGCATTAACTGAATTAATTTCTGACTTGCCACACTTATCATCTGATTTCAATAACTTAACTCTGTTTGGAACCTCTGTTATCTTAACTACTGGACTCTTTAATAAATTAAACAACTTAAGTGCACTGATATTCAACGGAACTTCATTTTTATTGGCATTATTAATCTCCAGCAGAGTACGTCTACTATATCTCACTGTGTCCATTTGGCACAGGCTTATATTCATTGCCTTAAGTAAATCGCGTCCAAAAAGTAGGGGCACCACTGCCTCTTCATCTGGCAAAACAAACAAATTATGGTCAAATTTACGGTTATCAAACACAATTTTACAAGTCACAAGGCCGTACGTACTTAAATTCATATTTCCCATCCCCCGATACTCTGTCACAGTCAATTCACCCGTCACTTCAAATGGCACAAGAGAACGCTTCACGAAACTAGTCGGACTGCCATTATCAAATAAAGCAAAACACGGAATTAATTCAGTGCACTTATTCTGTTTCAAAAAGGCAACACTTACAAGATTTCGGTGTTTCAGCTGTCGGGCTAAACGTCGGACCTCCTCTACCTCCGTCAATGGCGTCCCTGCCTCCCACTCCTCGACCTCTGCTACTGGCTGCTGTTGTTTCGGTACGGCTGGCATCCGTGTTTGCGTCTGGTTTAGTGTTGTATTCTGCATCCGACTACGACGTGGGCACTGCTGGCGCATGTGGCCTACTTCATGGCATATGAAACACGAGTTCGGTGGGCGTCGCGGGGCCCCGCACGCACTTTGATAGTGCCCATATTGAAAACAGTTGTAACACCTGACGGCCGACAAATCCGTGACTTTTGCAGCTGTGTTAGCAACTGGCACTGTTGTATACGACCTCGGCCTAGGCACGGCACCCGACATGACACTGATCTTCGGCACAACCACTGGCGCAGCTGCCCGACGCTTCTTCTCGTAACGCTCCATCAACCCCTTCAATTCACGCAAGGAAGTGGCACTGTACAGCATCGAAACCATATTCGTATCGTCGTTAAGCCCCTCGATGATAATGTCGATTAGGTCCGTTTCTGACACATCGGCGCGGCTGGCAATGTACTGCATCTCAACAATATATTGTCGTGGTGTTTCGTCTGGTCTCAGGACACGGGCACGTAACTGTTGCAGCACATCTCGAACCGTGAATATACGACGGTATTCAGTCATCAAAGCCATCCTTAGCTCACCATAGCTGCGAACACGAGTTATGTCCGCGAACCGCTTCGCTTGCCCAGTTATCAGATGTCGTGCGGCAACCAGCTGGTCTCGCTCACTGTACTGGAAACTCTCGAACACATTCTCCAAGTCGGCCAACCATTTGCTAACGTCCTGCAACTCCGAACCATCAAATTTGCTCATCATCGCGTCCAGTACACCCAGGTCGATTCTACGACTCTCGAACTCGTTCAACTCACGCTGCAGCTGGACAAGCTCACGTTTCTTGCGCATGATCGCCAACTGCCGATCTAACTCAGCCTCTTCAGCCTCAGTACTGGTCACATTCACCACACTCCCTGCATCAACTGTATCATCTTCTGTATCTGGCACATTCATGGGTCGCTCCCTCTGGCTGGCCCCTGGCATCTGTCGTCTAGTCGTCTGCACACTCTGGCTGGCATCTGGCATCTGTTGATTCAGCGGAACATCAGGCTCGCTATCCGCTCTGGCCGCTCTTCCGCTACCTCCGACACGACCTGCTACCGCTTGTTCATACACTGTCCGCAACTGAACCATCGTGGCGTCTTCCTCGAATTCAGCTCCCGCAGCCCGTAGTGCAGCAATAACCGCATTGCGCGTTAATTTGTTCGCCATTGAACCACAATAACTTTAGAACTTAGATAGAAAAAAAATTCCTGCTCGAACCCCACACTTGACGTTGTAATGAGCACTGGGATGGATTTAAGTCCTTTTGATATAAACAACTGTGTAAACTTTTAAGACAAACTTTATTTGCGTGTTCTAACAATGGCGTCACAAGTAAAAGTAAAAGGTAAAGGACCAGCATGAACTTAGCTGCAAGCCCGAGTTGCCACACTGCTTGACAAGCCCAACCACAACAGGGTTGCATTCACCATGGCACCACCTCCACCAATACACTACAATAAAAGCTTTTATATTTAGTATAGTAATTATCTGTGCGATTTTCATTTTAACTAAACTAAAAAACTACTTTCGAGATGAAATGTACGTTCCACATTTGTGTTTACAACACGCAACTCCCGTCGTTTTTGTTGTTTGTGTTACATAAATCACAATCCTTATCAGTCTCTCTACCAATCTACATCATTACGAGGCGCTTTAGCTGAAAATCTGGTTGTATCCAAGGTGTATTAATAAGGTGATAGCACTATGGCAACAACAAAAACCCCATGTATTTTGTTAGTGTTTTGAACATTCGGCTTGTCAAAATCGGCTAGTAAAAAAATATGAGCCACAAATGCTGCGGCTATTTTGACGCTCATTAACAAAAAAATAATCAAAGCAAAACGAGAAGAAAACAAAGCAAAATCAGAAGAAAAAGTTTAATCAGCTGTTGTGCTGCCACTACCTTATAAATTTGTATTGGATACCACAGTCGGCTTGCTATCAGCGTTTTCGGACAACAAAGAGGTGAACAAACAACAACACAATGAAGATGGGCGCAACCGCCTATCACTGCCTTTCACTGTTGCTGCTTCTGCTTCTGCCGCATATCAGTATGAGCAGCGAGTGGGAGCGCGTTCGCTTACGCATCGAAACCAAAGAGGTACGTCGACTGTTCTCGTTCTTTTCACAACGTACTGAGGGTGTTTATATTTTCTTACAAGAGCCCGGAATCGAACACCACTGCCGAAACAATGAAGACCATTTCCTCGCACATTCTGGACACGTCGCTGGGTCAGGCGGTGCCCAATATTCCGGTCACCCTGTACCGGCTGGACAACGACTCACAGTGGCTGCAGGTGGGCCAGGACAATACCAACGAGGACGGACGCGTTGCACAACTAGTGTCGGTAGACGATTTCAAGAGCGGCATCTACAAGCTGCACTTCAACGTGCATCCGTACTACGAGCAGCGCAAACTAAGCAGCTTCTACCCGTTCATTGAGATTGTGGTGCAGTGCAATTCCGACGAGCACTACCACATACCGCTGCTGCTCACCGCCTACGGCTACTCCACCTACCGTGGCTCGTAATCAAATGCAGTGCCTTTGATGTCTTTAATAATTTCGCTTCTTTATTTTAATTGCAATTTGTTTGTTGTTGTTCTGTTATTCAGTTTTGCATTTGGTTGGTTTCGCTTAACTTATGCTGCATGATGCTCTGCAAGCCATATAATTATAAATTTGTTTATAATTAAAATTCCTAGTGATACATACATACATATATAGGGATATAATCTGAATCGGTCAAGTATGGGTTGCGGTGTGTGGAAAAACAAATTTCGCGCATATATCGCAATTCTTGCGTACCTACGCATACAAACATTGATGCATTTATAGGTGTGTTTGTGGAGCATTCACGGACACGTAGTGAGGCATGTGTGCGCTCGCTTTTGTTTAAATTTAACAAATAAATACACAAGTTGACCAACTTTTTGCTCTTTTCGTTTTATTGTTTTGTTTAGTTGTGGTTTTTTGTTTGTATTTGGACTTTTGACGCCGCTGTATGTGGCGCGGACAAGCGGGCTACAGTAGCTGCTGTTGTTATACTTGTTATTGTTTTAGTTGTTGTTGTGGCGGGTGATGATAATATATGAATTAGCTCTGCGGGATTTGCTAGCCTTATAAGTCTAAAATATATTTTTGTTATATCTTTCTCTAACAGTTCTAACAAAAGACAACAACAAGTGGTTGGTAATGTTGGTGACATTGTCGTTTGTATATGTGTGTGTGTGTGTGTGTGCTCTCTTGTGTGATGAAAAGGCTACATTTGTTTTTGTGAAGTATGCAACAATTGGCCTTTTTCTCCGAAACCGCCCCTGGCAATCTGGCACCCAAACTTTGTTACATTAAAAAATAAAAGTTACTTTTACAACATAAACTTATTCAATTAACAAGTGTGTTATTCTTAGAACGTTGTAAGATTTTGGTAATCATTTACTTAAGTTTTACAAGTCCAAAACTAGTTTGAAATTCATCTAAAACTAACGTAATTTATATTTAGATGCCAGTAAACGAAACTTGACAGCTCAACGCGTTCCATGTATTGCGGCATTTTTTCAATATCCAGTCTACACTCAATGTTATAGACGACAATTTAAAAATGTCGCTGTTTTCCAGAGCACACCGGGGCTGAATTTCGTGTCATAATAATTTTGCGCATCTGGCCAACTTTGTCTAATGTGCTCAACTATCCGACTTGTTAATTTATTAGGCCGCAATGTTGTGTTTTATTTTAATGTCTCACTACAAGTACAATTTGTAATCTAAAAATTCATCCAATATCGAAAAAGAAAACAGAAACTCAACTCACACACTGTCACATGCCTCTTTCTTTTGCACAAATCGCCAACAAAAACTGTTTCAAATTGCAAGTATATATTATTGGAAAAAAGTGTTCCGAATGATTCAAAAGTCAATTTCGGCTGTAGATATGCCGGTGTGCTACAACAAAGTTGCCTACACAGTCTGATCCAATCTCACCTGACCGTTGCCAGTCAGTGCAGTCTCATGCGCAGTATACAATTTCGAGTGCTCCTCCTCGACGTCGCTCGCCCGCTTCTGATTTATATCGTTTTGCCTGGCCGCATCTCGTTCGCGTTTGCCTTCACGCCGCACTTTGCGCGCTACAATTCCACATTTCAATGATAACAATGAGTTATTATTACATATACATTAATTACACACGCAACAAAATCATAATAATCATAAAGCAACAACAACTACGCCCTTAATTAGCCACACTGGCTGCCATATTGTTGGCGAGCAGCATGTGCTGCGACATGTTGCTGCTCTCGATTTGTGTGTTGGCTGCTGCGGCGGCTGCGGTGGCTGTGGCGGCGGCCGCCGCAACCGCTGCATTGGCTGTGGCGGTGGCTGTGTTTGTTGCGGCCGCTGCTGCTGCCGCTGCCATTTGTCGCTGATGTTGCTGCTGCTGTTGTTGTTGTTGTTGCTGCAACATTTTGCTTGCATTGACATTGGTGTTATTGCTGACAGGTCGCCCGGTGCTGGCTGTCGCCGCTCCTGCTGCTGGCGTCTGCTGCGCATTCGAGGTTGCACTGTTGCCACCGCCAACTGCACTCACAGCGGTTGCACTGCTCGGGGCCGCTGCTGCTATGTTGCTGTTGTTGCTACAGCCGCTGTTGCTATTGTTGCAGCCAGTTGTGTTGTACGAGCGCTGACTTTGTTGCTGTAAACATTGGCACTTTATCAGTTCTCAATTCAGTTGATGCACAAATTTGCACAAACAGAGCGTAACGCATGGAAGGCGCCACTACTGGGACAGCAGCGGTCCAGCACTCATGCAGCTGCGGTGGGGTGCTTGGCTTACCTGCATGCGTGTGGTGACGGAGTGATAGCAGGGGCCGCACAGTCTCACCGGGCTGAAGAGTCGCTCGTCGGGTAGCGGCGCCCAGAATTCAGAGCAATCAGCGCAGAATATCTGCCCGCAGGATCTGTTTTCGAACAACAGCAGAAAAATGCACAAAGAGGGAGAGAGAGAGACAGAAGAGAAAGATAATCGGTTATTGGGGAATTGTGCTTTTTTGTGGGACAGCCAAGTAGGCGAAAGGCGGAAAGAAGGAAAAGTGAGCAATGTGTGCGTAATGTGGGAAATGAAATTATATGTGAAAAATTGGAAAATATTGCGCAGCACAAGTTTAAAGGCTGGTGAGCGCTGAGATTTTCAAACTGTTGCAATTTGGCTCAGACTAAAGCATATTCCACAGGCAAAACAATGCCAATCCACATGTTTATACAACCAGTTTCCCCTCTGGTTGTCATAGAACAAAATTCTAGACTGAAAAAATGAAAAAATAATCAGGGAAAATAAAAATAAATAAATGGGAAGATTTGGTTTGTGCCTCAGCGCTCAGCCATGTTAACCTTTTTCTACAATGTAGCTCCGATAGTAGAAAATTTTACAAACTGAAACTGAACTTGCTTGGCATTTGACGGAGACAATATCGGTTTTTATTACTAAGTGAGAATTATAAACTAAGAACATGAGATGCTACCAACACAATATTAGTCAGAGACCTACGTGTAACTGAATAGATCAGATAGGGCAATGTGCATACAAGTACTTAGTCGGTTATTTACAATACAAACAGTTGAAAGATAAATGAGTAAATATTTAAGAGCTGATATAAGATTTTAAAGTTGGAAAAATTTAAACAGATAAACACATGAACGAAGCAATGAGCATACACATACAACGACACACAATTGCCCAGTCCAACCCGCTCAAAAGTGAGGTAGCATATGGCAATGTTAAATTGTATAAAATGAAAACGACAGTTGCGCATAGTTACAATAGTTGTGATTAGTGGCTAAGGTCTGAGTGAGTTTTGGGGGCTGGGGTGGGTTAATTACGAGTTCGGTCTGTAAGAATGCTCGTCAGCGCACCGGCAATGATGTTTCCTTCGGCCCAGCCAGAATTCCGTTTGGCAGCTGGTGCAGCGCGACACCGCATGATCGGGCACCCAGAGGACACTTGTTGCGTTTTGCTGTATGGAGGAACTGGTGCAGGACGAGGGGCCGCTGCGATCTTCGACGGCCTCCCACGAACATATGGACGCGTTCTCGATGTTATCTAAGGCAGAACACTGTAAGAAAGAGAAGGAAACAACAATGTTATGGCGTCATGAACAGTTCGCAGCAGATGTTTATTTTATGAGCATAATAACGTAATAAGTATTTTCATATTTAAAAGCAGCAAATTAATCGACATGCTGTTAGTGAGAATTACATGTTCAGCATTAATGCCGCCAATTCCCAAAATTCAAACGAGTGCTTAGTAAGTTTCGATATACAAAAATCGTTCGTATTGCTATCGTTAGAGTTACTGTTGTTGCAGATGCTGAAAGCCTTCGCAGACGCAGAGTTCAATGACAAAGCAACAAACTGCAGTGCAGCAGATGCAATACAATCGAAACAGTTACCATAATAGGAATATATTCAAACGAAAGGAAGTAAATAAATGCAATAAAAGCAACGCAAATGCAATAAAAAAGAACTGAAAAATTGTCAAAACGAAAACGGAAAAAATAGAGTGCGCACTAACCGCTGACAAGGAACTAGTGCTATCATCACAATCACAACCACAATCACACTCGTCATCAACCTCATCCTCTTCCTCATCCACATCCAAATCATCATCATTAACATCATCATTTGCATCGGCGCCGTAACCGCAACTGCTGTGGAGTCGTCGTCGTCGTTGTTGCTGGTGCTGCTGGAGCGGTTGCTGGCGTTCGTGGCAATGGCATTGGCATTGGTTTTGCTGCTGCTGCTGCTGGTGGCCACAACGACGACGACGACGTCTGCACTGACGACAACGACGTAGCCACTTTTTTCGCTGTGCTTGTTGTTGTCTGCATTTGCTGCAGGCCGCCGCACGGCACTTGCACAAATCAAACAAACCGCGTTTCGCATTTAAAAATTCGTCTACCTTGAGTGGTTTGCGATGAAAATATTGTTGAAAAAATAAATACGTATGCATTACTGTTGCTAACCAAACTAAACGAAATGTATATTTGTCGGCATGAAATTATACACTGCCCCATTACTCAAACCAAATCGCATAAATTAGATGGAAAAATTAGACTGTGTAAACTACCATTGGATGCTGTGCCACTAAGATGCACTCGATGAGTGACTCACCTGCTCCTCGCTTGCGGCTGGCACGTTGTTGCAGTTGGGGCAACTCTTCTTCAGCAGTGCCATACGCATGTCGTGTATCTCGCGCAGCAATACATCTTCGCGCAGCTGCAAAATATATAGAAGAAAGCGTTAGCAAGAGTGTTGAGCGTTGCATGCTGCGACTGACTGACCTTGTGCTCGTGCACGATCTGCTGCAGTCTTATGTTTTGTTCGCTCAGCGCATGCGCCAACCCATCCGGACAGGAAATGTTGATTTGTGGCCGTTCGGGCAAGCCGGGCGGTGTCATTGGCAGCGAACGCACGCCAGGTAGCGAAAACCGCGTTATTGTGCTGCACACGAAAAACATGAATAGATCAGGCAAATAGAATCATTTCGCAATAGAATCAAGTAAGATTTTATGAAGAAAACTCTTCCGTCACTTACCTGCCATTCGTTTGTTTGGCGGCCAGGCCGTCACGTCGCGAATTCGACGACGAGGTGCGTCTTCGCCGTTGACTGGTGTATGTGGCCGCAATTCCATACGGCGAGTATGAGTATGATGGCATAGTTGCGCTGTTGTTGGCATTGCCGAATGCCGACTGCGTAGTGCCAACTGCTGCTGCTATGGCTGGCGCTACCGCATTGGTTGTCGATGAAATGGTCTCGCATTTGCCACTAAATGAAATCTCTAGTTTTTGATGTTCGGGCAGAATGAGAATACTTTCCTCCATGGGGTCAACGGTTGTGTTGCTGAATGGACCACTTTCTGCAGGTGGCGTCGGCGAGAACGATTCTTGATCTGTTTTGCTTTTTGCTTTGTTAGTGCTCTGATCACTTAGGCCGTTGTTGCTGTAGTTGTAATTGGCGCCAATATTATGCAGATTGTTCAATGAAGACGATGTGGATGAAACGGAGGCATTACTGGAGGAGGTTGACAAGATGTTTGGCCGGCTGGTGACGGTGTGCACTTTCGGTAGAATACTGTTATTTGTGCTGGTGCTAATGCCGGCATTGCCACTGGCAGATTTGCGCTGCAACCAAATGAAACAATATCAAATTCCAGATTATATTTTGATAAAAATATTCATTGCTGAACCTACCTCTTCCTTTAGAAAGTCCAGTGTGGATGCCGAAAAAGCATCAGACACCTTTACCGTTGCTGAGGCACAAACACTGTCGTTAACATCGTTGACCGCATCACCATTTGCGCTGGTGTGCGGCTGTCTACTCTCTATGGGCACCAGGGTATCTGTGCTGGTGCTGACCGAACCATGCCAGTCTTGTTGTTGGTTCTCCAGGCTGCCCAGACCTAGGCTGTCGACTTTAGTTGTAGGATCTGTAGAGAAGTGAAATGTAAAAATTGTTTTCAGCTGTGTTGGCATGCGAGTCAAAACACTAACCACCCAAGTCTACGCTCTGCATCAAGTCCAAACTGATATCACCCGCTTTGTGTATGGTAATACTGCCACTAACACTTGCGCTCTGTGTCCTAAATCCGCAACCTTCTTCGTCTTCGGCAACACCATCGACACAGTCACCATTGTAGTGGGGCCTGCTGTCCGCCGCTAAAATATCGTTGCTGCTTTTGTCGTTTGCACTGTTTCGACAACTATTGTATTCACTTGTTGTAGCCGCTTCGCGCAGCAGACTGCCTATCGCACTGAAGGATGCAGGCGGCCTGTGATTGGTGTGGTTCACTTCGACGCTGCTGTCGCACGAGTTCTTCCTGACTGTGGGACTAGAGAAGAACGTGCAACCGGTTGTAGCGGTTAGCAACACCGATGGTTCACCGCCACCGTTCACTGTATGTGTAGCAGCTTCAATTTGCTTCTGCCCTTGCTCATGTTCCTGATGCTGCTGCTGTTGTAGCTGATATTGCAATGCCTTTTGCATTGTTTCTTCGTAACTTTCCGTTTCGGAATTGCCTTCATTTCCATCGCTCAGCTGCGTTTCGCGTTTATGTTGCTGCAACTGAGGGTGCGACTGCTGCTGTTGGTGCTGGAGGCCGATGAAATTCTCCTCGTCATGGTTGTTCAATTCGATGGTGAGATTTTGTATATTGCGCGTTGTGTCATGAATGAGATTTGCAATAATGTCCGGAGAGTCTTCGCGTTCGGACTGTATGTCCGCAATGGAGTTGTTCTCCGAATTTGAGCCCAGCGTTAAACTGCAACGAATAACAATTTTAGTATGCAGAACAGTGATTAAAGATTACATAAATTTACTGTAGCACATACTTCGGATCAACGGTCATGTTGGGATCGCTTGACCGGCGTGATATGCCATTCTGTATGATGCCAGCCGTGATTAAATCACCATAAGAACGTGTCTTTGCCATGGGACCTAAACGAATACGAAGTTCCCAGGTGATTATTTTGAATTTGATTTGCATTTGCATTGAAACCTACTTGTAGAGCCATGTAGACCGTCCGCATTGCTTGCCGGGAAATCCACGCTGTTTTGATTGCCCAAACTGCCCAAGTATACATCGGACCACAGGTACAAATCGCGCACATTGTGTGCGGGCCAGATCACCTTTTTGTCCCACACACATTGATAGACAAGATATCAGACAAAACCCTTAGTTGTTGGCTTTTCAATTACAATTTACCTTGTCTTTATTGGACACATAAAGCGGATTGCGATACATGGGCCCTGACAAAAACGGCCACACTGAGAACGTGCGCTCGAAGACAGTGTTCTCCAGGCGTTCTTTGTAAGTGTTGCATAGGAAAGTACCGAACAGGCATGAATGTGAGTGTTGCGCAAGTTTGATCTGTAATTTAGACAACGTCCATACGTAAGCTGCGTTCGCTGCGAATGCCAAATGTGAGCTGCCTTACCAAATAGGCCATGCTGAACTCAAAACTACATGGAAATTGTTTATGAATTTGATGCACCAGATCCAGCCATTGCAAGAATACAGGACAACGTTCGTTTAGCTCGTCGGAGCCGGGACCATGGCCACAACGATCAGAAAATTTATGTCCAAAACTAAGCCACTCGCGTTCAACCAAAATGCGAAAGCCCTGCAATAAAAAACGAGTCAATTTACAAGGACCAGTAATTGGAAATAACAATTCACAAAGTACCTCAACGGTACGATAGAACGGATCTAAGCACAGTTGCGCCGTAGCCACAATTTGTGGCGTGCGATCCCAGCCGTCCGAGCAGTGCACCAACACGGGTCTTCCTTTCTTTTCCACGGCATGACAAACAGTCATTGAGGCGGCCAAAAGTCCAGATAGGTGCTGCAGCCACATTGTCTTCTCCAGCAATCCCAACCAACTTTTAAGTATAGAAACGGTCAAGTAAAATAACACAAAAACAAAAACTTTAAACAGCTTCAACGTACTTTGGAATATCTGGTGGTGAGGCGCACAGCTGGCGCAATGCATGAAAACTTTTGCGTATGGCGTGTATGTTGCCCAAATTCATGAATTCGATTTCTGCGCAGGGATAGTACTCGATGCACTCACAGCCGCCGCCGCGCGCCCGATTCGTCACCGCGGAAGTATAGCTGCGCGCATCCACAATCAGCACTTTCTGCAATACATAATGCAATTGATTAATTAATTATGCGTCCCGTATAAACACACTGCAACAACTGCGCACACACCCGCACTTCGTCCAGTGCCACTTCCTCGTGACTGCCGTCGGGACTCGAGGGCGAGCTCTCGCCGGACGGTAGCGTCTGTTCGACAGTGCCCTGCATCAGGCGGCGCATCAGCTCGCCCCTGTCAAAGGCACAAGCATCGGCCAGCGCTTTCAGCAGCTGCTCATCTCTCGCGTTGCGCCAACCCAGCCAGCCCACTTCCGGTTGGCTGCAGCGCGCAATCACGGCGCCCGATTTCCGGTGGCGCCACACAACTGCTGGCAGTCGCCTTGAGCCACGAAAGTTCGCCACCGCGTGCAGCATCTCGTCCGATATGCAGCAGGGCACCAGCAGCTTTTGCGGATACGAGGGACACAGTTTGAAGTCTGCGTTGGCATGCGAAATGCGCCAGGCACCGTTCAAATCGAAACCCAGTCGCTCCACCTCGAACAGGAAGTCGTCATCGTAGCGCGAGGCACGCTGCAGTCGTTCGCAGTAGTCCGGCACGGAGCTGATGCCGTCCGCGGTGTCGCCGTTGCGACTGCCGGTACTGCCGTTGTTTTGTGCGCTCACCGAGTCGCACGTCCACCGATAGAAGGGAAACGCAAAGAGCGCTTCCAGCGTCTCGGGCACGCACACCGACAGTTGTATGCGTCGCTGCCACTCCGAGCACTGCTCGGCCGTTTCGAAGGAACATTTTACGGTGCTGGCATCTTTGCAATTGACGATCAGGTGAAAGAGATCGCGCGCTTGCGCCGACTCGATCAGGAACAACGGCACCGAAGTCTCCGAGTTGGTGGAGTTCTTGAACATGAATATGCGATAGGTGGAGAGCGCCAGAACGCCATCGTCGGTGCGCCCCAGATACTTAACAGACTCGCCCGCAACTGCAAAACACAAAGACATTGCCGAATGCGACAAAACATTGATAAAAAGTGATTAATTAAAACTTGAGGTCGGAATGAACTCACGTTCTTGAAAGGGCACAGTCAATTGTGAATCTTCCTTCTCCATTTGTGGTTTCGGAAACAGTTCAGCAGCTTGAATCATGCAGAGTGATTGGGGAGGTGATCCATCGGATCCCTCCATTTAGCTGCAATGCAAACAAAAAAAATTTCAATTTCAGTATTATAGTAAAATATCGTTCATGAAGAGCGTTTATTGTAAAACTACACTTGTATACTATAAATGGCCAACAGCTTAAGGGAATCGATGAGTTGAAATTGCAGTCAGCAAGCACACCCAAACAAAAAGCAGTCGGGCACACGAGCAGGTGTTTTATGGGTAGCAAACCAACTGTAAAGTATCACATGATATTTCTCAAAAGATAAATAACAAACACGAATTGCATTAAAAATGCAAAAGTCATGTTAAAGCAGTGGCCACAGTGGTGGTGGCACGAGAGCGTACAATAGAAGTCCGACAACTGTGAAACGATCAAGTGATGGTTTCATTTATCGACGACACCACACGAAAATCGATAACAAGCCGGTGTTGGTAGTAAATTGCTATTGTTCAGGTAGGAAAACGTCACTTGGAATGAAAGTGAAATAAAGTAGTTACTTGTATAAAGTGCGAAATCAAAATAGCTGAATCAGTAGCAGAAATCGCTCCAAACAAGTCACAGCGTTGATGGATTTTCGAATAGGGTTTTGAAATTAAACTTTGGCTTCAAATTAGACACGTTTGTGATAAAGGCCTTCTTGTGATAGATAACCATTATAAAGTCTAAACCTATTTATATGAAAAAACTGAATCGAGACATTACAATGCCATGAACTTCAATTTAACACTGTCATAATGTTTTCCAAACACATTCTCCTCTTCTTTTTTCGCCAACATTTTAAGTTCCGCTTAAGCATTGACGCAATGTAAAAATCCCCTAAAAGTATGCTCCAAAAACTTCACTTCACTTCCTTTTTGTGCAATAAAATCAAATTCACCCCGAGTTTTAGAATTTTTAAGTATTGGCGTTTGCAAAAATGTATTTTTATTTTACTACAATTAACAGTTTTTAGGAAACGTCATTTTTTCACCTTTAAAACTTAGATATCAGAAATTCACAAATGCCAAACTGCGAAGCAAAAACGTGGCACATTTAAAAACGACGCAAAAAGGAGAACGCGTCGATGGGCACCGCGGACCTTACATAGTATAAACCATGGGGTACACAGGCAAATGGTGAGTATTTGGTAGCTGCACGCTTGCAGGAAAGTGAAAACCCCAACCTGACCAGACCATGTGGGAATTGTAGGACAACTTTCACCGCGTTTGCATAATGGAAAATCAATTAATGAAAAATGCACGAGAAAGTCAATGGGCGACGACTAGGCGACAACACGCAATCGTCTGCGTTGTGATTTAAACACGTTTTGCAATATGCTGCAGCTGGATTCATTTTGTTTTATGACAGCTTTTTTTTTATTAGCTCATATTTATCTTATTTGAATTGTTTGATAAGCGGCAAAAGAGACAAATGCACAAAAAATTGCAAACTAAATAGCACTGAAAACAACAGATAAACGCGATGGAGTGGCGGTGCGTGGACGGTGCGGCGGTCGCGTCTCACTTTCGCTTTCGCACATAAGGCGACAAAATACAAAATGGAAATACTTGTAAATAATATTGTTGAGCGCAGAAAAAATTGAGAATAAAAACTATAAACAACAGCAAACGAGAGCAGAACAACAGTAAAACAGTGGAGGGCCGCAGCAGCGACGACTACACCGACCTACCACAAGAACCACCTGCCTCGGCGACTATTCGGAACGCAACGAATTTGCGAATGCCAGAGCAGACGTCCACAGGGTTTGGGGGGTGCAAACGGGAACCGGGCACGCGACTACGCAAGGCTGAAGAGCCCGGGGCAAGACGATTGCGGCATGCGGCTGGCTGTAATGTGCACGAAACCGAAACTGACTGACACTGGGACTGGGCGATGTGGCACAGCAACTGCAGGCGCGGTGTGCGGTGCAGCACTCCAGCGAGTATCTTACGACTGACACAGTCAATGCCTTCGAGTGGCTGACAATGAGCGTTACACTTGAGTTGACGTTTTGGCTGGGCGGCTGAACTGCTAACGCATTGTGCTGCTGGCATCTGAACGAAAACACACAAAAAAAAAAACACTGCAATATTTCAAGGCTCAGCTTAGAAACGACTGAAACTCACTGTCAGACAGCAGCACCACTGGATACGCCGCTCCACACTCGAACATTCAACGCAGCTGGGTGTTGCTGTTGGAGCCGCGAGCTATGCTTAAGCGCGATCGACTTTTCACGTGACTGTCCCGAATTTTGTTTCAGTGCATGTGTGTGTCTGTGGCGTACGTTGGAAAATCAACGTACACACTTTTTCGATTTTATTTTTCCTTTGGAAGTATTTGTTGTTGTTGTTTTTGTTTTATCTGTACAGCTTATTGAACAAGTCGTCGTCGACAGCACACAAAACACGTCGGCGACACATTTTTCACTGTTGTCACTATTGCTGATGTTGTTGTTGTTTTTGTAAATTGTGGTTAATGGCTTCAATTTCACATACGGATTCACTTTCAACGTGGCGTCAACGTCGCTGCTGATAGACCATCGAGCGTTAGCAACCAGTCAACACTAATTGGTCAATATTTTGCCATAATACACAAACCGTGCGCTGTGCCTGGCCATTCGTCGTAAATATTTACGATTTTTTACGATATATCTACGAGACGATACCCGATGCGTTCGCAGAAAATTTAACTGTGTATCTAATGAAATGCAATTCAATGTACGGTTGGACCAAGTATTTTATAAAAGCAATAGAGTCCAATGCAAAATACTAGAAAACGGCTGACGACGAAAACCGAACGACCAACAGGCCAGTGGCAACTAGCAGCGAATGAGCAACAAAAAAAAAGCTGGGTCGTTGGGTCGGCCCAAGAAGAGGAAGAGCCGCACAGCTGGCGGTATGTAATCGAGTTGTGTGGCATTGTTGTTAACAGCAACAACAACAAATTCAACAGCAACGGCGAAAATCGGAAAAACGACGAAGCAGCCGACCGGCCTTTGTTGGAATTTAGAAAATTGGAAGTTGAGCGTAAAGGAAAATGTGGGAAAATAGATTGGAATTGACTGGCTGGGTGGTTGGTTGGTTGGTTGGCAAGAAAACTGCGACATGTCTGCCATGACTGTTGATTGGGCCGCTCGGACGTGAATACACGTAGAGAAAAACTCAATTAAAAATAAAATGGAAATGGAAATGGAAAATGTGGAATGGAAACTTGAACATGAAATATTTATGGATATTTATTTGCAAATTTTTTTATTATATAATTTATTTGCGACTCAAGACAAATAGGCTTTGTTGAGGTCTATGCGCTCTAAAACCTGCAGTATATATAATACAGTTGAACTTCCATAACTCCAATTTCTATAACTCGAATTTTCTATAACTCGAACTAAATCGAGTGGCAATAGCGTTTACAGAGCAAATTCCATACAATTCTATAATTCAAAGTCTCGATAAGTCGAAGTTTTTCTTTGGATAATGGTGGTTCGAGTTATGGAAGTTCGACTGTATATATTTTTTATAGATTAAAAGCGGGTTCAGTAAAGGTTTAGACAACCTGATAAGAAACACGAAAGCGAGGTGGAGCAATTTATTTTTATTTAGCAATTTATTATTTAATTTTTGGACAATTCAATGAAACACTTACGAGATTCTTTCTCTCGCTCTTAGAACAGCGACTCATGCACAAAAGACGGACATTGTCGCATGAATACAGGAAGTGCAAAGAAAATTGTGACCCTTGAAGAACATTCTTTGCTTGCGTTCGACTATCTCAGGAGTGCGCTTTACTCACTTAGGAGTCTCGTTCTTTTCTGGGTTAGATGGGGACGACATCAATCTACTGCTGAACTTCGCTAGGAACGCCCACATTCTCATCGATTACTTTTACGTCGATTTGCAACATTAAGGACCTCTTATAAAGTTATCTACTGTAGTAGTAAATAAATTAATAGAAATATTGATTTATGGTGTAAATGATAAAACTCGTTATCCTAGATCGTGAGAAATTCATCAATCCTTAGAATTAGTTTTTGAGTTTTTTTTTTGTTTTAGCTCGAATTTTTTTTTCTTATAAGTTTATGATTTTTGTTAATGGGAAGTTGTTTCTATAAATTCTATGAGTATTATAAAACCATTTTTATTTGATTGAACGAGTTGAATAAATGATTCAACAGAGTCTATGGGGGATAGATTTGATCAATCAGCTTACCTAACCTAACCTATAGATTAAAGACTGTTGAGCAATTGAAGGTTTTAAACACACCTAAACAAAATACTAAATTATTTAGTTAGAAAAATGAAAAAAAATCGAATAAAAATATATTTGTAAAAATAACATTACATATGTTTTTTCTAGGTTAAAGAAATTTTTTGAACACAAACGGAAATAAAACTAATAATAACTAATTATAAATTATTAAATAAATATATATAATTAGATTATTAAAAAAAAACATAATAACAAATACAAACTCCAATAATAAAAATAGAAAATATAAACAAAATATAACAAGTCATCAGCCAAAAGTCGCCTTTGACAAGAAAAAAGATAAACGCTCTATTAACTGAAATCGTGCTAACACTTGAGAAGCGAGAAACAACTAAAATGTGCTAATAATTTTCTCAGTGTACAATCAGTTTGTGTGCAAGCCAATATTGTATAATGGAAATGCACTTTTCACTACTTAACACTGATTTAATTGGTTCGAAACGGGTAAACGGAAACACCGATGCCAATGGCAAATAAATTGAATGATTGCCTCAACACTTTAATTTTGTGTGTGAAAATTGTCGATAATGGCCAAACTATAACCAATGATTGATTGAGGGAAATCGGTGCGTTTTCGGTTGAACAAGTGAATGTGTTGCACTAAGAGTTTGGCATAAATTTTCCATTTAACGACAAGTATGACAAAAGGAAAATTGCACTTTATCTAGCAAAACTTATGGACAGTGCTGCAGCCGTTGTCCAGCCTTCACAGTCGTTGCGCTGCACTTGTACGACCTTTGCGAGTACTCGTCGTGCAGCTTCTTTATGTTCTACGCCTCACGCTTCGATGACGGCTGGACACAATGTTGACAAACGGCATTGGCAGTAAGACCAACTGACCTACATAATGATTCTTGTGAATTTGTCTATTTTGTATAGGTTGTTGTTGTTGTTATTGCATTGATGCATTGTAAGAAATGCGGCAAATGTCCAATTCAATTATGAAACATAGGCGAGTCGCAGTGGCAATCAACCATGGCAACAACAAAGACGGTGACGTAGCATTGAAGGACGAGAGTAATGCTGTGGCAATGACGAGGCACACACATAATAAGTTTGCATGGTAATGAAAGATAAAATATTGTGAAACTAATAACAAGAGTTATGGAAGACAACGAAGAAAGTTGTGCAATGCGTAATATCGAAGCAGTAACAATTTAAAAGAAAGAAAGACTTCCGCATTGTCTGAACTTAGCTTGGGAAAGCCAGTTTTGTGAAATGCGTTTAAACGAACGCCAACAGTTAAACAAAGTCAAATAGAAATGCCAATTTAGTTCCAGCCATACTTCAGCCACACATTGCACACAAAAACGCCATTTACGGGAACATGCACTGAGATGGCGTCGCAATTGAATGAAATATGAACGCCTGCAAGAAAACAACCGACTTTATCGAGTGGTAGCAAGTTATGATCGAACACATGTTTGGTTTTGATGCAAAATATCGGCATAAACTCTGCATTAATTCACTTCCGGTTAAATATGCGAGCGGAAGCGCTTGAAAACAACCTGCAGTTGTTTCAAGTCGGCAGCAGAATTTACACTGCCCCACCAGCATGTTCACCCTCACAGAGTGCAAAAACTTCCAAGTGAAGCCGCAACCAAAAGCAATTTTGCATTAGAAGAATTCATGCAATAAATTCGAAGCAGCCAATGCGGAGACAATCAAAGCAGCGATTTGATTTCAATTAGCATAAAGCGAAAGACAAACAAATAAAACCAGAAATCGACAACACAGAACACAGCAACACAGAAGTTGTGACGCGAAAAGCGATTTTATATTTGTATGCATGAAAGTATTTAAAAGTCATAAGATTTGCGAATATTGTGGGGGAACGATTTTAGAAGAAATCTAATGGTTATGACGAGTTAAAGTCAAAATGCGGTCGAATTAAGTCAACGAATTTTAAGGAAGCAACAAAGGTAATTTTTTAACTATTGAAATCGTTACCTCGATGTGCTTGATGAGTTTTGCAATAATAATAATAATTAAAAAATTAGAAATGTCATGAAGCTATAAATAGAAAAAGGACATCAAGAAATTGACGAAAATGAGCAGTCGGAGTAGGATCCGTCGGTGGGTTAAGAGGATGTTCTCGAAAACTTGTAGGGGGCACAATAGATCATTTTGAGTCTCAGTGCAACTAATCCCTATTAAATCTATCTCTTTCTATCATCTTTATACAAAAACCTCTAGAAGTTGTTTAGTTTAATACTCCGCCAAACTTCTTTTGCAATACGGAGCGTTGTTTCCACTTTGTCCTTCCACGATATAAAAAATCCATTAAATAAATCCAATAAATAAATTAACAAATCCTTGTATGAAATTTTTAAAGAGTTTGGTCTCTTTGAATTTTATTATTTTATTTATTTAATGGATTACTCAGTTCTGGCTCAAGGGCCTCCTTAACCAGCGATTTTGTAGGCTTATTCTAAATTTTACCTATATCACCTATCTTTTGCTATTTTATTGGAATATTTTCCATTCTTCAGTATATTCCACACCAATATTTACTCCTTGAATTAACTCTACAAACAATGTTTTGCAATATCTCAAGGATTATAAAAGATAAAGAGCGTTCCCATCGACCAGACATTTGTAAGTCTTTGATTACCGAAAGCAAACAAAAAATAAGTAAATACTTAAGTTATCTTATTCATGTCTTAAATTTTTGTTTTCGAGAATAACAATTAACCTTAGTTCCCAGAAGTGAGCCTCACAGTCTCACTAAAGATTTCAATGGTGATAAATCCAAAAGATTTCCGATTCCCCCAATGGAATGTTAGAATTATAATGTATTTTTAAATTCAACATTTTAGACAGTTTTTGTATTATTTAAACAAATGTTTTCAGTAATTTAACTCATATAAGCTTGACAGTCTCACTTCTAGGTTTACGTTACTTTTAAAAGTCTGGGAATTAGGGTAAAATACTTCTGAGTTTTACTCGTTTCGTTTAAACTTAAAGTCATCAAGTAGACCTGTAATCTGAATCGAATGTTAGCACTCAAAAATTTCTAGGAATTAAGAATAAATATATAAATAATACCCGATAACAATGTGCAGCTGTCCCTGTAGGATATAGCTGTGTAGCTTAGTCGCTAGAGTTACCTATGTATATCCATTTCGTATTCTTCAGAAAGGAGTCTACTTTGTGTATCTCAATGCTTGAGAGTTCACTCAGATTTGTAAGAGAAAGAGAGACAGAGAGAGCTGGACAGCTTCAAACTGTTGTTAGGTGTTAAGTATATATTGTTATTTATTGTTTCTCAGAAATATTTGACGAGATCTTCTACCCTTCTTTTGTAGGATAAGCATAGCACCAAAGTGTTATCCAGGTAGCTTCACCACTTTAACTAACAGTCTGCAGTCCATAAACATCTGACAAAAACAGGAGTAAATCACAATCAGTAGTTAGCCCCATGCCACTCTTGGTAAAGTTTATTGAAAAATCTCTAAATTGTACAAATTGTATTAAAAAAGCCGAAAGTTTAACTTTTCATTCAACTTCCCTACTAAAAGTCTTCAAAGTCATCATTTAAAAAATGCTAAAGATGATCTTTCGAAAAGAAGATAACCTCTTATACAAGATTATACCGAAATTGGCAACACACGTTCTAGATGAAGCAGCAATTAGGACCAAGTCTCGCTCGAGTCGACTATTTCAAAAACTTGTAATGAATTTTGTTATTTCAACTGTCCAGTCACCCACTCTGGTCTGAAAGCCATGAAAGTCAGTGTCAAGCGACGACAACATCTTACACAATATTTCGCGACATGGGCAACGAATTGATGAGACATTGAGTGAGCAGCAGCTGCAATGACGCGCTGTGCGGGCCTTCTCCATCAAATGCGCTGCGTCAATCAATTGACACGCGCACAGTCGCAATGCGCGTGGACGACCTTTGCAAGAATGTTTACGATTCTGTTGTGGGACTTTCTGCACACTTTGTGTTTCTTTGTTTGTTTATGTGTGGGTAGCGCCAGAGAGAGCAGAGAATTTCATTTTTCAAGTCGACATATCCTAATTAATGCAATAAATTATGCCGATTTCTTTTCTTTTTGAAAGATGAAAAGTATGCGTATTGAGTATTTTCATAAAATTCCATGTGACTTTGTGTGTTGACAAAGACGCGACAAATATGCGTAGATGTCAACAATATTAACAACAGCAATGAAGGCAACAATCCAACAATATGTAATCTTAAGGCAATAAATATGTATGTAGTATAGACTAAAAATAGCCAGAGGGCAGCAAAACAAAACATTTAAAAATAGCGTGCGATAGCCAGCCGTCAGCTCGCCAATTCACCAGTCGGCAAGGTTTCGCAGCCTCTCTGGCATTGCGTTTGTGTTGGTACGTACATATATTTTAATACTGGCGTATATACTTATTAGCACAGTGCACGCGGCAAATTAACCAATACCACCAACCAAGCACTCGCTGTTTGACTGTTTGCTCATTTGCAAAACTGAAATGCCAATTAAACGACCACAACAAAAACCAAAACAATAATAAAAGCAACGTTCAATTTCCGCGAAGAGTTGCTGTGTTGATGAGTTGTTGTTGTACACTTGTCGGCCGATAATTGCAATACGCTGTAAGGGCCATCGATTGGATAAATAAAATTTGTTTATCAGCCACTAACGCAGGACACGAAAAGCAAAAAGCCCATTCACACAAAAAAAAAACAAACGGCCAACTTGAAATATTGTTTATCTCCGCTGCCAGGCAGTGCACACAGAAAATCAATAGACAACACAAGCAGTCCGGAAGCGAGCCAATCAACGCCGCAACTCACAGAAACTATGGCTTTATTTATTTGTTTATTTCAAATGCAAAGCTTCAGTATTTATTCTTGATTTGTGGAGCCGCTGAGCGATAGCACTTAATCGGCCGATACTGGGAAACAGAAAGCGAAGCGTCGCCAAACACTTTTGCTTTTAGCCTCCCAACCAAACATGTTTTCATAGCGCTCCAACGACGCGACACTGCCAACGCAACCACAATAATCGGCTGACGACAAATACACAGCGCTGTGTAATCAACAGCAGTGCACAGTAACGCTTAGCAAGAGAAAAAAAACAATAAAAATAAAACAAAAATCGCCTCAGAACGGTTGTTATCTTCCGCTTCGCGTCCGGAGCTTGACTACGCCGACTACGCTCGGCTAACTGTTTGGCAGTCGGCGGGCGGGCGACTTTTGGGGGCCGTCTAGTTGCCGCTGTACGCTCTTCCTGTCTTCACCTGCTCGTTTGCTTCGACACAGATGCAGATATTCGCAGATATATATAGCAAATATATAGTGATAGCGACTACAACGACTTAGGATTGCCAGCGTGCAATGCGAACGTGAGCACAAAAGCGTGAAAAATTTATTGAATTTTTTAGATAACAATTTAAAATTGCGAGTAATTGGTATTGAAAGATAAAACGTATGGTTTTCATACCATTTAAAAAAATTAGAAAAATTTCATTTTTTTTAGAGCGAAAAATAAAATATTCATGTTTTAGGTGGAACTAGTTCAAACACTAATAAAGACAGATGTGCTTCGACGCAGTTACTACAGTTACTATGTATTATAACTAAAACTGCTGGACATCGACGGAGAGGATCAAAAATATTTAGTCTCTGGAGATACTTTATTTCAAAAACCGCCTATTGAAGGCCGCAAAGATTAACCCAACGAAGGTGATGGTGGATAATATTGTACTATAACTGAAACTGCCGGATATCTTTCGGTTTACAAAAGCAACGTAGATGCTAAAATAGATTCAGTCTCTGGAGATACTTGATTTCAAGAACCGCCTATTGAAGTTCGCAGAGATTCACCCAACGATGCGGCTGACCACATCTACTGCGAGCCTGGGCTTTTGAGCAGCAATGTCTACGTGCCTTTGTCCCTAGACACTCACAACAATATATATATCTGGGGCTCGACAGATCTATTTCAAGTAGTTGTGAGACCGGTCACTTACAATACCAACAATACATACAAAAAATAATTGGATTTTTTTTTACTTTAATTCAATGTCTTTAGAAAATTTGACAATAGAGACAAATGTTTGCTTGGGGGACTTGGTTCTTTTTTGTGGGAAAGTAGTAAATTGATTTCAGTAATCTTTCACCCACTTACTGTGGGGTTCTGAGGACAATTGAGACCAGTGAGTAAGGATGTTGACATTCGTTCATTTTTGTACCCGGCAGTTGAAAATTATGCGTATATTTTTTCATAATTTTTCAGCCGTCTAGCTAAGCAAGACCAGCCAGGCGACTTAGTAATCCACTAAGATTGGCATGCGTATGCATAACAAGGGCTATAAGAACGGATCCAACAGCATCCATGGAGGTTCTTCTTGAACTCACACCTCTTCACTTACATACCTCTTCATACTTACACAGACCCAGGCGAAGAGGGCCCTCCTTCGGATGACTGTTGTTAATATCGGGGCTGATGGATTCCTGACTCGTAAGAGAATTGATACTCTCACGCATCAGCATCCTGAAATCGCAATACCGAGGGGCACAATCTCACCGAAGTTCAGCTTTGTCAAACGATTCAAAACTGAACTTAGTAACAAAAGGAACTGGGTAAGTATATCGGAAACATATCAGATAGACCAGCACATGATATCCTGGTACACAGATGGCTCCTTAACGGATGAAGGCACCGGGATAGGATTATACGGGCCGAGGATAAGATACTCGTAATCTAAGGGAAAGCACAGGCGGAAATATGCGCCATTGAAAGGTATGCTTAGTTCAATCTGTTGAATGAAATACCGAACCGGAAGATTGTCATCCTTTCTGACAGCCAAGCGGCAATCAAAGCTCTGAGATCCTACCAGGTGTCCTCGAGACTGGTTTCAGAGGTCTGGGTACTTTGGGTTTCGGGCCACACCGGCATAGAAGGGAACCAACTGACGAGCTGGCAAGGAGGGGAGCTTCCACACCCTTTGTCGGCCCTGAACCTTTTTGGTTTGGGAAAAGGAGCTTTCTCCATCCTAATGAGAAAGGACGAGACGACCAGAAGGAATCAATACTGGGAAAATCAACCAGGTTTAGAGCATTCGAATTGGTTATCGGGTCCTACAATAGAAAACGATTCGAGATATGTATGACCTTATCAAAAAATAACCTAAGGATTATCACGGGAATGGTAACAGGGCATTGTAGATTGAATCATCATCTAACTAAACTAGGAAACCGTGAAAACGGGTTTTGCAGGTTCTGCTTGCAGGCAAACGAGACTGCAGTACATATACTAGGAGAATGCCCTGTACTCATGCATAAGAGAAAGAAGCACCTGGGGGACCATTTCATATCGGGTGCAGACTGGGTATCCAGAGGTTTAGGAAACATACTAAAACTCCTCTCGGATATTGGACTCACTGATAGCCTTTGAGGTCCAAGAAGGGGGCACAATAGCTCTACTAGGTCGCAGTGCATTACCCCCATCAATAATAATAATTCATAATTTGTGGCGTTCTTTGTTTAGTTATAAACAAAAATGCAGTAAAACTCTATAAATTTACTCTATAAATTTCTTTGTGAATCACCTCAAATATATATGTAGGTATTCGTTTTATAAACTAAACCAGGTTTGAGTTTCTTAACACAAACACCCTGAAAACTTGAACCCAATTTTTCTGACTTATAGGAATATTTTTTACCAAACCTTTTGTTTTCATATAAACAAAACACGCTCAGAACCTGAGTCGATTTTCCTACACTTTCAGACCTTGTACAAGGAATTATGTACACGAACAGGCAGCTCAACTAATTGTTTATGAACAAGGGATACAGACTCGAAACGAACCAAGCATGCACGCAACAAAGAACAAGGCCTGCGCCAACTGGCTGCCAATTATAATGCATAAAGGATGGTCGGCCTGATCGGTAGCACGGCAACTACCTGTGGCAGCAATGCAATGGGAGCAATAATTCAGTTATTAATGACTGCGAATTCCTTTGTTGCACTGACAGTTGGTGATGCGCAACGCGATAAAAACTGACTGCCACCATAAAAGTGCCAAGCCTGGATTAAGCTGAATTACAACTCGTCAAGTTTTTTTTCGTTAACTGACATGTCGACTGGGACTCGATAATGCGTAGTGGTCTGTTCTCTTTTTGTAACTATTGGCAAGCCTACAGCATTCGGACAACCTAATAATAACAACGCCAAAAACGAACAGCTGTACGTTTTGCAAAGTTTGTTTTTATTTTTTCGTTCTTATTTGTGTATAATTTTTTTACAAGCGCCATCCTGCTCTCGCTGTCGCTGGCTGGTCTTTTTCCATTTACAAATACAAAATACACCAATACTTGGCAAAAGTGTGGGCAGCGCAGCGAACAAACGAAGAGCGCAAAAGCAAAATACAACAACAATTTGGCATAGTAAAAAAAAATTGTATTTTTCATTCTTTGCCCGTTCGCTATCCTATGGCGATTTTACACCGTTTCGTATCGTACACTTTCGGCAATGTGACAACAAAGACTACGCGAAATGTGCACAACAAACTCGAGAGCAAAAAAAATGTTGATTGCCAAAAGGAATAAGTGAAAAATCTAAACGAGATAGACAGAAGAAAATCGAAAGCGCAAATTGCTGTGACTATGCAAATTACGTGCGAAGCGGTACAAGCAAAAAATTTGCAATTTCAATACAATTGAAAGATACAGATTGACACAAGCCAACAACAACAAAGAGAATAAAAAAATGATGCATGAAAGAAAGCAGACAGAGAATGTTGCAGCAAAAAAAACAATCGAAGTTCAGCTCGCTGTAATTCGCACTTTAGACCTAATTGGAAGGATTTTGGCAGACAGATAAACAATTGCAAACATGATTTTCAAGTGCAAATTTATGTACATCCAACCGACGAGATTGCGATGATTCAAACTATTAATATCGTGGAAATTTGAAACGTGGCTATTTCTAGGTCATAGAATAAATGATGCCATTTAATTCCGGAATCTCTACTAGCTTTTTACCAGCTATCAGGCAGTTAGCAATTAATACGTAAACCATCATGAACCATAAAATTTGCGCAATCTACTAGCTCGATCCCAGCTTGAAATTACTTTTTCTGTAGTTACACATCTTATTGTTGTTGTTTTTCATGCACCCGATACATTGTGATTCGCATTTTTTTTCTTCACAATGCAAACTGGCAACTCTGCACTCGTGTACTTCGAAAGTCGAAGCCGGCTTTGCGAGTCCAAAGTCCAAAACAATTTTCGCAAGGACAGCGCGACAATATGCACTGCAGCACACAGCTATTTACCAAATTTTGTGTTGTCTATGGACTATCAAGTACAGCAAAGGCATCGTACACGCATGCAAGGTGACAGGAGTTGCCACTGTGGCCCTCACTTACTATGCACTTCCTACTCACCTAAACGTCGGCTTTGGGATTTCGTTTCGATGAAATTTCCAACGCAGTCTCGTTTCTGTGTGTTTAAGCTGAGTGCGGCAACCGCGGTCGTGTCGCCTGCGTTGACGTCAGCGTTGTTGCACTCAACCTCGTCGAAAAATGATGAAACGTAGCCACAGGGACGCTTCGTTTCACCTCAAATTTTGCGTATTTACTTTCGATATAACTTTGCAATATTTTTCGTCACCCAGTAAGAAAAACCAACTAGCAGCAAAACACAATTTTTTTCGTCGTATTTTGCTATTTTTGCTATGCTTTTGATATTTTGTTAACTTTTTTTTGGATTCTCGATTGATTGTTACTCTTCTTCGCCACAACTTCGGCCTTTGTATTTGTTCATTCAAAATTGTTGTATGCTTCGTTTCGCTCTTCGTTTTTTCTGTTTACACTTTGCACTTTGCTTCTTATATTTTGTTCCTTCACTGCTATTTGTACTCTGTTTTCCTTTCTTTGTTACAAAGCAGAAAATTTTCACCACACATTTTGCGCTTTTGCGCACATACGAACTTTAAATTTTCAACTCTTTTCGAAAAACAGTGTGCAATTTTATGCGTTTGGTTGAAAGTAACTTTTTTTAAGAAATATCTGCTCGATTTTGCAAAAAAATATGAAAATCTGCGACCTCAATAAGAAAATACACCGATAATATTTCCCGTACGGGATAGACGCCAGTGCAACCAACATCACGAAATCAACTCTAATCGGAGATTGTCCAGTGATGCCAATTTTTATGTGTGTGTTGCCAAAGTATTGCTTTAAAATAACTGTAATAATAAGTAGTTATGGAATATGAGATGAAATATGTAAAAAGAGTTGGTTGTGTGGAAGCCAGGATATAATAATTTAATCTACATTTTGTCCATACAAATTTAATACATTAGAATATACATTATACATTAACTTAACATAACATAATAAAAATATATTCGCATAGGTATTTATTCATTGTAAAATGTTAAAAAATGTATTTCAACACAAGTTTCACTTAACGATTTTATTATCAATGAATATTTAAACCGAATATCTTAAATGATAAATAAATATATGTATAAAGTGATATCCTTAATATTGCGCAGCAAAATCCCAAGCCGGTTGGTATAACCGATTTGATTTATAGATTTATTTCAGCGTAATACTACGTTTACATTGAGCCCAAATGCGTAGTTTGAGATGAGTCATTTCAAAGTGTTTACATTTCATTCGACACAGAAAACAAGGTAAACAGTGAGAAAATGTGAACACTTATTTATATCGCACAAATAGAACTCATTGCTTACAATTAGCGCACATAAATGGGCATATTTTGGCCCCGGAACGACTCTAGACTTATTAAATATTAAAAAGAAAAACCATTTCTCATGTCTTTGAAAGTCTTTTCAAATATTACCAACTTTCATATTACAAAGTTTGGATCAAGTTAAAAAAAAAATTTTTTTATGGAAAAAAATTTGTTGTTCCAATAGCACTGTCCTTCCCTTAGCTAACCATTCACAATAGTGTAATTCCTGATGTTGGCAATACCACACGGTTGTGCAAATGTCAGAGCTCGACTGAAAGGCGCATTCATCTCAATTGATGTATTCTTTTATTGAATACGCGTTTTCGTGGAGGAAACAAACCAAAGCAGCGAATAGCAGACAGAAAAGAGCACAATTAACACACTGGCGAGGCGACGGGGAGTGTTAGAAAAATCTTTCGTGCACGATATTTAAAGAATCTATTTAATTTATTTGTAATAAGAAAAGTAGCAAAATGCAGTTGTGGAGCAGTAGAAAATGTGGATACTTTGCAGTTTTTGTGGTGAGTGTGCAGCTGCGAACGCCGGCGGACGATGCACTATCGCATGGGCCAAAGAATTTCTGGAAAGTTTTTTGTTGCCATTTTTGCGAAAGTCAAGCTGCACTTCTCCAATGGCAAACATGTGCAAATGGATTTGTTGGCGGATGAGGCGAGACAGTAATGTCTGACTCTTTTGCAGGTGTTATATATATTTTACAATCCAACCGATTCTGGAGCAGTGGACATGACCAGTGAGAATATTGACATGACATTAGGTGAGTTGCGGAACTAATTGCTGAATTGAAATACGGCGCCGACATTAATTTCCACCGAGTGCAATCCACCCTTTCGACGGTTGGCATGTGAGTGTGCATCGCCAGCCGGTGGCAGTGACAGAGGTGTGAGACACCCAACACACTGATTTTTCCCTGCCTTTTGACGTGTCACACGTCGTGCATTGATTGGTCTGATGCTGTTTTTGTTGTTATTGCTTTAGCTGTTGGTACTAAAAAAAAAAATTATCGTGTTGTGCGTTTTGTTTGGCGCTTTCGCTGCGCTATTCACTCGATTCCAGCGTTACGGACATTTTGGCAAATATTAAAAAGTCGTAGTTTTCATAGGTGAGCAAAGACGGAAATTGGATATATTTGTGTTGTTGTTGTTATCGATGACGGTTTCGGTACGCTATACTCGAGAGTTTAGGTTGTGTTAGTTGTGCAGTTTTCTAAAAGTAGTTCTTAAGGTTATTGAGGAGGATAAGTAAACAGAGGTGTGGCAAGTTGAAGTAGTAAATATTTAAGGTATTCTTTGTGATTTACGATTTTGAGTTGATTGTTAAAAATTCTTAACACATTACAAAATCAACTCGTACAATAATCTATCCATAAGAGATTTAAGTTAAAAATAAAAGAGGTAACAACTTATGGAAGATGGTCAGATAAATCTTCAGCAGAGGTGACGTGTTAAATATTCGACGCAGGGGCTTTTTTTTTGGTACTCAGCCATGGACCAATAAAAGGCGGTTTTGAGAGTTTGAATGACGTTAAATTCTCATAGAAACAAAGTCTTGAGCTTAACATCTCATAAACTACTTGGTCGACTTAAACGAACTATAGATTATCTAGAAGAAGATTATAGGTAGATGTAAAAGACATAAGGAAACAATAAAATTGTATATTGTCATTGCCATCGATTAACAACCACGTCCTCATATAAGCTAAATTTTCAATGTGTGATAAATCAAACACTTTAATGCTGATTAAAATTAAATTTTTCCCTTATCAAAATGAGTTTTTTGACTAAATGTAAGTGACAACTTTATACCACATTCGTATTCCTTAGAATTTAGAATTCTCTGAAGAATAGTCACAATATTTCAATTAACTCGTTCAAATAATCGCAAATAGAGGCCGCTTGTGCCTCACTATTGGCGCTTGATAACGTTTACAACATGATTGTTCGGCGCAGTGGATTGCAAACTTTTGTTTTCACGCAGACTGCTTTGCAGGCAGAACTTTTCTTACCACTCAATTGTGGGAGTTGTGAATATTTAATTAGACTCATAAACAGCGTGTCCGCAAAAATTTGCATATCTATGGCTTACTTTGTGTAATGAATATTCCCCTAACATTAGAAGTTAATGTGTGGCATGTTGCGTGAAAATGTGTTGACGTATTCTTACGTGGCAAAACGCTTTAAGTGCTTTCAATGTTTTAATGTTTTGTTGTATGTGACGCTTACTTTTGTCGATAAATTTAATTTTATATTTCATTAGTCAAACTCAAAGCATTAAAGTATTTGGTTGTAGTGGTTGGTATTTTATCGATGTTAATTTATTGTTTTAAATTTAATTGTATACTCACAAAAAATACCAAAAACATTGCGTACAAAGGGGTCTTTTCGTTTTGGGAAAGCATTGAAATTGTTGTTGTTGCTTGTAAAGCGGGTTAACCAATTGTTTTAACCGCATGGAACAGCTGTGCCTTTGTTTAAAAATTATTGTTATATTTTTTAATGCTTTTATAGGTCTGGCGAATTTGCTCAAGTGTTTGTTTAGTTATTCTTGCGTGTGAAGTAAAGTGATCTTAAAAATATTTTCTTGATACAAAATATCTTTTGATTAAATTAATTTAATGTAATCTTCGAAGGAACACAGGAATTGTTGGTCTTGTATTGTTTGGTGCTGTTGCATCAATTCTTTTGAGACTGTATTGTGTGTAAATATCGAGAAATATTTGCACATGCTGGAACATTTTTTGTTTTACATCTTTTTATTTAAAAAATTCTTTTGTTTGTAGGCTGAACTTTGCACAAGTGTTTCAGAAGAGGAAATGATTTCTGTAAAATATTGCGAATTTAATGTTTTTGAAGTACAGCCGTGTCTGGGTATAGTGAACACCCAAATTTTGTCATGGAGCTTCTAAATATCGAACAAAATTTTGAAAACTATTTCAAGCAAAAAAGTAAAAAGTGTATTTTAAGCAAATGAAAAGAATTTTTGAACAAAAATGTTAGCCTTGATATAGTGAACAACCTTAATACTGTGAACAGGCCTTGAAATAATCAGTACACTATATCCAGACACGACTGTAAATTGCAATAATCGCTATAAGTTTACCTATTAAATTTGATTTTAACTTAATTTCCATAACTATTCATCTCATGTGTAAAGTCTGCTTCTGGTTAGTAACCTTCACTTTTGTACCTTTTTTAAAGCAAATTAATTTCTAAACGGCAAAACCTTTTGTGATATCATATCGAAGAAAATTCAAATTAATTTTATACGTCAACTATATGTGTGGGAAGTGATTAATGAAGTCAAGTGTTAGATAAGCGCACTTGAAAGCAGAGATATCTAAAACACTTAACGCAAAAATATCTGAAAGCATGAACACTGCGAATATAAGAAAATTTTAGTTGACAGAAAATTGCATACAGTTAAATATAGGGTGGTCCATATAGCGTTTGGAATTTGAACTACGCTTTATTTCGAGAATGGCAATCCAAATGTCATTGAATTTGTGTTCGTAATTTAGTTAAAAGTTTGACATTTACGAAATGGGACGCTATACGCTTGAACAACATTGGGAAATATTGAGAACTTACTTCCAAAGTGGAGAGTCTTCAACCCAAACTGTAAGAAATAAGAAAAATAAATAAAAAAAAGATTGGCCTTCAACTTAGTTGGTGGATCAATTTGTGAAGCAAGCTAGTGAAACCGGATCGTTAATGGACCAAACAACCCGTTCCCGTTCTCATGCAGTGCGCATAGCCGAAAGCATTGCTTTTGTAGCCGAAAATGTGCATGAACATCCATCAACGGAATCAGGAATTGAACATTTCTCGCACTTCTTTGATGATAATTTTACATAAAGATCTCGGTATGAAGGCTTACAATTGGTCCAAGAACTGAAGGCTCATGACCATCTGGCACGTAAAAATCGAACTTTTGGGCACCGTTTTCGAAAATCAAACAATCAGCCGAAATTCTGAAGTCAATTGGCCGCTTCGGAGCTGCGATTTAAGTCCGTTGGGGTCCGTTTTTTTGTGGGGATCAGTAAAGGACAAGTGTTACGCTAACCCGATTGAAGACGATTGAAGCTTTAAAACATGAAATTGAAGTTGCCATTCAGGAAATTCTACCCGGAATAATCGAAAAAGTACTTGAAAATTGGGTTGACCGAATGGCGAATGGAAATTGCGTTGACTGTAAGGCCAGTCGTGGCAGTCATATGAACGATATTGTTTTTCATTCTTAAATAACAAAGTCCAAGCTTTGTAATAAAACCGGAATTTTCAAAAAATATTCATTAGTTTTTTTTAATAACCAATTAAAATTCCAAATCTTAAATTGACCACCCTGTATTAGCTTGAAGCTAGAAGCGCACTGAGTATAGTCAAAGGTTTCAAATATTAAAACTAATGTTAAATTCAATAATTTATGATGCTTTTAAGTGTGCAATTTTTCAAATTAAATATTAAATATTAATAAAATATTTTTCGCATTAAATCAGTAAACTTAAACTATATAATTTCCTAAATTGCTATTTCCTTATTTGATTTGGTTGTTTTGCTCCACCAAAATTTCATTTGAAACCCACTGTGCGTTGCATTGAAAGCGTCAAAACTCCAATCACCTTCAAAGTATTTTTTTATTTGTAGATTTATCTTATCTTCTGCTACTTAATCTTTAATTGCTTCTTGCTGTATTTAAAGACGTGCGCCCGATATGGCACGTGAGATATTTTTGATGGCACCGCCAAAAACTTTCGTTGGGTCATTTGAGGTTTTCTCTTGATTTTTACTTTCATTTGCGCTTTAATTGCGTAAATGTCTTTTACTCAGCTGCTTCCACATTACCCGTTACGTAGTTATTGCAAAACATGTTGTTGTTGTTGTACATTTAACCTGCGCCACGCTTTGCGTGTACCTGAAGAAATTTAAATGTTAAGGTTAAAGTTTCTTCATAAATGTGGGTAAACGGTTCACAACAACACGCCATAATTAGTCACAATAACAATAACAACGGCTACAACAACGAAAACATGGCAGCATATGTTTCGGCGCCAGTCGTAGGGACACACGTTGGCAACAGCTGAAACGCGTTAAAATACACATTGCGCAGTCAATTGAATACATAATTTTTGCATTAGTTACAGCGAAAATTTCTATTTATAAAATTTTCAATTCATGCATTTTAAATGGTTTAATTTTCAATAAATTGACTTAAATTTTTTTACAACTGTTTATAACTTTTTTATTTATGTAAACATTTTCTATGTTTTCCAGCATCCAATGAATTAGTTTTCCTTAATTTCTATGCCGAGTGGTGTCGCTTCAGCAATCTGCTGGCGCCCATTTTCAATGAAGCTGCCGATAAGGTAAGTAACCGCCCACTTTCTTTTCTCTCTCACCCAAACTGCCAACTTCTTTCTCACACACACACATATGTTTTTTTTTTGTTTACAGGTTAAAGAGGCATTCCCCGATGCCGGCAAAGTGGTGCTCGGAAAAGTCGATTGCGATCGCGAATCAACGATAGCATCGCGTTTTCACATTACCAAATATCCAACGCTCAAAGTGATACGCAATGGCCAGCTGAGCAAGCGTGAATATCGCGGCCAACGCTCCTCGGAGGCTTTTCTCGAGTTTGTTAAGAAACAACTCGAGGATCCCATTAAAGAGTTCCATTCGCTGAAGGATTTGGAGAAGCTCGACTCGAAGAAGCGCATCATTGTGGGCTACTTCGATCGGCGCGATCAGCCCGAGTACGATATATTCCGCAAGGTGGCCACCAACCTGAAGGAGGACTGTCAATTCCATGTGGGCTTTGGCGATGCCGCGCAGGCCATGCATCCGCCAGGTGAGTCGGTGACTAATGCGTAGCGTAGTAGCACAATTTATTTTGCATAAGTGACTGCATGCAGTATTGCCGACTTGCTTTAACCCTTATTCTCATACCCGGGTACCCGGGTGCCCACTGCGATGTATTTTCGTGAAAAAAACTGACAAATAATGAAAATTTTTTTTTTACCTTCCGGATCCTCGTTATTTAGGTGAAAAGCGAACAAATCATATATTTAAAAAATTTTGTTTTTTTAATTAACAAAATATTGAAAACTTAAAAATTTCATGAAATGGGTACCCGGGTACCCCGGGTGCCAAACGACGTTAGTAAGTTTGGGTATGAGAATAAGGGTTAAAGTAATTTGTTGTACTAATATTCTATTTACAAACACATTTTTTCTTCCAATGGTTGCTTTGCATAGCTGCTGAGGGTGACAGCAAAATAGGTAAATTGCCCTTGAATATAACACTAGGTAATTTATTTTTCCTTTTGTTTTTGTTTGCTCGTTTTTCGTTGGTGCCTTTTTGCAAAATAATAATAATGGGTTTTCATTGCACTTGGCCAGTAGACGCATCGCAGATCTAACTACTTATCTGCATATATATCCATTTCATTTATTTATATTTTTACTAAACATGATAACATTTCAGGCTTTGATCGAGTTATTAACTGGTTCTATCATTTGCTTCAGTATCTTACTACATGTTTTGTGATTATTAACACAAAAAATCTAAATTTTTCATTATCTTCAGTAATGCTAGTTTTAGTTAGGTTTCTCCAAAATAGCTTGAAAGTGTACCTTTTCTCTTGCTGGCTTGTTGTACCTTCATTCCATACTTGATAGCTCAATTCTATTGGCAGTAATGGCTTTGCTTACCAGCCGAGAAAGAATGTACATAGACATAGAAAACACTTTTCCCAAATGTACAATAACCTTTTGGTATTTAAAGCATCACAACAGCTTCAGAGATAATAAGGCACTGGATTTCTTTAAAAATGAATTGTGCCTAAAACATTAAGATGAGTTTGAACTGCCGTTTGGGAGCTTATTGCTTCAATTCCTTTCTTCTTCTTTTCTTATTGCTTCCTTTCGCTACTGGGGAAACATTCCATAAGAAATTGTTTAATTTGTATACTCGGACCCTGTATTTTAGAGTGTTTTTCTATGAGAGCAACCACATCGTTGTGGCTTTAATAATTAGTTAAACTTAAAAATCTTTATGCATAACTGAAATTTGAATATTTTTTCATTTACTTAAGTCAAAATTAAAAAAAAAAAGTATCTAAATTGAAAGAAAACGTCAAATTAAAAAGTTATCTAATTTTTCTGCTTCTTCTTCCTTTACCATGTCTAAATATATACCATTAAAAAAGTGTATATTTCTCTTCTTTAAATTTAAATATTCAGTTTATTAATTTCCTATTTCTCCTAAAACTTCAAACTATTCTAAGGACCAACAAAAAAATGTATTCTTGAAACCACAGAGGGCTCAGACGTCTACAAAGTAGCATTTTGCCATATGGCAACAAAATAGCGAAAGGGTTAAGAGATGTAAATTCTCAATTCTCTGCCCTATGATCCAATCCCACTGACCACTGGGTCACTGGGTGCATATTTCTTCAAGTTTTCTTCAGTTTTCTTTTCTTCTTATGTCTTGAATTGGTTTTCATTTTTCACAAATTGTATTTGCATTTAAGTTGGTTTTCTTTTTTAATTTTTGATCGCAGGTTGTTGCATTAACAATTTCATTTGGTTTATAAATTTCACTAATAATAAAACAATGTTTTTCTCTACACACAATTTTCATCCATTGAGCTTTTCTTTCTTTATCAACAGGTCAGCCCATAATTGTTTTCAGACCCGATGTGGCCGTTTCGCATGAGCACGACGAAACGTACACAGGCAGCCTGAAGAATTTCGATGAGTTAAAGATTTGGGTACAAGAAAAATGTGTGCCGCTGGTGCGCGAGATCACCTTCGAGAATGCCGAAGAGCTGACTGAAGAAGGTTTGCCCTTCTTGATATTGTTTCACCATCCCGACGATACCGAATCCATCAAGGACTACAAGGCCATCATTGAGACGCAGCTGTTGGATGAGAAACGTAAGATTTGATATTTTCTGAAGAACATTTGATATCATTAACCCTTCTGTCTATACGAAAAATTTCCACCTATTATCAATACGAAGGTACACGGGTACCTTCATACAATTTGTATGGGGAAAGTTAGAATAATAGCGCTCAAATTTAAAAAATCATTGTTGGCTGTTAAAACAAAGCGTTATTTATTGATAATTTAAGTTAAAAACATTAAACACATATTAATTGTGCAATAAATCCAACATTTTCGTGTTTTATGTTGTTGCTCGGAACAGATATAGCATAACTAATGGGCCTTTGGCCGGTGGTCCGAGTCTCGTTTTGTTCCTGCTGAGGCTTATAGAAACGAACATGTGTGTTTATGTGCTCTGTAAACTGCTTCAAAACAGTTTTTAGTATGAAAATTGTGACAACAAGGGAATTTTTTTACTTATTCTGAATTTTTGGCATCAGAGGCGCACACAGAATTTCATTTTAGTAGGCCTTCTGCCGACAACTTTTGACCCCAATACCATTTGAAATCAATCAGTCACCCATAATTTTTGTAGCTACCAAATATGTGGCGAGTTTGAACGTCACGTCACCTTCTTAAGATATTCTCCACAGCATCTTACTTTTTTTGCGGTATCTAATTTATGTTTGCTGTTAATAATATATGTTGCCAAGGTGCAAACTCCTGTACAATTGCATACTTAGTTGTCGATGTGAAGTCGATGACTTCGATCGGATTTCCTGAATTTTTATCTTTGAATATAATTTTAATTTAAAATTTGATCCACTTGAATATGAACGAGTAATTCCAACAATACAGTTGCAATATTGTTTTACTGTATTTTGTATGGAGGTACCCGGGTACCTTCGTATAGAACAAAGGGGTAGTGTTCAAAAATCGGTTTTAAAAGTTGTACAGAATAAGTTTTCTTTCTATATAAGTTATCTAATAGGTAGTCAATTGATATTTAGGAAGATACTAAAAATATCAGCATAGCGTGCCTTGGCCGAAAGTTGGATGTTTTTAATTCAAAAAAGCAAAAGGTACCCAGGTGCCTTCGTATTGACAGAAGGGTTAAAAGCTCATTTGATATTTTTTTAATCACAATTGTTATATTCTTAAACTAATTTGATACTTTCGAAGGCGCTTCAGATTTACCATATAGAAACTAATAAAATCTTCTCTAATGCCGTTTGCAGAGAATATCAACTTCCTGACTGCCGATGGCAAACGTTTCGCGCATCCGCTGCATCATCTGGGCAAATCGGAAGACGACTTGCCGCTGATTGCCATCGATTCATTCAGGCACATGTACCTGTTTCCCAAGTTTAAGGACGTGTACGTGCCTGGCAAGCTGAAGCAATTCCTGCAAGATCTCTACAGTGGCAAACTGCACAGGTATAATAAGTCATATTTTTGCTTGTTTGTTTTTACTTAAAATTTGTTCTTTTGCAGAGAATTTCACTACGGACCGGATCCATCCAACAACGATGTGGAAACGGAGGTTGTAATGACTGCGGGCCGGGGCACTTCGCCGCCAGAGTCGACGTTTAAGAAACTGGGGCCATCGAAAAACCGTTACACGTTGCTGCATAAGGATGAGCTGTAAATGCAGCTGTAACACGTTTAATACCACACCACACACACACACACACACACATAACTTTTTGCTCCCACATATAAAACAGCATTAAATTCAATCTCACCGGGCAGCAGACAGTCAGAGAGCACACTGCTGTTGTTTTTTATTTGATTTTTTGCTTTAATTGAAAAGAATTTGTGCTAATTTTGCTATACATAAATTTCCTGTTTACATTCTTTATTGATTTTGTTAACTTATAAAAGCATAATTATTGTGATTTGTATGTTCCCCACTTATGTAAATTGTATGGGATGATCAATAGAGAAAAGCGTTAGTGCGCGTCCCACAAACAAACGTTGGCGCTAATTAGTACGCGTAGTTTAGTCAATAGTAGTTCACCAGTAAACGTTTTGCAAATTTCCTTACTTGAAAAGTTTTAGATTTATTTCCTTTGAGTGTTTGCAAATTCTGCAGCGACATGCCCTGTCAACAGCGGCGTGGGGCTCTGCAGTCATTCGGCTGTTTGATTATTTTGTAAATACTTGAATGAATAACAAAACAAAAGAAAAATCAAAACTACAAACAATGCCATTAGTAAAAAATTTATTTTACAAGAGTTACATGTATTGAAGGGACACACACACAAACAATTTGCCTTGTCATAATTAAAGTAAAGAAGTAGAACTTTCATACGCAAAGCGGCAGTAGTGAGAAGTTCCAATTTGTCAAGTTCTTTATATATGCACACATATATTTTGATTAATGAATTGCCTGCTTTGCCAGTGGCGCATTCACTCGCTGGAATGAATATGAAACCGAAGCGGTGTAGCTGCAGCTGCCCCGCACACCCTCTCTCTCTCTAAGCGCCTAAACAAATACCTCCTGCATATAAACAAAGTAATGGACACCCCACTCCACTGTAGATGAGCGTTTTGTGGACGCGCTTCTGCTGTGAGCAGCGACGCGCTATCTGAGTTTGCTTTGCATTTCTTCTAAGTTTGTAGCGTTGTTCTGACCGATAGGCAAACGTCTATAAAAATGGTTTATATTAAATTATGTCGTAATTTAATGAGAATACAAATAAATAATTGTAATACAAAACGAAGCGCACCTGTCCATTAATTGCGTGTGTGCACTACATGAGCAGCCGCGTATTGAGGAACGGATACAGTGCGCGTACAAAGCCGTTAGCCACTGCGTGGAGGCACCTGCTCGCTATACCCCTGCGACCAGTTGCAGTTCGGGCAACGGCCGTATGCCGCCGCACTTGTCTCGAACAGTTACTGCATTATGGTTGTATTAGTTGTATTTTTTAAACTTATGGCCAACACTTACTTGCCGCTGGAAATGCTGGACGAGTTCATCGCCAGCAGCGACGACTGCATGTTCAACTGCAACGATCCGTGTTCCAACTCCAGCTCCATCTGCATCGTCTGACTGTGCGTCTTCACTTCAACTCTGCAACTTCGCACTGTGCTACGCGCTGAGCTGATCGTTTGCTTGCGGCGCACTCGAATGCCAACGGCCGGCCGGCGGGCAAGTTGGCGGTTTATGTAAACATTTCACATGCGTTTGTTAATTTATCGGAGTTGGTTTTTGACACTTGTTGCCACTGTTTTCGGCTTCTGTTTATTGTGGGCAGTAGCGAAAAAAAGTGCGGCGAGCGCAGTCACATAACAATTACCCATAAACGTGAAAAAGCGACGTGACAGCGATGACGCGATCATTTCGAATGCTCCACAGTGGGCGAGATTACGATTTTATGCATGCAAATTTCATATTGGGATATTTTCGAAAATATTTCATATAAGTAATGCAGGAAGGAATTGTATGGAGTCAATTTGGTATGTTCTCCTCACCTTATCTAACCGAACTCTAACCTTAGTTTTGCATCCTTTAAGTGAGAAGATGATCAGAATGGAGCTAAAACACCAGATTCTAATCAATTACTAGATTACAAAAATATTGCATTTAAAAATTGTTTTATCTCCAACTCACAGACTGTTTTAGACACGAAGTATATAAAATCAGTTGGAAGCATTTTTTCCAAAAAGTTGTTGTTTGTTTTCCAAAAAGTTGTTTAAAAACTCATAGAACTAATGCTGAAAGGAATATATCTACAAAATAATTGTTGACGAACATTTCGCACACCCACTTCAAAAGTGACACAACTCAAAATTTTTAATTGGCGGGTTTATGTGTTAAATCTACCAATAAGCAAAAGCTCAGTATATTTTGTTGTTGTTAACTGATGCAAAAAAAAAATAGTTAGGTCTTTGTTCATTTCGTGAAATTTGATGCTATTTGATCGCTGCAGCTCAATGCAAAAGAGTCCTATCTCAAATTGTGTCATTTTTGACGAAGTACATTTTTGTTGAAGTTAATTTTAAGTAAAGTTGTGACGGTTTTAGTATATATTTTCCAATAAAAACTTGTAATTTTGAATTTTCAAAATTTTTCTTTTTACTTTTTAACTGTCATTTATAATTTTTAAATTTAGTAAAACTGATTAACTCAAAATAATTCGGTAATTATTAAGTTAAAATATGATGAAAAAAGTCATAACTCAAAATTTTTGATTTTCTAGTGTAAATTAAAAATCTAAAATCTTTATGAGTTATCCTAAAGCCTAAACTGTAAGGATTTTCTACTAAATGGTCTATGCCAACAGTTTTTTGCGTTTTCCTCAAAATTACAAATTTTGAGTTGTGTCACTTTTGAAGTGGGTGTGCGATATCTTATTACACGCACACATGAAACGTTTCGCAATTACTGGCCATGGAATCGAATGGCATTTTTTTATAGAAAAAAATGGCACTTCAATGTTTTGGTTGCTCGGAGGCTTCTGGAATCTCAGTGTGCGCCGTTAAATGCAGTTGGCAGGTTTGCTCCACATTTTGATTGGACTTGGAACATCAGCCTAATGTAATGGCAACAATAATTGAAATGCTTATGGCACTTAAAATTATCTGATAATTGATCCACGAACGGAATATTTCAGTTTACATATTGAAATTATTAGAAAAAATTACCTGTGATTAAAATTTTAGCTCTATAATAAATCAGTTGACTTTTGGGTTAGCACATTACAATAAACAGTCAGATTAGCTTGATGCGAGCAAGATTCTTTGGTATACATTCCGCTAACAACCTAATTTCTTTAGATTACCAGTAAGAAATTCGTAAAGTAAAATCAGCATTATGAATTTTTTATTGTTTGTACATGCAATGTGTATATAAAACCATATAAACATACATAAATATGTATATATTATAAATAGATATGTCAAATTCTGGAATGTAAAAGTGTATCAATTAAAAAAAAAGACTTGGACAGTTTGATACAAAAGACACTTTGCAGAAACATCAACTGGACGGATACGTTTCAAACACAATATTACAGAGATTCCTATTGCTACTTACAATCAGTTTAACACTGACATTGAGTGTAAAATTTAAACATTTTTACCTACAGCTATTGTACAAAAATAGTAAACATTTTTGCTTAAAACTATTGTACAAAAATTGTGTTGAGCTATTTGATACTTGAATTTTTAGCATTGCTAAATTGTGTCATTTGTGCTACTAATTGGACTATTACAACCATAATCGTGCGATATAGCCCAACACTAGGACCGCCGCTGCAATACCCAACGTTGGTGGCCGCAAGTGCATTGATCCGCTCTGTAAAGAATTTTTGAGTGAGTCATGAATTACACTCGTTGTAATGCGCTGTGGGTACTCACTATAACAAAGTAGTTGCAACGATCGCCCTGGCAACACTCATAGCACCACCAGTCCTCGTACCAGATATGCGTGCACAGTCGCATGTAGTTCTTACGTCGCTGCTGGCACTGCTGCTTGGTCATGCAGCGCTTCGAGACGTAGTACTGCTTGAGTGCGCCCTGCGAGAAATATGGTTGACTGCCCCAGTGTATCTCGGTGCCACATGCATCTTCGCCCGGCTCGCACGTCTTGATGGTGTTCAGACATTTCTCGGTGTTACCAGTCTGATTGGAACATACATAGCATTCCAGACCGTTAACAAAATGCACTGAAAGTGAGTTCGGGGTGTGGCGGTTGTGATCAGTATTTTGTCTCTTGTTTACTTCAACAGGTGGTCGATCTGGTCCACTTACCTTGACTAATGTAGTAAATAGCCACAATCACGACCAAGGCTAATTTCCACGTTTCCATTTCCTTGGATTTGCGCTGTGATGGTCAGGATGTGTAAAACTGAAGGAATATGGACAGCAGCAACAGGAAAACAACAGATAATCAAAATTGTATTGGAGCTTGAATGGGGGCAAACTGACAATTGCACTTGACAGCTGCCTCAAACCACTCCCAAAAACAGTGTGGCTGTGCACAATGAAACACATTGTGAATGGAATTGAAACTGAAGTGATTTTAATGTTGTTGATTTGTTGTGTTTAAATGGAAATAAATCAATTGAATAATGAATAGGTATAAAGAAATATCATTGGGTTTCAGTGTAGATACTTAAAAAAGAAAATAAAAGTGCAAACTGCAAACACAGTTCTGAGCAGTCATACTCGAATTTAATCAAATCATAATCAAAACACTAAACAGGAGCACTTAAGTTAACTGATTTTTTCAGATACCTAAAATAATTATTGTCCATATTTTTGGGAATAAAAAAATTGCCCTGATTTAAGAAATTTCTATAATTATTGCTTTATAATAATTATTCCCAATAACACATTTCTTACGCCGCCTATAACTATTATAATGTAATAAATATATTTGAGTTATTCTTATATAAGTACATATACAAGTATATTTTTCGTTGTCGGTAATTATTATTTTTGGATTGTTGTTTTTTACATTGCTCCATTACTTTTATTTATGACTTTTTTAATTTACGTTACCGATAACTATTATTTTGAGACATTATTTTTTTTACTTTGCTTCATAACCTTATTATATGATTTTCTTGCATTTACGTTGTCGATAACTATTATTTTGAAAAAACAAATCTTTTACGCTAAATTACCACTTTTTTGATATGAATTAATTTTTAAGTGTTTTAAACGCAAATGCAAATAAACTGCAGAAACCTAATTTTCACAAACAACTAAACAATCGAAAATCAATACAAACTCAAAATGCAACGTAAAAAAAATTTCTTTCATAAAAGTTATGAGCCAACGTAAAATAATTTTTCTTTCAAATAATAGTTATCGGCAATGTAAATAACGTAAAATAATAAATAAAAGTTATGAAGCAATGTGAAAAAATGTTCTCAAAACAATAGTTATCGGTGACGTAAATAAAAAGTTATCAATAAAAGTTATGAAGCAACGTAAGCAAAAAAAAAATCCCACAACTGTCATAACAGTTCGTATTACACAACCTAAAAATTAACTGTAGCAAATAATAATTATAATCAACAAATAAAATTAATGTTGCACTGCAATAGTTAAATTGCAATTATTTTCAGTCCCTGGATTTTTGTTTCAATATATGCTGTGTTTCCAAAACAGTACCAAAATGGAAAAAACCCGAAAACCCGTTATTTTGAGGTGAAAATAAGTTTGTTTTGTTTTTTGTTCAAACAGATGAGCAGCCGCCGTAGCTCAGCTGGCTAGTGCGTTGGGCCGCGAGTCAAGACTCCGCGAGTTCAATACTCCGTTGCGTTAACACCGAAACAAAAAAGAAAAACAACTATTGTTCTTTTGGCGGCTGTGGTAAACCCCTGAGAGTAAAATTGCCTATGAAAAAGCTCCCAACTCGCCGTTCGGAATCGGCATAAAACTGTAGGTCCCTTCCAACCTTGTAAAAACATTCGCACGCACAACACGGTTGGTTGCGGGTAGCTAGGCCTTAGTCCCTTAGTCTCGTAATCGGGCTGTCGTGCCAGTCAAGAAGAAGACGAAAACAGTTAAACAAAGATTATATAGTTTTGTAGTTGACTCAGAAATATTATACATCGATATCGTTGTTATAAAATTTATCTTTTCCCAACTACTGTGAATCGTATTGTCGTCTTGACTTGCTAAACGCCAGATTTGGCAGCACTAGCTACTCGTTGTCATCTGTCTGTAGTGTATTGATTTTCTTTCCACGATATTCGCTCCGTTGTTTAACTTGTGTGACTAACAAAAGAGAAAATTTACTATAAAATAGTTGAAAGCTGATATACCGAAACAAATAATGGGAGCTGCATTCTTTCCACTACTGTTCTTCACTGCTTTTTGGGCTGTCATCGGCGTTGGCATTCCAATGTTGACGCCCAAAGGGCCAAACCAGGGACTGTTTCGCTGCATTATGATGTTAACGGCGGCGACCTGCTGGTTATTTTGGTTGTGCTGTTACATGGCACAGATGAATCCGCTGATCGGGCCCAAGCTGAGCCAGCATGCAATCTACATGATTGCCAAGAACTGGGGCAACCCGCTGGTGAAGTCCTAAGCGATGTAGAAGCCGATAGCTGGTTGGAGCATACATATTTGCGGATTAGACTTTGTCGCTGTATTTAGTTTAAATTTGTCTTGTATTAAGTTAGAAACATGAAAATTGCCCTCGTTAGCACATTCCTCTCATACGAAAAAGTCCTGGCAATTCGACTTATTATAAACCGAAAGCAACTACTTTATTTGCTAGAGGAACTTTCAATGAAAATCTGTAATGTACATTAGCCAAAGCAAACATACACACGATACATACATATAAACGATTTGGTGTTGAACGATTTTTGTTTAATAAATTATCAACAAAAACACGAATGCGAACTGATAACTACGAGAGCAGTGGAAAACAGGACCGCAGGAATTTTCTAAAATTTTACCTTTTCCCTTTCCACAAAAACAAATTTCAAATAACATTACTATGATTTTCTTGCTAAAGCTACAACGCCCCTCACGTGCAGAGCAGATTTATTAGTTCACTGACAACACGCACATTTAGGCTGTTGCCCAGCAGCCGATATCGCTGCCGATTTGTGATCGAAGCAGGGAAACTAAAAGTGTCGGGGAAACTCATCAAGCGTGCCACTTCGCGTGGTGTGAAATAACGCAAGCGCAGATTTCTTAAAAGTTGCAGTTTTTTCGTCGATTGCTTCTCTTGCTCGAGGATCTTGACTTGCGCAAAGACGTCGTCGATTTCGATCTTGCTGCACGGCGTGTAGACCGAACCCGTTCCCTCGCTGTAGTGCGTGTAGGCCTTGGTGAAGCACATCGTGTTGGTTGCATCAGTGTTGACAATATCCATGAGCCACACCCGCTTGTCCAACACCTTCTCTGGCAGGCTGAATTCAGTGGACACAGTTGCTGCAGGCTCCAGGAACGCTTCAACGCTTGCTTGGCTTTCCGGCTGCACTTCCCTCTCCAGCGGCCACTTTTCCCAAACACAGTCGCCAGCGAAAGCGAAATCCTGCTTTTTCCTAGCTATGCAGTAGTAGCGGTGTCTGGTATTTGGAACGCCAAATTGTGTGGGATTAAGTATGAACTCGCGCCAATAAAAACCCGCCTTCTCTAATGCTTGCACAAAATTGCGCCGCGCTTCGGAACGTTCAAAGCCTTTCACATTCTCCATTAGCACATATTCGAGGTTAGTACCACATTCTGGCAGCAGCGTGCAAATGTGTTGCAGTGCATCGGACCGATGGTCGGCAATGTCTAGTTGATGGCCCACTCGAGTGTGCGGCTGGCAGGGTGGCGACATAAGTAGCATATTAACGCCAAATTTCTCAATGGCACGAGCAGTTAAACTCTGTATGTTTCTGTTGTGAACCGGCGTATAGACGTGATTGTGTGCATAGACCTCATTGGCAAAAGTGTTTATATCCATGGCCGCCACCACACATCCAGGCAGCTGTGTTGCTGTTATTTAGAAAATTACATGCTGTTCTCTTTGTATTTAAAACATATTTGCCTACATACATTTCAATGCATAATGCATGCCACCGATGCCACTGAAAAGTTCCAGCACGCGTAGTTCCATTGTTTACTTTCGATATGATAAAAAAACCCTTCCGAGATGCTATTCTACTCAGCTTCTTCTTGTCGGTCAAGGTAATTGGCAGTCACAATAACTGTTAAAATAAGTCAAGTACATTTTCATCACATATTTTCCACTAAAACTTCATGCTTTGGCCATAATGTTTTTATCTAGCTTCTGATTATCAATATCTTCAGTAAAAATCACAAGAGACCCTTTCTAAAATAAAAAGCTTGCATAGCGTTAAGCAATGCTCGAAAGTGTTCGCTATTCTCTCTGGCAAGGCTACCGCTGGCAGTCAACTGTTATATACTATTGTGACTGCAATTCATTCGTTGGAGAATTTGCTGAAATTCAAAAGCAAATTTGACAGAATAGCGCAAAAGTTGAAAGAGTTCGTGTTTTTTGCAATTAATTACAAATGGATAAAATGCAAATGCCCACATCAACAAACACAGAAGCAGAGGTGGCAGAAGTAAACTTGTGTTTGAATGAGTCCTTGAATCAGTTAACACTCGGCACACAGGCGGCCAACGCCACAAAGAGCGTCTTCAACATTACGCTGGAAGAAGGTTTACCATTGAATATGACTTCATACCATTGTATGAATTTCGGTTTTTTTTACAGGTTTGGAGAAAAATAAAAGCGCACAATTGAAAAAGTAAGTTGGTTTGCCTCCAGGGATAGTTTGCAGCATTAACCAGGCAAGGTATGTTTCAGCTATGAGAAAGGCTTACATGAGGAGATAAAAGAATGGAGCGCTCTTTGGCGCAGTTCGGTGCAGCAGTTGAAGGAGTTTCGAAATAATGCACATCCGATTGTAGATATTTCCCAACTGTCGGCTGAAAAACGGGAGTATATAGAAAAGGCGCCCGATTTGCAGCGTTTTATGCGCGATTCCGTTGAATTTCGGCAGTTGGCACACGTTTTTTTGGAGAAAGATTACAAAGAACTGCAGGAAATGCAACATAATCTAATTGAAGTATGTGAGCACGCGGCCGCTGTAGTAAAGGAGAGTAAAATTGCACAAAATTTGGCTAATAAATAATTTTTTAGTAAGAGAATGAACTTTTGATATTTAACTACAGCAGTGTGAAAGCACAACTCGTATCTAATTAAAACATTAGTTTTTCTAAACAATACACGTATGAAAGTCTACAGAAAATATCGCCGCTATTGTAAAAAAATTTCGAATATTCGACGGCTTGGATATCATTCTTTGCAGCAGGAACCTAGGTACTTCATGAGGTCCGTAACACTTTCGAAGTCTGTGCGGCCACTGGGTGGTGCCTCCTTGGTTAACTTAGGCAGGTTGCTGCCCATTTTCGTACGAAATTCCTCCATCTGAAAATAGAACTGGAATAAGTACTCATACAGCTTCGAACATGACCAATGACTTGCCGTTCTCGCGCCGGATAGTTTCCACACGCCATAGCAGAAGGCAGTTGTGCCCAGCACCGCATACAGCGTGCCCCAGCCGAGCGCGCGCATTGCTAACGTTGAGCCTTCATCCATAAGCAAAGCGACGTCGCGTCCTCCTTTCTCCACGAATTTCGTATGCGACTGCTTGGCTCTGCCCAAAGTGCGTGAAAATCCGAAAATTGCTGAAATACCCCCAATGAGGCCCAGGAAGGCGGCCGCTATTACGCATTTAGGAGAAAGTGGCTTGTTAGCGAAAGGCAATAGTATACTTTTAAGTAAAGGTCACCTTGCACACGGTACTTCCGGTCCTTTTCCACCGACGCTAATGGCTCTTTTGCTTTCACGTTGAGTTCAGGCATTTCACTGAGAAAGTGGTAAATGTTGAAAAACTTGACCGAATCTCCGGTATTTACATTTTCTGCATAGACTATGTCCCTGAGTGTGTGTTCAGTGTAGATATGTGTTTCATAACAAGGTTAGTACGAAGAGGGTTGCCGCTAGTGCAAATGGCATAAAAGTGTACTGAACGATGTTAGGAAAATTCAATTTTAATGTACTAAAATGTAAAATAATGCCAGTTTTCTGCGTGAAACTCAGGTTGAGTCAATTAAAACTTTAACAGTCTAACTCTGACAGTCCAAAGAAGATTAAAATTATTAAGTGTGGTTCACACCACACGTATTGTGTGCACGATTTAAGATATGAATGACAAGAACGAATGCTGTTTCTCAATCCCGAACAGTGGAAAACGAGTTTCACTCATTTTACTCTTTTGGACGAGTTCGATTTCTCTGCATTCGATTTTCTGTTTCATGGGTTGACACCCAAACCAAAGTCCCTTGATTGCATTTTTCTAGTGTTTATTGTCTTCTGATAGGTTCGAGAAAATCGCACTAAATATTGTAGCACAACTGCACATGAGGTTTTCCAAAAATGCAACCCTGCCATTTTAAGCGCCTTCGTTTCGCCACGGAAAAGTCGCTTGTCGCCTGTGCTGCTATTAAAACATTCGAAAATACCGGAAAATTCGCATAAAAATAAACAAAAGTTATTGCGACGTGCAAATTAAGCACCGCAGTGACTGCGTGCGCTAAAATTTTGGGGTTAGCAGTACCTTTAAACGCCCAAAATAGTGTTTGAAAATTGCTGAAATTTCACAAGCCCTGCGCGACGCCAGCAGACGAGCGAAAACGAGTGTCAGCGGAGTCGCCAGCGAGGAAGCGCTAGGTGGCAATTTCTCACTGCAGGGAAAGTACATTTTCGAGTGATCAGATTTATGTAAATTATCGGAATAGTTGCAAAATTTAATTGCGGTCGCATTTAACAAGCATCAAGATGACAACAAACGATTCCAAGGCGCCACTGCGGCAAGTGAAGCGGGTGCAGTTTGGCATTTTATCACCTGATGAAATTGTAAGCATTGGTAGTGTTATCGGTCTGCAGTTCTTTGTTCATGCGATACATATTTCCAGCGCCGTATGTCGGTTACGGAGGGTGGCGTGCAATTTGCGGAGACCATGGAGGGTGGTCGTCCCAAACTGGGTGGTTTGATGGACCCGCGACAGGGTGTCATCGATCGAACGTCGCGTTGCCAGACATGTGCGGGCAACATGACCGAGTGCCCCGGCCATTTTGGGCATATTGACCTGGCCAAACCCGTTTTTCATATCGGCTTCATTACAAAGACTATCAAGATATTGCGTTGTGTTTGCTTCTACTGCTCCAAAATGCTGGTCTCGCCGCATAATCCAAAAATCAAAGAAATTGTTATGAAGTCGAAGGGACAGCCGCGCAAGCGCTTGGCCTATGTTTACGATTTGTGCAAGGGTAAAACCATTTGCGAGGGTGGTGATGACATGGACATGACCAAGGAAGGTCAGCCGGCTGATCCGAATAAGAAGCAGGGACACGGCGGTTGCGGTCACTACCAGCCATCCATCAGACGTACTGGTCTGGAGTTGACCGCCGAGTGGAAGCATCCAAACGAAGATTCACAGGTAATATTGAATACGAAAAGTTGTGCGATTTAAAACCTATTAATCGTTCCAACTATAATAGGAGAAGAAAATCGCCGTATCGGCCGAGCGTGTTTGGGAAATCCTCAAGCACATAACGGATGAGGAATGTTTTATATTGGGCATGGATCCCAAGTTCGCACGTCCTGATTGGATGATTGTCACCGTTCTGCCAGTACCGCCATTGGCTGTGCGCCCGGCTGTGGTGATGTTTGGCGCCGCCAAAAATCAGGACGATTTGACACACAAACTGGCCGACATCATCAAAGCAAACAACGAGCTGAAAAAGAACGAGGCCTCTGGTGCCGCAGCACACGTTATACAGGAGAATATCAAAATGCTGCAATTTCACGTTGCCACCCTCGTGGACAACGACATGCCGGGTATGCCACGTGCCATGCAGAAGTCGGGCAAACCACTGAAGGCGCTCAAAGCACGTTTGAAGGGCAAGGAGGGTCGTATTCGAGGCAATTTGATGGGTAAACGTGTGGACTTTTCGGCGCGTACTGTCATCACACCCGATCCCAATCTGCGTATCGATCAGGTCGGTGTGCCGCGATCGATTGCGCAGAATTTGACCTTCCCCGAGCTGGTGACTCCCTTCAACATTGACCGCATGCAGGAGCTGGTGCGGCGCGGTAACTCGCAGTACCCCGGCGCAAAGTATATTGTACGCGACAACGGTGAACGTATTGACTTGCGTTTTCATCCGAAGCCGTCGGACTTGCATTTACAATGCGGCTACAAGGTGGAGCGTCACTTGCGCGATGACGATCTGGTGATTTTCAATCGACAGCCCACACTGCACAAGATGAGTATGATGGGGCATCGTGTGAAGGTGTTGCCCTGGTCCACATTCCGCATGAATTTGTCCTGCACATCGCCGTACAATGCAGATTTCGATGGTGACGAGATGAACTTGCACGTGCCGCAGTCAATGGAAACGCGTGCCGAAGTGGAGAACATACACATAACGCCGCGTCAGATCATCACACCACAGGCCAACAAGCCAGTCATGGGCATTGTGCAGGACACCTTGACTGCTGTGCGTAAGATGACCAAGCGAGACGTTTTTATCACGCGCGAGCAGATGATGAATTTGTTAATGTTTTTGCCCACTTGGGATGGCAAAATGCCGCAGCCGTGCATCTTGAAGCCACGGCCCTTGTGGACGGGCAAGCAAATTTTCTCGCTTATTATTCCCGGCAACGTAAATATGATTCGCACTCATTCGACACATCCCGACGAAGAGGACGACGGTCCCTACAAGTGGATCTCGCCCGGCGACACCAAAGTAATGGTCGAGCATGGTGAACTGATCATGGGCATTCTCTGCAAAAAGACCCTGGGTACCTCAGCCGGTTCGCTGCTGCATATTTGCTTCTTGGAATTGGGCCATGAGATCGCTGGCCGCTTTTACGGTAACATTCAGACTGTGATTAACAATTGGTTGCTGTTGGAGGGTCACAGCATCGGTATCGGTGACACCATTGCTGATCCGCAAACATACAATGAAATCCAGATGGCCATCAAGAAGGCCAAGGACGATGTCATAAACGTTATTCAAAAGGCGCACAACATGGAGCTGGAGCCGACACCAGGTGGGTTGGCTATAAATAGTAAATTTATTGAAAAACAAGTGAAATTCATATATAATTTGTTGAACAGGCAATACGCTGCGTCAGACTTTCGAGAATCAGGTGAATCGTATTCTTAACGACGCTCGTGACAAAACTGGTGGTTCGGCCAAGAAATCTCTCACTGAATACAACAATCTAAAAGCTATGGTGGTGTCTGGTTCGAAGGGTTCGAATATTAACATTTCGCAGGTTATTGCTTGTGTGGGACAGCAGAACGTCGAGGGCAAACGTATTCCGTACGGCTTCCGCAAGCGCACTCTGCCGCACTTCATCAAGGACGATTACGGTCCCGAGTCACGTGGCTTCGTCGAGAACTCGTATCTGGCCGGCTTGACACCCTCTGAATTCTATTTCCACGCCATGGGTGGTCGTGAGGGTCTTATCGATACCGCTGTCAAGACCGCTGAAACCGGTTACATCCAGCGTCGTCTGATAAAGGCTATGGAGTCGGTGATGGTAAACTACGACGGCACAGTGCGTAATTCGGTGGGTCAACTGATTCAGCTGCGTTACGGCGAGGACGGACTGTGTGGTGAGACCGTGGAGTTTCAGAATTTGCCTACAGTCAAATTGTCGAACAAAGCGTTCGAGAAGCGTTTCAAGTTCGACTGGTCCAATGAACGTTATATGCGTAAAGTTTTTACGGATGACGTGATCAAGGAGCTGAGTGAAAGCGGCAATGCGCTGCCTGAGCTGGAAATTGAATGGGATCAGCTATGCCGCGATCGCGAGGCCCTGCGTGAGATTTTTCCGAATGGCGAATCAAAGGTGAGTTTGAAATTTATCTCCTACAATTATCAGTTTAACATTAGTTGTTTTTTGTAGGTTGTGTTGCCTTGTAACTTGCAACGTATGATTTGGAACGTGCAGAAGATTTTCCACATAAACAAACGCATGCCAACAGATCTCTCGCCCTTGCGCGTAATAAATGGTGTGCGCGATCTGCTGCAGCGTTGCGTAATCGTGGTGGGCAACGATCGCCTTTCAAAGCAGGCCAACGAGAACGCTACGCTGCTCTTCCAGTGCCTGGTGCGCTCCACACTTTGCACCAAGTACGTGGCCGAAGAGTTCCGCTTGTCGGCAGAAGCATTCGAATGGTTGATCGGTGAGATTGAGACACGTTTCCAGCAGGCACAGGCTAATCCTGGCGAGATGGTGGGTGCGCTGGCTGCTCAAAGTTTGGGTGAACCAGCCACACAGGTAATTCAAATTCAGTTTTACTTCAAAGAGCCGTGATGACAACACTTTTCCCTTTTCAGATGACACTGAACACTTTCCATTTTGCTGGTGTGTCGTCGAAGAACGTAACACTGGGTGTGCCACGTCTTAAGGAAATCATTAACATATCCAAAAAGCCAAAGGCTCCTTCTCTCACCGTGTTTCTTACTGGCGGTGCTGCGCGTGATGCGGAAAAGGCCAAGAATGTGCTCTGTCGCCTTGAGCACACTACGCTGCGCAAGGTCACCGCCAATACGGCCATTTACTATGATCCGGATCCACAACGTACAGTTATATCCGAGGATCAGGAGTTCGTCAATGTCTACTATGAAATGCCTGATTTTGATCCCACGCGCATTTCGCCCTGGCTGCTGCGTATCGAGCTGGATCGCAAGCGTATGACGGATAAAAAATTGACCATGGAGCAGATTGCCGAGAAGATCAATGCTGGCTTTGGTGACGATCTGAACTGCATCTTCAACGACGACAATGCCGACAAATTGGTGCTGCGCATTCGTATCATGAACAACGAGGAGAACAAATTCCAAGACGAGGAAGAGGCCTTCGACAAAATGGAGGACGACATGTTCCTGCGCTGCATCGAGGCCAACATGCTGTCAGACATGACGTTGCAGGGCATTGAAGCAATCGGCAAGGTGTATATGCATTTGCCGCAGACGGACAGTAAGAAGCGTATCATCATCACAGAGACTGGCGAATTCAAGGCAATTGGAGAGTGGCTGCTGGAAACGGACGGTACCTCAATGATGAAGGTGTTGTCCGAGCGCGATGTAGACCCGGTGCGCACATCGTCGAACGACATTTGTGAAATCTTCCAAGTGTTGGGCATTGAAGCAGTGCGAAAGTCAGTGGAGAAGGAAATGAACGCTGTTCTGCAGTTCTACGGTCTATACGTGAACTATCGGCACTTGGCGTTGCTGTGTGACGTGATGACGGCCAAAGGACACTTGATGGCTATTACTCGTCACGGCATCAACAGACAGGACACTGGTGCACTGATGAGATGCTCATTCGAAGAAACAGTGGACGTGTTGATGGACGCTGCAGCGCACGCTGAGACTGACCCAATGAGAGGTGTGTCTGAGAATATTATTATGGGCCAGCTACCAAAGATGGGTACAGGTGAGTGACAGCAGCAGCAGCAGTAGTTTTTAATTGTTAGCTTATTAACAAATCTCTTTGACTTTAGGTTGCTTCGACTTGCTGCTGGATGCAGAAAAGTGTCGTTATGGCATTGAAATTCCGAGCACTTTGGGATCCAGCATGATTGGCGGCTCTGCCATGTTCTTCGGCGCTGGTTCTACTCCCAGCATGACACCGCCAATGACACCGTGGGTGCAATGCGGCACGCCAAGATACTTTTCACCTTCTGGCGCAAGTACGATCCCGAATTATTCTCCCATGAGCAAGTTGTGCTAACGTTTTTTACATTTTTATAGTGAGCGGCATGACACCAGGCGGTCCCGGTTTCTCACCCTCGGCTGCGTCCGACGCATCGGGCATGTCGCCCAGCTGGTCACCCGCACATCCTGGCTCTTCGCCCAGCTCGCCCGGACCATCGATGTCGCCATATCCACAACCATCGCCGAGCGTTTCGCCATCGTATTCGCCCACCAGTCCCAATTACACGGCCTCTTCGCCCGGCGCTGCTTCTCCGAATTACTCACCAACCAGTCCAAATTATTCGCCAACCAGTCCGCTGTATCCAGCCACCAGTCCGCGTTACTCTACCACACCAAACTTCAATCCACAATCGACTGGCTACTCGCCGTCAACCAGCGGCTATTCACCTACTTCTCCGGTGTATTCGCCCACTTCAAATTACCAGTCGTCCAGTCCATCGTTCTCTGGCTCGGGTTCGAACATGTATTCGCCCGGCAGCGCTTATTCACCAACCTCCTCCAACTACTCGCCCAATTCTCCTAGCTACTCTCCAACTTCACCATCATACTCACCTTCAAGTCCTTCGTACTCGCCCACCTCACCTTGCTATTCGCCCACATCACCCTCCTACTCGCCCTCATCGCCCAACTATACACCGGTTACACCGTCCTACTCACCCACCTCACCCAACTACTCTGCGTCACCACACTATTCACCCGCCTCGCCAGCCTATTCGCAAACTGGTGTCAAGTACTCGCCCACTTCGCCGACCTATTCACCGCCGTCACCCTCGTATGATGGCTCGCCCGGCTCACCACAGTACACACCCGGTTCGCCACAGTACTCGCCGGCCTCACCGAAGTATTCGCCCACTTCGCCGCTGTACTCGCCGAGCTCACCGCAACATTCGCCAGCGAATCAATACAGTCCCACTGGCTCCAGTTACTCGGCGACCAGTCCACGCTACTCGCCCAACATGTCCATCTATTCGCCCAGCAGCACGAAATATTCGCCAACGTCGCCCACTTACACGCCCACGGCGCGCAACTACTCACCCACTTCGCCCATGTATTCGCCTACGGCACCATCGCAGGGCTATAGCCCCACCAGTCCGGCATACTCGCCCAGTAGTCCGACATTCGAGGAAAGTGACGATTAAATTGGCGTTTAAGAAAAGCAAAGTGACGTGGCATTGGTTGTTGCTTGATTTATATTTTTTACTACATATTTTAGTTGCTCAACTTTTGCAAAATGTAAGGAAAAAAGATTAAAATGTTTAAACAAGTATTTGCAGTGGTTTAAACTTTATACACATGTGAAATTTTTCGTATAGCATCTAAGACACTGAATGGATCAATTGCAAGTAATTGTATCAATGCATAATTGCATTAAAGTAATTTATAACTGAAAATTATACTATTTCCGAATAAAGTCCTAATTGATCATGCACAAAGCATTGGCAAAAAACAGCAAATTTACTGATCGATTGCTGTACTTTTATTTATTGCAGTAAGATTTACCCATACATTAAATTAATAACATTTAGAAAAGACAGTGCGAACTATGCTAAACGATCGGGTGGAACTTATAGCTGTATCTGTTGTGCGTACGGTGAGCGGGGCACTAGACTAACGACTACTTAAAACTACATTAGTTAGCACTATGACTAGGAAAATACAGACGCTGATTACTTCCCCAAACAAACGCCACTCCAGACTGCAAATCGGCCTTTTCATCGATGACTAGTACTGATTGTTGAGTGCCGCCCTCAGTGGCTGGTGTACCTGCTGCAGCTGCACACGACCAGCGGACCTTGGCGGCATTGGCTTTTGAGTTGCTGGTCAAGCGACAATGTCCGTGCCGGCATTGTAACCAAAGTAGTTCAGATTGAACTCGTCGCTGAAGAGCACTTCCTCGGCCTCCACCTGGTGCGACATCTGTATGCCCAGCTCTAGCGGATCGATTTCGGTGACGTAGTACTGCGAGCTCGTGTGCGACGGTGGCTGCGCATGCGCGTGCGGTGACAAGTGCGTTGTTGTTGTCGTATTGCGCAAACCGCTCTCGTTCACAGCCACATCCTTGTGCACCGGATTGAGGTAATCTTCTGGTGAACATGGAAAGAGCTGGCTGAATATCAACAGAGCCAATAGAGCAGCGTGCCGAACTCACCATTATCCAAGAGAACGTCGTGGTAGGTGCTGATGATCGAGTTGACCGATTGCACCTCCACCTCGCGATGTATGCCGTTCAGTATTTGGCCTGCGGTCTTGCGCAGCTCCTCGTCGCTCATCAGATCGTTGAAGGGCAGCTCGTGCACGGTGTGTGTTGTTGGCTCCAGCCGATGGCCGTTGCTAATGTCGCAATGTGTCGCATTGCAGGCGCTGTCAGCGTGCGCCAATCCGCTATCGCTGCCATGCTGCAACATTTCCTGCGCTATCAGTGCCGCTGCCGCAGCATCGGCCTCGTCGTAACTGCACTGCTGCTGCTGCTGTTGTTGCTGCTGTTGCTGCTGCTGCTGTTGCTGCTGCTCCTGTTGTTGCTGACAGTCCTGATGCGGCGACGTACAGTGGAGTTGCTGCTGCTGCTGCAATTGTTGTTGATGCTGCTGCAGGCGTTCGCGGTTCATGGACTCCATTTTGAAAAATAAATCCAGCCGCTGCTTTTTCTAATGAAAGGAAAGAGTTTCCAATTATTAATTTTTTTTTTGAAAAAATATAGCGTCGCCTACATGTTCCCAGGCGAGCACATTTTCGGCAGAATCGCCGCTCGATATTGTCCAGAGGTGGCCGGCACCTTGTGGTGCTTTGACGCCTTTACGAAAATGCGGATTTATGGAGAGATTGTGTCGTACGGAGTTCTTCCATCGGTCGTCGTTCGATTTGTAGTAGGGAAAACGATCGCTGCAAGTGGAGAGTTTGCAATGATAGAAGAGTTTTTTTTTAAGAAAACAAAAATATAATTTTTTGTCTGCGGGCTAACTTATTTTTAATCTAAACCATTGACGAGCACCGTTTAAAGGCCACTGAAACCTAATCTAACCTAACTTTTCTAACCTAAATATTGAAAATTAATAGTAAAATATTTACAGTATACGAGTAATAAATTTAGAATAGGCATTCTCATAAGCTCATAATGGGTTAAATAGACTTTATAAAAGAAATTTGCAGCTTTATATGTAAACATAATCCAAAATATTTTCGAATATACATTTTTGCATTTCGAAAACATATTTTCTTACAAATTAGCCGTTTAGTTTCTAATCTACAACAAATTTCATGCAGATAACTCAAACGTTTTCCAAAGTAATTATGCACATAAATCGAGTAACAGACGGACACACGTTCATAACATAACCTTAGTTTCCAGGAATGAGATTCCCAACATTAACATTAACCCATTAGAGCATAACGTTCGATAAATCGGACGCCAAAAAAATTGTTATTTTAGGAGTTATATATGTTTTATTCAAGCTTTATCCTTTCAAAACCGTAGTTTAATATTTTAACTTTATGCTCTAATGGGTTAAATTGATTGCGAAGGTAAATATGAAATGGTAATAGAAAAAAATTTAAAAAATATATTCAGAAAAAACAAAAGTATACATTTTTATATTTCATTGTAAAGGGAATTTCACAGGCTACAATATGGTAGCAAACTTATTGTACCTTAGTAATGGATTTTTTCGAGAAAAAAATCCGTTAAAAAAAATTTTATAAAAAAATGTTTTTTTCGCTTAACCCTTTCGGTTATTCTATGCCATATGGCATAGTCTCTTTTCAGTGCCTGTTTTAGGTCAAAAACTTGTGGATACTATATTTTTATAATTTTGTATTTTTCTCTGAAGATTTTTATACTAAATCATGAAAAAAATATTGTGATTAGTGTACCAAGTAACTTGTAAGGGCTCAGAAAGTGCGCAGTCCTATCGAGCTGCGTATTTTACAAAAAGAGGTCACTTCGTACTTTTATTTATTCTATTACAAAAATCAATTTATTTCATAGATTTATGTAAGTAATCTCGTAGGTATTTATTGCTTTAGTAAGTGTAAAAAAAGTTAGATCCCAAATATAGTTCACTAAGGCTGTACGATTTTTTTTATTTTTTACTATGCCATATTTCATGATGCCCATAAACCACTTTTTCGGACAATATTTTAAAAAATGTCTTTTGATTATTCATTGTGTAGGTGTAAACAGTAATAAAATGGAAAAGAATGACTTTTAAAGTTAACAACAAAAAAGAAGTACCGAAAGGGTTAACACTTTTATTAGTACATCTTACGTATCTAATGTTGCACATCAAAAGAAAGGTATACAAAATACCTTTCAGTTGGAGATAAATTGATTTTTTTTATAAAAACTTTGAAATTTGACGCCGAGCCACGCCTTTTATGGGCGTTTCCCAGGCAAAATTTTTAGTTTGTTAGATGCAGGAGCCAACCCTCTATATAAAAGCATGCTCATTAATTTTTTTCACGAGGGTTCGCTATACTGTTTTTATGCCTCGACGAAAGTGAGGTTTTTGGGAAATTTTTGTCGAAAACACAGTTTGTATGTATTTTTTTTGGATTGGTGTCTTAAGGGAAGGCTCCCCTGGATTTGGGCAAAAATAAGGCAAAGTTTGTAATTTTTTTGTGGGATAATGAAAAGGCGTACAAACTTCCGGTTTTGACTATTAAATTCGTCTATTATTTAGGAGTTTAAAAAGTTAAAAAACTTGATGAAATTCAAAATGGCGGCTACAAAATGGCGATTTCCGTAGGCCTCTGCGCGCCAAACATCGCTCGAGAACTGTAATCCTGCAGCCTCTTGTAGTGGACTGAAATCAAAAAGCATTGTCATTACTTAAAGATAACAAAATTGTCTGTGAATTGAACCAGACTCAAAAAATTGAAACGAAAAATTCTTGCACAATGAATATTTGAAGAAAAAAGTTAAATTTTTTGCACCTTTTTTTAATTTCAACCACATTTAAAAATTAAAAATAAATAACTATTTATGCAAATTGTAGGTTCAAGGCATACAGAAAATCAAATACATTCGAGCAGTTTTTAGATGAAGAAAATCGGATCATTAGATCAAGTCCGGTGATTTCAGTTAGATTGGAAAAAATGGTTTCGAGATAAACGCGTTTGAAGCAAATTAGAGCAGTGGAGCGTCCCGTAGCGCGCGTGAGACAGGTGTGTTCTCCCATGAAAATACGCGTCGTATCAAAAAATCCTTTTACACACATATTCTACATATATGTAGCCTTCGTTTTATGCAAAAAAAAAAAAACCATTTTTCGGTCCAAATCCAGGGGAGCCTTCCCTTAAGCAAATTTGTTGGTCGTTAAAAGATCTACAAACTTGCCGAAGACAGTAAAGCGATATTCGGAACGATTTAGCACCTAACACTTCGTTCAATAATGTGTGTGACTAACTAATTAAAACACATTTTTTTGCCCAAATTCGTTTTTATTCATCAACATAGGGAGATACAATCATTCCAACGCTTTTCCAATCTTTCGATACCGCCTTTGTAGAACGAGTTTTCTTTGCCTTCAAAATAGGCGTTAGTTTCGGCGATTACTTCATCATTTGAGCTAAATCTCTTACCACGGAGCATCTTTTTGAGGTCTGCGAAGAGCCAGTAGTCGCTGGGGGCCAGATCTGGAGAATACGGGGGATGAGGAAGCAATTCGAAGCCCAATTCATGCATTTTTGCCATCGTTTTCATCGACTTGTGACACGGTGCATTGTCTTGGTGAAACAACACTTTTTTCTTCTTCATATGGGGCCGCTTAATCGCGATTTCTTCTTTCAAACGTTCCAACAACGCTATATAATAGTCGCTATTGATTGTTTTCCCTTTCTCAAGATAGTCGATGAATATTATTCCGTGCACATCCCAAAATACTGACGCCATAACCTTGCCAGCCGATGTTTGTGCCTTTGGACGCTTTGGGCGGCTTTCACCGGTTGCATGCCACTCAGCAGACTGCCGATTTGACTCTGGAGTGAAATGGTGGATCCATGTTTCATCCATTGTGATGTACCGACGCAAAAACTCCGACTTGTTGCGCGTAAACATGTCCAAACAGTTCTTTGAATCATCGATTCGTTGTTGTTTTTGCTCCGGTGTGAGCAAACGCGGCACCCATTTCGAAAACACCTTTTTCATAACCAAATGTTCGTGTATTATGGTGTGTACACTGCCTGCTGATATCTTTAGAATGTCAGCAATCTCCCCCACTTTCACTTTACGGTCGGACATAAAGATTTTCAGTGTTTTTTCAACGTTTTCCGGAATAACAGCGTCATTTGGCCGTCCAGTAGATGGAATGTCATCGGTGTCTGTACGACCACGTTTGAATTCGACATACCAATAACAAATGGTTCTTTTTGATGGAGCAGAGTCCGAATAATGTTTTTCAAGCCATTCCTGGCATTGAACAGTATTTTTTTTCATTAAAAAACAATGATAAATCAGCACACGGAATTGCTTTGAATTCATTTTTTTTGAAAACTCAAAAGAAGTTCACTTAAAGCACTGTAACTTGTAAACTAATGGTCGGATTGACATATAATTTTGACAGTAAGCCTAAAAAGCCTAAATTTCGAAAAAAAATATTGATTTAGTATTAGTGCCGCCATCTATGTGTCAGTCACACACATTATTGAACGAAGTGTTATTAGCATTAAAACGTTCGAAGACTTAAGCGACGAACTCGACTAAAATGAGTAAACTTCAAAGTAGGATTTCTCTTAAACTAAAGCCAATCCTGCCAAACGGCTGGTGGATCTCAACTCAGTATACCTATAGAAAAGTCGCTCAGTAGGTCCCCACCATTTTTGAATTTTTGAGGGTAAATTTTACGCACAGTGTTATTATTTTGGGATTTTTTTTGTTTACGTTGCTTCATAACTTTTATGAAGGAATTCTTTTTTAACGTTGCTTTACCACAGTTTGAGTATGAATTGATTTTTAATTGTTTAGTTGTTGGTGGAATTTAGGTTTCTACAGTTAATTTGCGTTTGTTAATTTAAAACAATTAAAAATCAACTTATATCCAAAATGTGGTAATTCAACGTAAAAAAATAATAGTTAATAGTAATAATAATAATAATAATAGTTAATAGTTCAAAATAATAGTTATCGGCGTAAATAACGTAAATGAAAAAAATCATAAATAAAAGTTATGAAGCAATGTAAAAAACAAAAATTCCGAAATAATAACACAGGACAACAAAAAACACTTTTTTTCTGTTGCATGGAGTTTTTCTACTGTTTCTTACTAATTTGGGTGCGCTGATTTCGAATCTATCCTCAAATTTTTTCTAGCAGCTCTAGTTATTGAGATATAGGTACCGTGTTATTTTTTCAGTTTTTCCTCTACTTGTTCCATATTTTTGATCGTAATTTCTAAACCAAAAACCCGATTGGCATGATTTCACCTTATCGCATTAACAACCCCACACGGCTTCTTTTCCGATGCATTATATGTTTATAAGTTTTAAAATGCCGCGGTAATTGGACCTCAAATTCGGAAAATATGGAATTTTAAGGCGTTTTCTTTGATGGTCAAAAACATGCAAATTTTTTGGTAATCACTTAACGAGTTAGGTGTATAATGAAAGTCGACACATCAAGCAATACAACACAGCCAAATTATTTAGCGGAATACACATTCGAATCGAAATAATAACAAAAATGTACCATAGTCAACTTCATACTTTTTCCTTAAAAAATTAAGGGGCCTAAAAATATGCAAAGTTTTTAATTTTTTTGTTTCGAGCAATTCAAAATCTTTTTGTTTTTCGCTTGTATTCCAGACAATAAATGGAACATATAAAAGAGCATATTTTGACGCTCCTAATTTTTTAAGGAAAAAGTATGAAGTTGACTACGGTCCATTTTTGTTATTATTTCGATGCGAATGTGTATTCCGCCAATTAATTTGGCTGTGTTGTATTGCTTGATGTTTTTTCTTAAGATATTCATATACTTCGTAACTTGATTTATGAAACGTCTGTACAAATTTCGCCATCAGAAAAAACGCCTCAAAATTCAATATTTTCCTACTTTGAAACCTTATTACAATGCCAATTTTGAACGCATAAAATTGATTAATAACAGAAAAGATGTCGTAATGTTGTAAGTGCAACGATATATAAAACATGTTGATAGGATTATTGGTTCAGAAATTACAGTCGAAAACGAAAAAAAAGCCGAGGAAAATTCGAAAAACTATTTGCAAAAACTAGAGCTGTTACATAAAAACGGAGTATGGTTTTGAAATCAGCGTGGAAAAACGATTCAGATTCATGAAAAAAACTCCATGCAACAGACATGCTGTTGTGCAGTGTAATTATCGACAACGAAAAATTGACTTGTTACTTATAAGAGTTATTATGCAACTCAAAAATATTTACTACAATATAATAGTTATAGGCGACGTAAACAATTTCTTATTGGAAATAATGATTATAAAGCAATAATTATAAAAATTTCTTAAATCAGGGCAATTTTTCCCAAAAATATGGGCAATAATAATTTTAGGTCTCTGCATAAAATCTCCAGAATCTCTGCTAATAGTTTTGTTTTCAACCCATAGAGCACATTTTTCGGATTTTCAAAATGAAACCAATACATTCCACATACAGTAAAGAAACCTCTGCTTGTGATTTTTAATGCTCCACCCCGTGCAATTTTCTCGCTGACGCCATTGGCCAGTCAACGCAAACTAAACCCATTAAAACTTTGACCAGTGGCAATTAAACTTTTCCCAACTTTCCATACAATATTTGAATTTACCGGAAACTGCAATTCAACCCTCAAAACGTTGTCCATGCACACACACAACTATAGTAAATAACCACATTGCACACACCCTGTCAGTGTGTTCACCCTCGGCAGGAGGACACGAATCAAGCTGCAAGACCGGAAAGGACATCGCGTGTAATGCGCACTCTCCATGCTAAAATAAAACGAAAGTATTTCGAATTACGCTACACAGCGCTGCCAACAACAAGCACAATAACAATAACAATAACAGCAATAACTCTGCTCCCCCTGCCCCATCATTGTGGCAAGCAGCCAAAGCAAACCCACTCCACGCCGCATTTCCACATTGTCAGCAACGAGCAAAATGAAAACCAAAGCAGAGAAAGCAACAACACCAAAGCTATGTCATTGGTTTTAATGCGCTGCGCCCTCGCCCGACCAGCCAGCCAGTCGTTCGGCCAGTACGACAAACGCCACCCCCACAGCGACGACCAGCCATGGCCCATGCCCGGCTCGCAGTCAACTCGCGCAGCAAATGAACGCAGCGTGCGGAGTGCGACGGTGCGACGACAATTGGAAATCCTCCATCCCCACGATAGCCCATAACTTCAGAAATATATATGGAAAAAAATGACGACTCATAAACGAAAATATGCCTAGACGATTTGGGGGCGGGGGCCGCCCGGCACTGAAGCAGCACGCCAGCCATGTCGGAGCTCATATATTTTTAATGACCCTTCCGCTTAGAAAGTTTCGGCAGCAGGCAGCAATTCATAAAAAAAAATTATGGCCAAGAATGGGGATTTCTTGAATATATTATTGCATTAAGTTGGCGTCGCTGGCAATCGGGGCAAAGTCGCTGCGAAGTGGGGGCAGGTGTACGGCTGGTGTACACTCGCACGAAATACTAGAAAATTTCATTGCTTTTTGTCATTTGCTTTTTACGTATTTTCTGGCTGCATAGACCAGCTTTTCGTTTTTTTGTTTTTGTGGAAACGCTTTTTTGGGATGGTGGAGTCTTTACTTGTGGGCACTTGGAGCTGATGCAAAGGCGGCCTACAACGCAAAATATGGCTTGCGTGCTGCTAATTATAAAAAATGAGTACGAATAATGTATGTATTTATGTATGTATATAAAGTAATGTTTGTTCGTATATAAATGGATATGTAATAGACTCCGAGGTGGTAAAGTACGCTCACATTTGTTGCTGCTTACGATATGACAAGATGCAGCACGGCAAAGGCCATTTCGAGAAATGTTTGCGACATTTTTTTTTTATATTATTGGACATTGCTGTCTGTGGTTTGGGATTTGCTTCAATCGATACACATTGGTTACAAAAGAATGTTTGGACTAGTAAGAAACTACAACTACTAATGCAGCCACTGGACTTCTTCGCTAAAATTCCCAGGCTTAAAAGTGCGTTTCGGCACAGTTTGTTTGAATGCTCATTGCCGTATTATTTGAAAAAATAAAATAAAATGAAAATTATAGGGATTCCTTTCCACACTCTCCGTTGTATTTAAATAAAGACGATGGTATCAGCTACAAACTATCTGTATGGTCTGAATGGTCAATGAAGAATTCTTTAAATTCTTTAATGATTATTTTTTGCGTATTGATCAGCGTTAGATATGCCATATGAAAACTAAATAAATGTCCACTAATTTTTCTAATAAATATTCTCTCGATTATTATATAGTACTAACATTTTTGTGACACAATATCTAATTGAGCTATTATATTCAGAATATTTTTTTTTCTAAAATTATTTACTTAAGGCAATATGAAACCTTAATTAACCTTAACTTTATTCAGAGAAAAATCCCCAAAGCTCTCAACATATATATTTCTATTTATTTTTATACATTTGTTATTTTCTATGCTGAGCTAGTGTTTACTAATTTGTGCTTGACTGCAAATGTGTTAAAGTTTAAGCTTAGAAGAATAATAATAATAATAAGAAGAAGAATAAAATGATAATATAATAATTTAATAAATTTAGTTTTGTTTTATTTTGTAAATTAATAGAGGTCACATGCCTTTAAACACGAGTCACTGAAAGTAATTCCGTATTTAGAAAATATTTAAAATCTACTTTAGAAATCAGTAATTTAACGATAATTTTTGACATTTTAAGAAAATTTGGTTATAAACGATTGCAAAACATGAGTTGTTTTGCTATGAATGTTTGTGTGTGTGTGTGTCTCTAAGGTGAACATGAATCAACGAAACAGATTTAATTAGTGTCTTAATTGACAGTGTCTTAATTGACAGAGATAAAGTTTGCCAAAAATCTTAGAGGGAAATCAACAATTACTGGAAACCTCTGGATGGTCAAATATAAGATGGAAGATATACCTTCTGGTCAAATTTGACCGGGAATTTTCAATTTAAATGAAGCGCGCACCAAATATTGTCAAATTTCTGATGGCATAAGGTTGGTAGCACTGTTATAGCATTCCATGTCAATTTTAAGCGCGATATGTGCATTAGTATGTTTTTGACAGCTGTGTAAACAAGTCTACCTCGAGTTTGTTCTGCGAATTTTACAATGTCTGAATCTGTTGATCAAAGAATTTGCATTAAATTTTGTCTTTCCAACGAAATTTCTTGTGCCGAAACGTTGAGAATGTTGCATAAAGCCTTTGGCGAGTCTGCTATGTCGAAAACACGGGCATATGAATGGTACAAATCGTTCAAAGAGGGTCGTACAGAGGTCGAAAACTTGCCTCATGCCGCTCGTCCATCGATTAATGACGAAAACATCGAAAAAGTGATGGCGTTAGTGCTTGAAAATCGTGGTGTGACTCAAAGAGAGATAGCTGAAGAGCTTGAAATACCAAAAACATCAGTTCAAACCATTTTACACGATGTTTTGGAAATGAGACGTGTTGCACCGCGACTTGTTCCGAAAAAGTTGAATTTTTTGCAAAAAGTGAATCGCAAAACTGCGATTATTTGGCCAAAAATAGCGTGAATGTCGTTCCGCAAGCACCGTATTCGCCAGATATGGCTCCGTGCGACTTTTTCCTGTTCCCTAGGCTCAAATTACCGCTACGTGGAAAGTGTTTTGATTCGATTGAAACCATCAAAGAGAATTCGCAGAGGGAGCTGAAAGCCATACCGAAAGCGGCATATGAAAAGTGTATCGAAGAGTGGAAAAAACGTTGGCATATGTGTATTGCATCCGATGGTGATTATTTTGAAGGAGATAAAATAAATATTGAAGAATAAATGAATTTACTGTGTTTTTTTTTACAATTTCCCGGTCAAATTTGACCAGAAGGTAGATGGTGTTGGTGATCGACGGCGAAGAGGGAGGCCGTGTCTCCGGTGGAAGAAGAAGAAAAATTAAGAAAAAAGAGAGGGCGCGCACAAAACAGAGAACCCTGAAGAGCACTTTTGCGGCAACCCGCGACCCGGTAACGGGTTTGGCCAGTAAACCCTTTCGGGATGGAGTTTAATTTTGAAAACCAAAATACTCTTGGTCGAAATGTTCCCATGCTATCAAAATTGTGTCTGCAAAATGTTGTTGCATACTCACAAATTCTAAAATTATCCTTTTATCCGAGGACATATAATTCAAATTATAATTTTGCGTGGGTCATAAGATCTGAATAATTATTTTGAGAGGTCTTAAAAACTTGCTGTTAAGTATTATCCCAGTAGTCCCGAAAAGGTTAAGTAAGTAACTAGTTGATAGAACAGTTAGTTGAATTTTCTGACAATGTACCAAAAGTATGTTTTAACAGGTAAGATACCGTCATGCTGATGAATGGAGTTAATAATTATAAAGATTTTAACTTCCACAGGAAAAGAGTTATGTGGGTCTAGCAGCTATAAACGCAAGAAGTTTGCTTGAAGTGTGCTAATTTCATATAATCTTGCTGTGCTTGAAGTCAAAGTCATGATTTCTAGGATATGACTTCTGAAGACATATGTAAATGTAATTTGAGAAAACCTAAAATGTATTTGAAAATAGTTAATTAGTTCAAGAGTCAGAATAATATATCAAATCGATTTTAAAAAGCTTTAATTGAACTTTAGAAAAGTCTATTATCTTTTAAAAGGTATGGGATTTTCTTTAGAACACATCAGATTTGCATCATATTGAATTCAAAAGATATAAAATACACTTAAAATACATAAACTAGCATTTAAAACATCCAAATGTGCTCTAGAAAGATTTAAATAACTTTCTTAAGATTTCAAATGGACTTCGGAAAGCATTAGCTGACCTTGAGAATTGTCAAATTTACTTTAGAACTCAGCAAATTAATTTTAAAAATATTAAATATACTTTAGATAAACATAAAATAAATAAATAAATAAATAAATAAACTGGATCATCAACTGTGATTTAATACGTTCAACTGTGCTTCAGAATGTAAAAAAGAAAAAAATTCAGGAAGTACAAACTGTGATTTAAAATAGCTATAATAATAAACTGCTTCAGAAGCATCAAACTAACATCAGAAAATATAAAATATGTTTCAGAAAGTATGAACTAAGTTATAAAATAGTCTAATGTGCTTCAGAAGGCATGAAATGAGCTTCAATGTTTCCAAACTGACTTCAAGACAACACTGAGCTGAGCTTTAGAATAGTCGAATGTGCTTCCGAAGCATCAAATTAATTTCCAAAAATATCAGAATGCGTCAATCGAAACTTGGAATGGTCACATGTGCTTCAAAAGACATCATAAGATTTCAAATCAACTTCAGAAAATAACTACTGGGCCTAAAAATAATGTAATGTGCTTCAGAAGGCATCAAATTAACTTCAGATAATATGAATTGTGCTTCAGATAGTATGAAATGAGCTAAAGAATAGTTTAATTTGCTTCGGAAGGCATAAAGTGAGCTTCAATGTTTTCAAACTGGCTTCAAGACAACAACTGAGCTTTAGAATAGTCTAATGTGCTTCTGAAGCATCAAGTTGACTTTAAAAAAATATCAAATGCGCTTCAGAATACGTCAATCGAAACTTGAAATGGTCACATGTGCTTCAGAAACATCAAAAGATTTCAAATCAACTACAGAAATTAACTAATGGGCTTAAGAATAATGTGATGTGATTCAGAAGGCAACAATTAAACTTCAGAAAATATGAAATGTGCTTCAGAAAGAATCAACTGACATTTAGAATAGTCAAATGTGCTTTAGAAAGCATAAACTGAGACTTGTAATAGCCAAATGTGTTCCAGAAATCTTTAAATAAGCTTCATAAGAATTAAAATAAGTACGATTAAATTTCAAACCATACGATTTAAAACTTCAGAAACATATGAAAAGTATCAAATGAGTTTGAGAATTTTTAAATTTTCTTCAGAAGGCATCAATTTCAACTTCAGAGGAAACATCAACTGAGTTTTAGAACTATCAAATGTACTTCAGAAAGCTTGAAATGAGTTTCATAAGAATTGAAACTGATTTCATGAAACATCAACGAAATGCATACAATTAAATTCAGAAGATGTCGATTGTGCTTCAGAAAATATAGAATGTCCCTTAGAAAGTGTCAATTGGGATTTTTAGAAGATATCGATTGTGCTTCAAAAAATATAGGATTCGCCATAGAAAGTATTAATTGGGACTTACAATTGAGTCAAAAATGTAAGTGTCGAAAGTAATATTGATTTGAAATCTTGGAGCTCTTTTCATAATAATTCAAATCGACTTCAAGAAACTTCAAATTGGCTTCAGAAAAAACGTAAGCCCTCTCAGATAACGTCAAATAGGCTTCACAACATATGAAATGTACTTCAGAAACCATCACCTAGAACTTGTTTCTTTATTTCAGCGATAATATGAAATGTACTAGAAACCATAAACTGGAATTTGTCTCAAATTTAGTAGCTAAATTTGCTTTAAAAGGCATCAAAATTAACTTGAAAAATATGAAATGAACTTGAAAAGATTGCTGTCGGAACTTTATTTGATGCTTTTTGAACTAAATATTCTTAAGAAAAATATAGTTTATTGAATTCTCAATTATTGTTAATATGTGTCCTCGAAAACATGTTTATTGTGAAGTAGTTAATTATGATTTATTTCGGCACCGACTGTGGTCCTTGAAGGAAATGCTTTGCTTGTGCGATATGTTCAATTCGCAACGACAACATTCCGCGTGGGTTGCTACAATCGAGCCTTCCTTTGACTCATGCCAACTATCCATTAATATCAAATAACATTGTCAGTAATCGACGGACAGAAGACGTCAATCGATAAGCTGCTGTCAACCGAACTCAGGCAGCAGTCAGCAGTCGGCCCGTGAGGCAAGCAGCCATGGGCCAAACGGAACAGGACCACCAAACCGACCGACAAGTACCGCGCCAATTGCACATAAATATGTATGACTGACGAACCGCTGTCAGTGGCGCACTGAGGCAATTTCATACATATTTCGTTGTATTGTCGAAAGATACGATGTGACTATGTGATGGCGACGGTGGCTGCGGGGCAATTGCACAAATGCATTGTGGCGAATTGCTGTTGTATGCAACTGCAACAGTTCGTACGTCAATAGCAGTGACAATGCGCATAAATAACAAAAACAGTATTTTTGTATACTGAACTATTTGAATATGTAAAATGCAATTTTTTGGACAGCCACATTTCATAGCGGAATATTTTAGTTACGCTCTTTGCATGTATCCAAAATGTATAAATGGCTGTGCTGGCGCCATGCCTTGCAACACCCCCAGCACAACCCAGTGTTGTCCTGCGTGGAGCGCCCCAACCACCGTTGCGGCGGAGAGTGCGCTGTGCAGTGTCCATCCCTTTCGAAACTTTTGCCGAGCGCCACGAATAGCCAACGAGCCACACTGCCATTGTGTGCGTGTGTGTGTGCGTGTGGATTGGTGTGTGTGTGTCGCTAGTCTCCACTGTCTAGCGGCAGGCGATTGCCGTTGGTTGGCTGATGGGCTGACTGACTAGGCTGACTGGTTTTCGTGCCAGGCACGCCCCAGCACGGCCGACTACGGCGCTCGGTACTTATGATGGTTCCGAGTATTTTTCCCAAGTTTTTTTTCTGTTTTTGGTGGCTGCTTTTTATGGCTCGCGCACAGGCTCTGCGGCAAGTCAGTTCATAAATTTTATATTTTTTCGGGCATTCTTGTTGTTTTGGTTGCTTTTTATATTTACGGCCATAGGCCTAAGACACACATACATATACACATAAAATTTGACGTTCGAATATTGGTGGGCAGTGGGCAAAGGGCGAAGAAGGGTTTGTAGTTGGGAGGATTTCTTTTCGTTTCGCTGTGGCATCTATGTAGTAGCTGCACAAAAATTATTGCATTGTTGTTTTATTTATTTTTTTTTGATTCACGTTCAAGTTTTAGTTTTGGTAATGGACAAACTTGGCAAAATTAAAAGGTTACCTTTTGGACGAGCGGCCAGGCAAAGTTTTAATGGAGCATTGCGAAAGGCAATTAGGACTTTAATGATTCTTAGTGGCGTAGAATAAATTGCTATGACGGTCGAAAGTGCGCAAGTTTAATTGTAAAATGGCTGGTTTGGATTTGATGAAATGCTTTGGAGTAGAAGCAAAAGTTAGGTTAGAATCGTTAGGAATAGAATGACTTCTTGTGAGTCTATTTTACTTTCACTCGAATAATATTTGAAGTCTTTGATTTTGAAGGCAAGGAACCCATCAACTTCAGACTAGCACAGATTTTGCAAAAACCGACTTGACTTAGAAAAAAGATGTCAAGTGTCTGAGTTTTTCACTAGTTTAGTTGTAAAATGGCAGGTTTGCATTTGACTGAATAATATTGAATAAGAGTAAAAGTTTGGTTAGAAATATTTAATCACATTTTTGCTCCCGTCTTATTTTCGTTCGAATAATATTTGAGTTCTTTGATGCTGATGGCAAAGAACCGATCAACTTGATACTCGTTTTTTGCGAAAATCGCCTCGATTTAGAAAAAAGAACGTAAAAGTATCTGAAAGCTATGCTTAGTTGAATGTTCTAACAAAAAGGAAAAAATAAAAACCGTAACTTAACTCTCTCGACCCAATCGCGACAATATTTACAATCCAACAAGTTTTGAATAGATCTAAATTTCTTCTTACTCTTTAAGGTTAACTAAAAGCCCGGCAGAATTTAAATTGATTAACTATTTCGACCCCAAAGTTAACTGAGAGCAACTTTACCTATTTGTCATGTTAAAGCAAAAGCTACAATTGATTTATGGGTTTAATTTAAGTAGGCACCAACAAATTACTATTTTTAGAAGTGAATTCGAAGCAAATTACAAACATTTTACTGTTATCCCTTAAACAATTTCCAATAATTTGCAGTGATTTCAGGAAAAGTTTGTGTTCTAATTGAAGTCTACGCATTGGGCGCGTTTGATCAAAACCCTGTTTCTCCAAAAATCGTTAAATAAAATCAAAAACAGATAATTTTGTATTTTTCCATAAATATTAAATACTTTTTCTGTAATTAAAAAATTTGATAATTAAATTGATAAACATTTATTTAACCCGTTTTAACCTAAAATTGTTCAAAAGTAAACTAGCTCTACAACTCCAGCAAAGAGGCGTGGTGACTTCAAATGTCGTGTGCAAACTTCTTAGGCAAGTATTTCATAATTTGAATACCAATAGCAAGACACAGGGTAAAATTCGGGGTCGAAAGGGTTAATGTAACCAACACAAAACCATGTTGAGGTTCTATGTTTCCAAGCGCAGGGAATAGGCGAAAAACGTGCAAATTTTATACAACAGAATGAACTATTGTACTTTAAAAGCATCCAATCAACTTCAGAAAATATGAAATATGCTTCAGAAAAATAATATTGTATTTGAAATAGGATTTAGAACAGTCAAATGTGATTCAAAAGGCATGCGATGAATTTCGAATCAACTTCAGAAAACGACAATTGGACTTTAGTTTAGTGTTATTTGCTTCAAGGCATCAAATTAACTTGAGAAAAAACATCAACTGAAATTTAGAATGGCCCAATGTGCTTTAGAATGCTTGCAATTAGCTTCATGAGAGTTACAAGTATTTTCATGAAATATCAACAAAACACATACAACTAATTTTTGAAGAAAGAAAGAAAGCATTAAATGTATTTAAGAAAATATCAAATGAAGTTAAAAAAACCAAATTTGGAATTGAGAATAGTCAAATGTTTCATTGTTGAAAGCAATGACGATCGAAGTTCATTTCATAAACAACTTCAGAGTGTTTAACGTTTAACTTCAGAAAATATGAAAAGGCACCTCTGATAGCATCAAATGCGTTTCACAAGATATGAAATGTTCGTTAGAAACCATCAACTGGAAGGCATTATGTCAAATGAACTTCAGAAGATTGCTGTTGGAGTTTGATTTGATGCTTTTTGTGTTTGAAACTTTTGTTTTTTGATATTCTTCATTACAGTATACTTTGAACTACATATTCTTCAGAAAAGCCTAGTTGATTGAATTATCAGACATTGTGATTACACTACTCGACACAAAAATGCATCTAAAAAGTTTTTTCTAGACGAACTTTGAGGCGCTAAACACGAAACTGAAAATAAAAAAAAAATTTTAAGAAGCGTGTTTGAAAAAACTTCAAATCGAGTTGTTTCCTTGTTGCTTCAGTTATGAGTACATATCTCGTAAACGAATCATCCAACCAACACAACACAACATATCAACATAAGCGGTCCCTCGTTTAGCAGATAACATCTGTCTAAATCACATGAGATTTGAGGAAGTTACTGACGCTGAAAGTATACAAATAATGATTTTTTCGACCATTTTAAAAATTAAAAATTTTGGAATGATTTTTTTATAGAAAAAAATTATCTTAAAAATTATATCCTAGCCTCTCCAGCTAAATATAGATTGTCTAAATCAGATGAGATTTGGGAAAGTTACTGACGGTGAAAGTATGAAAATAGTGAATATTTCGTCCAGATAAAATAAATTATCTCCTCTGATTTTTAAATCTAAGATCTAATCTAAGCGTAACATCGACAGACTTGAAAGAAAAATGATAAAATTATGAAGCACTGAGTGAAAACCAACTTTACATTTATTACACCGTGCTACAAAAGAAGACCCATTTTTCGAGACCCATCCAAATGTTGATATAGGCGTGAAACTAGAAGTCATTCAAAGTAACCTGGCTTAGTCAGTTCTTCATTTTCTGACCTTTATTTTGAGGACATGCACATTTCGAATATTTTTAAAAAGATTTGTGGTTGTGCAATGATGAAGATTTGGGTATCAAATGAAAGAGGAAAATAGTCTCCATTCAACTGAATTTTCTATTTTTCAACTTTCAGGACCAAAATATGTCAGAAAGAGGAAAATAGTCTCCATTCAACTGAATTTTCTATTTTGAACCCTTCAGGACCAAAATATGTTAGGTAAGGAAAAAATACACGTTTTGGATCTCAGCCTGTAGATTCATACCCATAAATTTTCTTCTATTTTTGTTCTGAAAGTATATTCAGTAAATTAGTCTGGTTAGCTGGTCTCGACAAAAATAAAAAGACTTCATGATATTACAACTTGTTCTCTTGGCCGCACGGAGCAGTTCTCATGAAACACCATTTAGTTTGGGCTTTCTGCAAATACTTATGAAGTAGCCAGCAGGAGTCCTTTAACAGGACTTCAAGGTTTACTTAAAACTTTGTACTACATTTTCTTCTCTCCTTCATTTTCTTTGCACAGTTTCATTTTGTTTGTACAGTCTGATTTGAATGTTGCGTGCTTTTCATTTATATACACAAACATATTTACCACCCACAAAATTCCCACATTCGCCAACAATCGCTACTAAAAGTATTCACAATTTGCCTGCGCGCAACCCAATCAACCAGAACCCCGTTTCAGAATCGGAGCTTAAAAAAGTATGAACTAAAGCAAGTAAACGAAAAAAATCAAATGGAAAAGCAAACTTTTTACACACATTTTGCCTGGCATTTTCATTAACCGAATGCAAATTTGTCTTGCGGCCCACACACACACGCAAACACAAACACAAATATTCGCCACACACCCCAGTTGAGCGAGACGCCAACGTTACTCTGCGTTTTGGCGTAACGGTGAGTGATTTATAAATTGCTCATGAAATTTGTATGTTAAACATTTCTCATAATAATTATACGAATTAATTGTTCATAGCGTCATCGGGCGAAAGCGAGCGTGAGCCTGAGCGTGAGTAGTGGAAAAGCGTTTAACTTGTGCTTAAGCATTTCGATCGGCGACTAATGTCAGGGGTGGGTCCCGGAACAGGTACTACATATACATACACACGCGATTGCCACTAGCCTGGCTAGTTTATGTGAATGTATGAGTGAATGTATGTGTGCATAATTATGGAATGGGCACGTGACGGCCGGTGTGTCTGTCTGTCCGTCTTACACCTTTTACACGCTTCAATGCATCCGATCAGGTGGTGAACACTATGAAAAACCATAGTTTATGGCATGTCGCAATGCTTGTGGGTCATGAGAATGCAAGTCCATTTTTTTTATATATTTTTCATTCGAATTTGTTTCTGTTTATTGCGGCGAAGTTGAAATTGGTGATTGGAACACGTGTGAACGTAATGCAGCTTGAATTTGGCATTCGGTTGCATACATTTTGTAAATTCTTGAGATTAACTTTGAAATAAGCCTACTTTATTTTCAGGTCTGACTTCATTTGGTCGTAGAGGCACAGATCGTTTCAGACACAGACAGTTTTTATTCAGTTCGATTTATTCTCTTCAATCATTAGACTTCAGTGAGGGCATTCCATGCTCTCTGATTTCCTTAATCGCATTTGAAATCGCTATTCAGTTGAAAGTTTTGCGTGATCTTCCATTCAAAATATCATAAATAGAATAAAGTGAATTGCATGATCTTTTCAAAATTATCATAATTCAATATATTGACTTCTTTGATCTCATAGGATAAGTTACTTTCATTATTCTTAAACGTGATCTATAGAATTCCAATACAATTCATAAAAGCCTTTTTAGTCTTTTATTCTTTTAAGACCCACAAAACAATCATTTTCTCAGATTAAATGTATAGACTCCTTGGATTTCTTAGGAAAAGTTACTTTCATCATTCTCAAACGTGATTTATAGCATTGAAATACAATTCATAAAAGCCTTTTTAGTTTTTTATTCTTTTAAGACCCACAAAACAATCATCTTCTCAGATGAAATGTATTCACTCCTTGGATTTCTTAGGAAAAGTTATTTTCATTATTCTCAAACGTGATCTATAGAATTTGAATAAATTTCATAAAAGCATTTTTAGTCTCTTAGTCTTTTAAGACCAACAAAACAATCATCTTCTCAGATTAAATGTATAGACTCCTTGGATTTCTTAGGAAAAGTTACTTTCATCATTCTCAAACGTGATTTATAGCATTGAAATACAATTCATAAAAGCCTTTTTAGTTTTTTATTCTTTTAAGACCCACAAAACAATCATCTTCTCAGATTAAATGTATTGACTCCTTGGATTTCTTAGGAAAAGATACTTTTATTATTCTCAAACGTGATCTATAGAATTTAAATACATTTCATAAAAGCTCTTAGTCCTTTAGTCTCTTAAGACCAACAAAACAATCATCTTCTCAGATTCAATACATTGACTCCTTGGATCTCATAGGAAAAGTTACTTTCATCCTTCTCAACCTAATTTATAGCATTCAAAACAATTCATAAAAGCTTTTAGTCTTTTAGTCTTTTAAGACCAACAAAACAATCATCTTCTCAGATTAAATGTATAGACTCCTTGGATTTCTTAGGAAAAGTTACTTTCATCATTCTCAAACCTGATTTATAGCATTCAAATACAATTCATAAAAGCCTATAGTCTTTTATTCTTTTAAGGCCAACAAAACAATCATCTTCTCAGATTAAATGTATTGACTCCTTGGATTTCTTAGGAAAAGTTACTTTCATTATTCTCAAACGTGATCTATAGAATTTGAATACATTTCATAAAAGTTTTTTCGTCTTTTCAGACCCACAAAACAATCATCTTTTGAGATTGTAACAAAATCCTGACGTTATGGCATGGAATAATCTCGGATCATGTATCCACATGGTCTGATCCCTAGACCCGAAATTTGTTTTTTGTTAGTGCTACTGTGTTATCAATGCATTAGTAAAGATTTCTAGAACAACAACAAATTGTTTAAACTCTCTGTAAACAATTTTAATAACTAAAACTGAAATTGAAATAACTGAATCTTCATAAACTTCCAGTTAAATTGTAATTTGTCTATTCCATTACACACATTAGTTCGACTTAATTCGAATTGAAGAAAGCTGATTTAATTACTCGAATAACAATTCGTCATTCATTACTAATAAATTTTATAAATTGTTCACAAACCCATTAGCCTACAACTTGTTCATCCAATAAACAAAAAAAAACTTCTCAACAAATGCCAAACAACTTGTTGAACTCAAAAAAAATCTTTTTACACTAAGTTGGATTTTGTTTTTTTTTTTTTATTTTTTGCTTTTCAACATGTTACGTTAACAACCATTCTATGGTAAGAACAAGCACAAAAACAACAATAATCAAAGGAAGCCCCATAAACTGAAAAGGAATTCCTTTAGTTTGACTTTTTGCAAACACACACAAATACTTAAAATTTTTGATTTGTCTGATTACATTCGACTTCCGTACTTGAATGCTCATAAAATTCCACACAAAATGGCGTTTGATTTATTGCTGCAAACGTAATAAAGATTCATTTCTTGTACTTACGATATCCACTGATATATGCCAGAGACCGTTAGCTCACCCTTATCCTCGAGGGCGTATTCAATGAGTTCGGTGTATGTGAAAGGTGGTTTCTTTGGCCTGGTTTTTGTATGCGAAACGTTGGGTGGCGTATGCGTTGTTGTTATTGGTGGTTGAAATAAATACAGCGCCCAAAAGCATGCAAGAAGAGAGTGAGTGACAATATTTTGGGGTTAGTTGTGTGCTTCATTTTGGGATTTTCTAACAAATCATAGAAAATATTTTTGTGATTTCTTTATTTTTGATGGCATGTTTAAAAGAAGGAAAAACAATTACAATTATTAACAAAATAAAGCTTAGATTTAATTTGGAGTTCGAACACTTTGTTTTGAAATAGAAAAAACTGTTCAGAAACTGTTGAAAAAGAATGTCTTGGGTTTTAGTTTTAATGTGATGTTTAAGACTGTTGAAAATCGAGGCTACAGGAGAAACTTATGAGGTTCAGAAACATTACTTTTATAAGCCAAACTCCAGTTTTTATAACGAATGCCGGCTATGTAAAGCAAGAAGTCCTTTAGAAGCCCTTCAGTTAGAGTTTTTGAGGGTTTGAAGGTTCTCAAATTTGAGTTTTCGGATTAAAATTTATTACTTCAAAGAGAGGAAGAGATAAAACAGAGGTAGAGAATTCAGTTTAAATATTTTGTTAGGCACATAAAGGACCTGGTTGTGGAATCTGTTCGGTTTCAAAATTGGTTATGATTAGTAATTATTTTTTTTACTCTAACTAGAGAGGTTTCAGTTATAAGAAGCATTGCCAGAAATTTAGAAGCCTTTAGGTTTGAGTTGAGAACCTTCAATTTGAGCTTTTGGATCAAAATTTAACAAAATTTAAGATAAAACAGAGGTAGATAGTTTAGTCTTTTACATTTTTTGTTAGGCACATAGAGGACCTGATTTTGGAAAATGTCCGGTTTCCAAAGTGGTTTTGATTAGTAATTATTTATTTTTACTCTAACTAGAGACGTTTTTAGTTATAAGAATCATTACCAGCCCTTTAAAAGCCTTTAAGTTTTAGCTGAGAATTTTCAATTTGAGCTTTTGGATAAACATTTTTACTTTAAATAGAAAGAGAGATAAAACAGAGGTAGAGAATTCAGTTAAAATTTTTTGTTAGGCCCATAGAGGACCTGGTTTTGGAAACTGTCCGGTTTTAAAGTTGCCTATGATTATTTTTACTCCACAAATCATTGGCCAATATTTTCAAAAATCTTACTGAAACTATAGAAAAGACTACCCTTAGTTGCCTGAAAACTTACGCTTTCATTATTGTATCCTCTACAACAACATTCTCGGCAACTATCATATCGTTGCCGTCCAATTCGGAGGTGACCTCCATTACGAGCTCCTCGAATTTTCTGCCCGCTTTAGTGGAGCTTTTCGGTGAACGTGAATTTTCGTTCGGCGTCAGTGGCGCCGAAGTGTTGGACGCATGACTGGTGGAGTGCGGTGACGAATTGTTAGACTTGTTGGAGTATGGCGGTGAGGTGGTGTGGTTCGCGGCAGCATTGGCCGGATTCAACTGGCTGGCGCTCACATCCGGCGAGAGATGCGGCAGTTCGTCGAATTTGAAATTCAGCAGCCACGACAGATTCTTATCCTCAAAGTCAGTTTCCGGATCCATGGATGCAGTTGAATGATCGGTTGGCGACAAATGCTGCTGCTGTTGTTGTTGTGGTTGTTGCTGCTGTTGACGAAATTTCGGTAGTGCATGCTGCACTGTTGCCGATCTTGACACTTGTTTCTCAGGAACTAAATAGTTGTGGGTTTGCTGTGTTGATTGTTGCTGCTGCTGATCGATTTGTGTTTCATGCGACGGCAGCTGTTCGCCCATTGACTTCAGCGTCACTGTGGGCTGCAACTGTGCGATTTCCGTCTGCAGGCCCGAATTGTAGCGATGATCGAGCTCGAGCAGATCGCTCGCCTGCCAGTGGGCGTCATCGTCGTAGGCGGCATTCACGCAGACACTGGTGGGTGCAGTGTACGTGGGAAGTGCGGAGGGACTGCACAGCGATAGGGCGCCGCTGCTGCCGTTGCTGCTGACCAGACTGGCGGACACTGGCACTATTAGGTTGGCATCGTAGGCAAACAGATCGTTGATGAACGAGCTGCTGCCTATCAGGTTGAAGGTCAGGTCATTGCTGTTGGTTGCATTGCCGCTGCCGCTGCCGTTGCTGGTCGAGGTGGGCACCTGCTGGCAGCCAGTGCTGCTGTTGTCGCCAGCAATGCCGCTGCTGCTGTTGAAGTTGTGCATCGAGCCGGTCGCGTAGGCGTGAACGTCGTAGCAGTTGGCATCGTCGTCGGCGCCGCTTGCATTGGACTCAATGTGTCGCTTCTTCCACATGGCCGCCGCGGCACTTTGATACGCGTCCACCATGCCGTCAGTGTGACTATTGATTGCGGCGGCGTTCGGTAGGTTGTCCTCGACGGCAGCGAGTTTTCGTTTCAGAAAATTATATTCGCACTGGCCTTGAGTGGCGTCCATGGCGGTTAGGCGACTGACATTGCCATCGTTGGCGGCAGCAGGCAGGTTGACAAGCATTTTCGGTTAGAACAGTGAAAACGATTAGCACGCGCGTTGCTCAACCAATGCAGAGCATTTTCTTTTGGGCAAATAAACTTTCGAAATAATTTCACCGCCTAAACGAACGTTTTGATGCGCTGTCCAACTCCGACTGAGCGACGTAATTTGCTGCCAGTTCGCAGGCTCGCATGCAACACGGAAAAGGAGCTCAAGTTCTCATTACCCTTGCGCAGTCATGCAAATAACTGCGAGCTTCAACCTTTCAACTTGCCGGGTCGTATCGAAAGGAGACAGCACGATGGACATGTGTGCGGCGCCGCTGTTCTGGTTGGTCGCTCTTGGGTCGTAATCAATTTCGTGGCGATACATGTGCGCATACAGGGTGCTCGCTGCACGGTTGGCGCGTAGGCTCTGTCCAGCTGCCGGTCTGGTGTTGCTCAATGAAGCGTTTAAGCGTTTAATGGTCAGACACACGCAGCGGTTTGAGCTGCGAGGGCGCTGCAACGGGGGCGTATTGAACGTATAATGCATTAAGGTTGCTGACTGAACAGAAAATTCTACAACTGTCATAGAACGGCAAACAGGTGCTGTGCGGCATGTCTATGTCAACAACTGTGACCGTTACTATTGGTGACTTTTGCTGTTACTGAATGAAACTTTGACTGTAAAAGTCTACAAAAACGATTGACAACTGCTTGTCAACCAGTTTAGTCGGTGTTTAATTTTGCTGAGTGTGACTTACTTTTTAGTTGTCTGGTCAAATTTTTTTATTAGTAATGCGCTTATAATTTGGTTAAATGTGTAAAATGTTTGTGCGAAAAACCGCTGAAAGCACACTGATCAAAAGTGACTTTTGTTGTGTGACAAGTCTTAAAAATCCCCGCTTTAAATTTTAGATACTGTTCTTTCTGAAGAAAAGATACGAAATGCTAAGCGAAATATTGTGTTGAAGCGTTGGCGAAATATTTTTTATAAATTTGGTACATGTTTACCAATTTTTGAATAAACAAACAAATAGTTCAATATGAGCAAAATATTTGCGACCTTCCTTATTGTTCAAACAAGAGCTTAATTATATTTTTTGTTGGTATTTTAAAATAAGATAAGACGAAATATGTGAAATATTCTTCTTCTTATTTGGAAACAATTTCAATAAGTGACAAATTTTTGTGACAAAAATAAACTTGGAATGTTCACTTATTAGTTTGTTTTGCTCATAATTTAAAATTCTCAGATAAGACAGAGTATGTGAAATATTAATCTTCTTATGTGGAGAAGTATACAAAAAATTTCAATATGTGACAAATTTTAGTAAAATGAATAAATTTGAAATGTTTACTTATTACTTTTTTGTGCTTCTAGTTTAAAATTCTCAGAAAAGACGAAATATGTGAAATATTCTTCTTATTTGGAAACAATTTCCATATGTGACAAATTTTTGTGACAAAAATAAACTTGAAATGTTTACTTATTACTTTTGTTGCTCGTAATTTGAAGTTCTCAGAAAAGACGAAATATGCAAAATATTCTTCTTCTTATGTGGACAAGTGTAGAAAAAAATTCAATATGTGACAAATTTTAGTGATTGCAAGGAACATTAAATGTTTACTGATTAGTTTTTTATTGCTGATAATTTGTCTTCTTATGTGAACAAGTAAACAAATTTCAATATGTGACAAATTTTAGTAATGGCAATAAATTTTAAATTTTTATTTATTACATGTAAAATATTCTTTTTCTTATCTGAATAAAAAAATGTTGTGACAAAAATGTGTGACAAATATTAGTAAGAACAATAAACTTGAAACGTTTATACTTTTTACTTACTTACTTATTTTTAATTTAATAATTAATTGAAAATTCTCAGAAAAAACGAAATACGCAAAATAATTTGAAGTTCTCAGAAAAGACGAAATATGCAAAATATTCTTCTTCTTATGTGGACAAGTATGGAAAAAAATTCAATATGTGACAAATTTAAGTGCCGCAATAAACATTAAATGTTTACTTATTAGTTTGTTTTGCCGATAATTTGTCTTCTTATGTGAACAAGTAAAAAAATTTTAATATGTAACAAATTTTAGTGACCGCAATAAACTTTGAGCATTTAATTATTATCAGAAAATTTGGTTATTTTACTTTTTTATAATTTCTAATTCTCAGATAAGGTTTTCAATGTAAATATTGTATAAATATTTTATTGTTTTAGTAAAAGTGATTACTTTAATGTGTTTTTATTATCGCTGCCCTAATCAGTATTTTAGTGAACTCACATTTTTACGTCATTTAATGCGAGAATTTTAATGGAAATGGAAATTTGAAAATTCCATATAAACTTAATGTGTTTGAGCAACGCTTGCGTTCTGAAAGCATGGGGGAATCACAGTCTTTGGTAGACAGTGCACGCTACAGAAAGCTATTGGTGACTCAATTGATAGTAAAAAAATGTTTAAATTTAGTGGTTTTGTATGCAATTTTTAAAATATGAATATTATTATAGTATTAAATAAATAAATATTAAATATTAATATTATTATATTTAACAAGAAACGTTAACTCAAAATTAAATAGACGTTATATTAGTTCTAAAAAAAACAAAAATGTTTAAAATTCTTAGTAAAAGAAATAGTATGAGACACATATGTTCCATTGGTAGTGAAAGGGTTAAAATAAGTTACCTACAAGTTCCAGTGCCAACTCTGGAATTTCCAACCTCAAATTTTTTTTGAAACCAAAGAACGAAACGCGCAGATGCTGCTCGCTGGTTTGAACTTAAACAATCTTTAACCATTAAAAAGTTGAAAAAGTTATTAGTATTCGAAAACATTGCAGCATTGTAGCGCACTTCAGAATCAACAAAGTCTCCAAGTCAAGCGTTGACTTACTCACCTAAGTTCTCAGCGTTCATGCAAGCAATAATTCCTGTGTAAACTCTCAAATTTTCCTGTAGCATTGCAGTGAAGATTTCGGCAATGCCTAACGTCGCATCGATTGGCCAAACCGGTCCATGACCTCAGCACTGAGACGCTCTGAATCTTGCTGAATTCATATATGAAATTGGTGAATTCTACTCGTATTATTTTAGTTCGACTTTAGTGAGTCACAGGCACTCGTTGCTGCTCTTCGAGCAATTAAAGTCGCTCATTTGCAAATCGAGGCGATAATAAAATTGCGTTCAGCGCGCTGTCAGCCAGTTCAGTTGTGCGAGAAGCTGCCGACGCGCCACATCGATTTTCGATCTTCACGCTGGTTAGTTTTACTTAAAAATTGCCAAAACTAAGAACGCAATGCGGCAAAATATTGCACTGTTGTTGGTCGCCGTAGTGTTGTGCCTGAGCCATGCGTACGCGGCCAAAAACGATTGTCCGCGCATCAAGCTGAAACGACAATGGGGCGGCAAGCCGGCCACCGAGTTGATCTATCAAGTGCGACCCATACGCTACGTTATCATTCATCACACAGTCACCGACGAGTGCAACACATTCATCGGTTGCTCCGAGCTGCTGCAGAACATTCAACACTTTAGCATGAACGACCTGAATTATTCCGATATTAGCTACAAGTAAGTACGAGGCACAGTCGAAATTTGCGAAAAAATCTTTGTTGCGCAAAAGTTTCAATTTGTTTGTTTCAGTCTGTGTTTACAAATTTTGCTTATCTCGTAAAATTTTATAAGTAAAAATCTATACAGATTGTAAAATAAATTAATTCCTTTAGCGGATTTATTGATTGCGCATCAATCAAACATTAAATGCTACTTTATTTATGTTTTTTTGTTTGTTCGCTTTGACAGTTTTCTTGTGGGCAACGACGGTGTGGTTTACGAGGGACGCGGCTGGGGCGTACAGGGCGCTCACACCTATGGCTACAATATGAATGGCACTGGCATTGCATTTATTGGCAATTTTTTGGGTAAGATTTGCAGTTTTTATTTAAGACAATCAGTCTAAAATTTTCGATTAAAATTTTTTCTCCAAATGATTTTTGTCTTACAGCAAAATTGCCATCTCGTGCCGCCTTGACTGCTGCGCAGAAACTGCTCAGTTGCGGCGTCAAAAAGGGCGAATTGGATCCAAATTATATACTGTTGGCTGGCTCACAAGTCACCAGCACACAGAGTCCGGGCTTGACGCTGTACAATGAAATACAAGACTGGGATCATTGGAGTTTGAATCCGTGAATGGTTTTTTTTTATAAGTTTTATACCAAAAGTTTTACATAACAAAAGTTGTATAAGTCAGTTTTTTAATTACGTATGTATACATAAATATTTGGATAATTATGTAAACATGTTTTTATTGTTTTTCAAGTTCTTGAATTTGATTGCTATGTTTTGTGTGCAATGTTCAAAAGTTTTGAAATTTTTCTTAAACCGGTTTTATAAAGACCATCAGAGTAGATCAGCTCAATCACATACGCTTTCAGATCAGAAAAAAATAAGCTTGTATATATCTGAAAAACTTTTATTAAAGCTCAATATTTGCACTACAATCTTCTCAGTTCTAAGAAAACCCAAGTTTTTAACGGTCCCAACGATATTTGCGGATTTATTGATAACAAATATTTAACCCTTTTGGGACGGAGTTAAATTTTAAAATCCAAATTACTTTCAGTAGAAATATTCTCATGCCATGAATGTTGGGGTTAGAAAGTTTTATTGGATGCTCACAAATTCTGAAATCATCCTTTTATGCGGAAACACCGAAATCGAAAAAATATTTTGCTTGAACCGTAAGATTTAAATAATTGTTTTAAGGGCATTAAAAACTTGCTGGGACGTATTAACCCAGTAGTCCCGGTAGGGTCAAATCGTTTTTCAGCAAATTGAAAATAAGTTTAATTTTAAAAAGTATACTAGTTGCCGTTTTCGAAAATCAGTTTAATCTTAACCCAGCAGCACAGTTATCGAAACTACTAGAAATCAGTTTCATCTTAACCCAGTAGCGCCTAGCGTGGTCATATGGTCACACTGAACATGCACTCAAAAATGTAATTTTTCAATTATCATTCATATTAATTTAATCAAAACATGTTTACCAAAAATTCGAAACAAAAAGAATTCCGGCACATTCGGGTTAATGTGGATTTGGTGCCAATTTGACACTATTTAAACTTTTCTATTAATAACTCACTTAATTTTTACTCAAATTTCTGAGATTTCGCCTGAAGATGAAAATCGTATCTGAACTTTTCAAACTTCGTGTTTTTTGACTCATACAACAACACTTGAAATCCGAATTTGTTTCCAAAAACGAAGTTCGGCTGAGGGTTAACCCTGATTCCCAGAAGTGAGCCTCACAGTCTCAGTAAAGTCTCAAATGGTGATAAATCCAAAAGATTTTCGATTCCATTATTTTATGTTATCCTCTAATGGAATGTTCGAATTATATTGCATTTATAAAATTTAACAGTTTAGACAGGTTTTGTACTTTTTAAACAAATGTTTTCAGTAATTTGTTTTCATATAAGTCTGACAATCTCACTTCTGGGTTTACGTTACTTTTAAAATTCTGGGAATTAGGGTTAAATAAAGAACCATAAAATGATGCTGTGCTGAATCATCAACGAGTGCGGCAACAATGTTTCTACTGGGTGTTGTGCAACATGTTGATGACACTTAGCCGAGTCACACTGATGATGTAGCAGTGTTTTAAATTCTTAGTACATTGGCTGCTTTTTGGTTTGTGTCCATGATATATTCAAGACCAAAGGAAACGGAAATTGTTGTTGCTAACTTGTCGCTGAGTAGTTGTGCAATCGCTGGCCACAAATGCCATCAGTGGCGCTTTTATCAATTGATAAAAAATAATCTATTTCGCAAAAACTACACAAATATGATAAAATAAAATTAACTTCATAAAAAAATGTCATCAAGTAAACATTCAATTCAACTTCAAATTTAACAGCCGTTAACAACTTAATCTAGCAACATGAAAGCTGCATTAAAATCAATGAAAGTCGACTAATTTACTTAGATTTGTGTTCACTGGGTCGCTGCAGAGAAATGAGCCAAATTATTAAACTAGAGCACGAACCGTTTAGAGAGCAAATTTACTTAAGTAGTTTTATATTCCAGCAATCTGCTGAGTGCCCGTAAGTCCAAAGACGTGGGTGCGGAGGAGACTGAGCAGTTGCCACGCGACGCGGTGGCTGCACGCTGGAGATTAGTGAAAGGCTTAAACTGACCAGCGTCAACACATACATACACACAGCAACAACAACAACTGCAAGTACTCTATGGCATAATCAATTTATAAAAGCGTTGCTCTTCCGTCATTTGCAGAAGTAGCGCCACAAAAAAGGCAAAAGAAAATGTTGCTTAAAAAAAGGAATACAATAAAATTGGAGCATTTGCTGCAGTTGTCAGCTTGCAATTGTGTTGCAGTGATACATTCACTAGTAATCATGGCAACAACAACAATAACAACTGAATATAATGACAACAATAAAAGCAACATGTGGCGGCTGCACATGGAGTTGTGGTTGCTGCAGCGTGCGGCGCATGTTGCATGTTGTGTGCTTCGAATGCCGCTTGCGATAATGTTGCCAGGCTGCAGTTCGCTGGTGTCTGATTGCCGCGTGCCACTGACAGCAAACTGTTGATGGCGGCATGCAGTACGATTTGAGTTTATGTTGGGCTGCTAGATGGGTTTTGTTGTAGCTGTTTTTGTTGTTGTAGTGCAGTAGTTTGTAGTAGTGGAGTAGTGGGTTTTGTTTGCTGCGTTTAGTGTTTAATTTGATGGTTGCTATTTTTGAATTTCAAACATTTACTGCCGTATTGTTGCACATAAATGTTGATGATGTAGTACAACATTTGAATATATTGTAGCAATGATTCGAGTACCCTGTGACATGTATTTTTAAGTCATAATATTGGAGAGGCAAGCTGGACTATTCTGAGACGATGATTCGAGCACTTTGTGACATTTATTTCTGAGCCAGAGCATTCGAGAGATAATATGGGTGAGGAGAAGGGGCTGGAACACACAGACTTCTCCTGCTGAGACGATATTTGAGTACTCTATGAACATTCTAGCAATAATCTGAGCCCAAGGGGGGAAACTCTGAGACATACAGGGTTCCTCCTCTGGGCGATGATTCGAGCACTCTGTGAGATATATTTCTAATCCAGAACATTCGAGCAATTATCTGGGCCCAAGGGAAAAGGACCGGGATGCACGGGGTCCGCTTGCTGAGACGATATTTGAGTACTCGATGACATATATTTCCAAGCAAAAACATTCGAAAGATAACCTGGGTGTGAAGAAGAGGCTGGAACACACGAGCTCCTCCTTTTCAGGCAATGATTCGAGCAGTCTTTCGCATATATTTCCAGAGTTTTTTAAAGATAATCTGGGCACAAGGGAGTAAGTCTGCGACATATGGATTCCTCCGCCTGAGGCAATGATTCGAGCAGACTGTGAAATATATTTCTAAGCCAGAGCATTCGAGAGATAATCTGGGCCCGAAGAGAAGGGGCTGGGACACAAGGGCTTCACCTGCTTAGACTATGACTCGAATACCCTATGACATATCTTTCTAAGTCAGAACATTCGAGCGATAATGTGGGCCCAAAGGCGAAAGGCTGGGACACACTTCTGAAGCAATGGCATCTATTCGAGTATTCGAGAGATAATCTGGGCGAGGGGAAGGGATGATTCGAATACCCTATGACATCGAATTCGAATATCCTATCATTCTTATACTCTGATCATATTATGACACTAAACAAGATCTTAGTAAAGTGAGTGTTGGCCCACAAATTGAATGGTTGTGGTTCCAAGATCTGAATCAGCTAAGACAAAAATGAAACTTTTTCTTGTACAGCTACCTTATCAACAGAATATTTGGAATACAATTTGATGCAATTTCTTTTGCTGAGGTCAGAAGTGATCTATTGTGCCTCCTACAAGTTGTTAGAGTACATCTCCTAGACCAACTTATCTAATGAAGCTTAGTTACTTTACAATAGGCGGTAAAAGATGGGAAAGTTTTAAGAGTAAAGTATTTAACTATTAAAATCTCCAAATCCATCAGATCTGAAATTTTACACCATCTGATCTGTTGTCTTTCAAACAAAAATATTTGCTTATTATTTTCTATTTATTTAAAAATGTAGGTTTCACAAGAAATACAAATGTATACCTTAAATAGAAAAAAGCAATGGCAACGAGACATTTCTGCTGTTTTCCTACTAACTTTGGCTAAAATTTCAAACAAAGACTACACTCCCACACAGCCTTTCATTTCCTTTTTCCTATTCATTATTCAAATAAATTCCTTTGGTAAAAGGAAAAAATAAAAACAAATTAAAAAATTGTATAAATAAAAAAATTGCAAGTTGTAACTCAATATCGGTGCTGCAATGCCTCAGTTGATTTGAGCTGTGGAATGCACATCTAACTGTGTGACGCTGCAAACGGCTGTGAGGACAAAAAATATGTTTTCTTGTGTGTTTATTTTTTGTACACTAGTCTCTTCTAATTACCAACGTTAGCTGATGTGTTGCGCAATTGCAACGTCATTGAACTGCAATCTTCAATAATTTTTTCATAACTGCGAACAATGCTGCGACATACATGGGTAGCGGGCGCTGAAAACCACAACAATACTTTTTTCTTTTCTATAATCAACATTAAAGATATTGGATTACCAGTAGTTGCAGTAAGAGAGTAAGAAAACTGATGCAAAGACTGTGTTAGATGAACCTTGAAGATGAAAAGGCAGAAAAGATACACAATTTTTAAGACGGAGTTTGAAAAATCTGACTCATTATTTTTCGTACCAAATTTTAACTGTTTAAACTGTCCAGACATTATTCTTAGATTTATAATGACTAGACATTAACTACTTGTCTGCTTTTATCTTCTATGAATTAGGATGTGATTTTCGAAACCTGTTTCCCCGAACAGGTAAAAACCCCAAGATTTTTCTTTTCTTCGAGTTTACTCGATCACACTTTAAGCGTTGAGTGGAAAATTCTACAGCGGTTAGGGTCAAACAGTGCTGACTGACCTGATGCAGCTGCAGTCATCAATAGGAAGCACCAACAAGACCCTTTCTACCTGTGCGACGGTATAAATGCGTAACGACAACAGTGCGCGACACACAAACTCGCTGCCCTTTGAACTGTAATCATACAAGTAAAACGATGCGTGTGGTAAGTTGCATTCTTCAAAAAATCTTCGAAAAAAGTTGAAAATAAAATATAAATAATAAATATTACAAAAATATTTCATGTATATACATTTTTATTTTCTTCATACTTACAGTTTTGTATTCTTCTCTGCGTATTTGCTGCTGCAAGTGGCGCACCGTCGTTGGGCAAATTGCTGGGAGTCAAGGAAGCCATCAAGGATCATCTCTTTGGTGGCTACAACGTGAACGAACATCGTGGCTATGCTGGCCATGGACATCATTACCAAATGGCCAGTGGCTATGTGCCCAATGGCTACACCGGTGTGGCGCTGCCCAGCACACATCATTTGGTAAGCAATGGCCACGGCGGCGCTGTGGTCAGCAATCCGCAAATTGTCTACGTACAAAATGGAGATCGACGAGTGCACTTGGACGATCGTGGTGGCGAACACAGTGGCTTCTATGGCTATCAGCAGCCACATGGCGGCGTTATGCATTCGGGCATTGGACATTCTGTTGGTGGACATCCTGTTGGTGGACATGCTGTTGGTGGACATCACTATGGAGTCAGTGTCGGTGCTGGACATGGTTAAGGAGATTTATGAAAAGTTGAAAAATTGTGAGAATCTGTGTACTGGTGTGAATAAAAGAAAATGAAGGAATTGAGTTGGTGATGTTTCATATTAAAATGATTTAAATCTTAAACATTTAAGAAAGGACAGTATTACAACGAAGACAGTTTTTTTTAGCAATCATCAAAAACAAAAAAATATATATATTGGTGCTTAACCATTTCTTAATTTTGTTGTTCATATATAGATTTTTCTGAATGCATGAGTCCTCTACGATTCCAAGAATCAAACTTTTTTATAGTTAGTTTTATAGACTAGTTTTTTTATAGAATAGTTTAAAATCTAAAAAGTGTTAGGAAAAGAATGAAAAACAATTTGCTGGTTAATTTTTGAATGAAATAAATGAGGAAATTTTCAAAATGAAGTAATTTTCATACTTAACTGGCCATTACCGGGTTGCGAGAGACGTCAGACACGGTCTTCGTATTCTCTTTTAACCTCCAACTATCTTGTGGAACATATTTTTCGCCACATCATTATAGTTAATAAGGGAGACATGACCTGGATATTGATTTGCTGCGCTATTTCCATGTTTTTAAACAGCTCGTTATTGGTTCGTGTTCGATAGTCATTGCTAATACGAACAGGGATGAAGATTTTGCAAAGCAACTCTCGATCAACCTAAAGGCCACTCAAGGCGAATTCATACAGGTAACCTCGTTGAATCAGCTGATTTAATAATACAAATGCCTGTGTACAATTGTGATAATTTAAAAATGAAAAAATCAAGCTTTGTTCTGATTGACTGATTTTGTCAATCTAAACCCAGAAAACAAAAACAAAATACATTCAAATTTTGTTGCTGCTCTAACGCTATCACCTGTATGAATTCGCCTTGAGGCCACTGTATTGTTTTCGACCAGTGTTGCCAGATACCTGAAATTACTTTCTCCTAAATCTTAAAAAAATACTGAAATTTCCTAACAAAAGTTAAAAAAAATCTCCTAATTTTTTTTTTATAATCTGCGTCATTTTAAAGGAATTGAACTTTTCATAAAAAATAAAATTTAATATATAACATGCATATAATTTTTTGTAATGCAGCCTATTTTTATTCATCTTCAGCTTAACAACAAAAACCTAAAACAAAACATATTACAAATGAATTAAAAAAAGGTGGCATTTTTGGCGGGATTTCATTGTGACAGCAATACGTGAGAAGGGCCACTGTGTTGTTTGGACCAGTGTTGCCAGATACCTGAAATGACTTTCTCCTAAATCTTAAAAAATACTGAAATTTCCTAACAAAATTAAAAAAAAATGTCCAAAATTTTTTTTATAACCTGCGTCATTTTAAAGGAATTAAACTTGCCATAAAAAATAAAAATTTTTAACATGCATATAATTTTTTTTAAAGCAGCCTTTTTTTATTCATATTCAGCTTAACAATAAAAACCCAACAAAAAAAAAACTATAACAAAAGAGTTAAATAGAAAGTGGAATTTTTGGCGGGATTTCATTGTGAAAGCAATAAGTGAGAACGAGCTAGAACGAGCTTACATTTTGTAAGCTTACACAATTTTTAACTTTTAATTTTGAAATATGTTTTGTTGTCAGTATTCCCAATACATGATAGATACTTCGTTATCCAAAAATTTCCCAAAAATCCACTAAGTATCCGAAAAATCCCCTAACATAAAATATAAATCTCCTAAGCTTTCTCCTACAAAATTCTTCCTCCTAAACATTCTCCTAAAAGGCCAAGAATCTCCTAAATCTAGGAGGATATCTCCTGATCTGGCAACACTGCCCATTTTTTTGCGCCATAAGGGAGCAAGGGTTGAATTGGTCGAAAGAGGTCTCTGCTACTCAATTGCGAGAGTAATCCTTGGAGACATCGCCAGACTGACATCATTACTGTTGTTTACGGCGGTGGCAATGTAGATGTGAGACCCTAACCTCGATGTAAGACCCCATCCTAGTCATTTGAAACCCTTAGGCGTTCCTTGGGCTATTAATTTTTATCAGCGCAACGATTTTCTAATCATTGGTTCTTGCTTATCACATCACTCAAAAAAACAGTGCCCAGGTTGTTTAGGTTAGAGGACTAATCGATGAGTTTAGAATTTTAAAACTCCAAGTAAAAGATTTTACAGTTAACACTAGAAAGCTGGCAAATTTTCCATACATACAAAGACTATTTTTTAAATATGCTGATATCATGAAAAGTATATTTCGGATTGGGTTAATTGTAATTATAAAACTCTTATTGTAGAACTAATTGTAGAACCCGATAAAAAAATAAAAGTCATCAAAGTAAAAATTGATAGAAATGCTAAAGCAAATACAGATACTTAAAAAATTTAAATCAGTCAAAATTGCCTAAATAGTCTTTCTAGTGTTAAACACTGTAGCGAAAGGATTCATTTAAAGAGATAATTAGTTATAGACAGATATAGATAATCAGCTATGCATTTGAGGGGTTAAACTGTCAGCAAAATGGCTACTGTTGCCGATAAACGCACAGCAGTAGCAGCAGTTGCATGTTTGTCGCTATTTAGCAGCCAATATCAACAATCAAACACGCACATACACATACATATTTATCTATCTATTTACATCGTAAACTTGCGCGCTCGACTTATTGACTGTGCATACAATTTTAATTTATTTTCATTGCTGCCGACGCAAAGGGGCTTGTCAGCTCAATTGGCCCATTGTGCAGCATGATTCACGCCGCTGGCATAAAGTCCAAACAAACAACAAAAACTGCAACTTGCAACAGACAACAGCAGCACAAACTATGTAAAAGGTTTGCAATTGTCAGAACACTTTGGGCCACACTTCTCTTCTGTCCTATTCTGCTCCCTCCGCTCCGCTCGACTCGGCCCTGAGTTGGTTTATTGATAGTAAAATTGGCCTTAAAACTGTTGCACATTTATTAACTTTTTGTTTGTGTTTTTGCTATTTTGTCGTTTGCTTTGCAGACATTTGCACAGCATGCGGCAATTTGTGCGCGCCACTTACGCCACTTACGCCCCCTTCAAACCGACCGCAAATTAATCGCATGCGAGTGTTTTTATTTGCATGAAATTAAAACAGGACCGCAAGCAGTGTTTTTCAATGTTTTCGTTTGGCTGTTTGGTTGACTTTTGGTAGGTGTGACAAATTTGTGTTGTTGTTGCCACACTTTTGACTGTTCGCTGCGGCAGTTGACTGGCGTTGCCGCATTTAATTCGCATTCGAACATGGGCCGCCGGCGCCGCCCCCCTGCGGGTCATTTGTAGGCTGCATGGTTGGCGTTGGCTCGAGATTTGAGTGCGTTTTGTTAGCGGTGATTTACCGGCTTGTAAATTTGCATTTAAATGTGTTAATAACCGAAATAAATAATAAAAGTGCTGCTCAAGGCAATTGCTGCAATTGGCATCAACACGTTGCTATATGGAAACATAAACAACATTTGTTAGTGGCTAAAGATTTGCTGGCTGGCGCGGAAGTGAATGTTGAATTTGATGTCAGTGTCGAGTGATCTTCTCTAGCGACATGATCAGTAAACACGCGAGTCAGTGGAGACTCCCGAAAACTTCTGAAAATCAAATACGAAAAATGTATACCATGAAAATGCTTAAAAATAGAGTAAAAATATTTGATTAACAAAAAGTTTTTGATTGTAATGCAATGCAATAGATTTTCATTAAAATGTTTGAAAATGGAGTAAAAATATTTGATTAGAAAATTTTTTTTTGATTATAATGCAATGCAATACAATTTCATGAAAATGCTTAGAAATAGAGCAAAACATGTTTGAGTACAAATAGTCTGGAATTGCAATAATTTTGCATGAATAATTGAGCTCATGGTTTGAAAACAATTATTCATTGAATTGATTAATTCAATTTAAACCTCAATTATGATTCTGTACATGTATGTAAAAAATGGCCGTTATTATTGGTGGAGGTGCAAATGAAACAAAAAAAATGGTAGACACGCATCTACAAGACCGCCGGATTCTTGCCGGCCCATATAATGGGTTCCTTTTCATTTCAGTGAAAATTGTGACTGGTCTCTCGCAGGCCGCCGTAATCATAAATATTCTCTCTAATCACTATTGTTACGAAAATGACTTCTCTAAGTTCGTATCTGAATTGTGTTCGAAAATAAAACCACTTCAATTACTCAGCACAAAACGGAGTCAGAAACCAACAATAACTTTATTTACAAATTTACACTTGTTTGTCCTTACACTACTACTATTGCATGTTTCCCTTTTGCTGGCTCAAATTAAACTCGACCCTCTGCACTGCACACTGCTGCTTTTTATACTTGTTTTCTTATCGCGCCGATTTTTCTTGCTCATTCCAGTTGGACTCTCTATTTCGATCGTTCTAGCACAGCCCATTACCATCGCGAACCATCCTTGCCATATCGGAATTATAGCCAACCGGCTGTACTCTAAAGTGTGTGCCTAAAAGTATGCCCGTAAAAGCATTCATGCATAGCACAGCAGAGAATGCCTCATCGTTACACTATGCTATGTGCTATATCTGAATGATTTCTGTAAATATATCTATCTATTCTATGACCTGTGGCCTAGAATGCACATTCTTCTGCCCAGTGACGCAAACAGGATTTCCTTTTAAAGGGTTTTGCGTAAAACTTTTGAGCTGAACTCCATTTGAAACCACATTTTGCACCAGCAATTTTTGTATTTAGGGCGGAGGTTGAAGCCCCAAACCCCGCCCTCACTTTGTGCGCCACTGCTTCTACCAGCTACAGCCGAGCACTTGTACACAAAGTACGTGACTTTCTGATCATCTTCGAAACACAGTCTACAGGTAACTCCATCGAAAAGGTTTAATCGTGCCAGATGTCTTCTGAAGTTCCGTGCTTCGTTATCTATGCAGCCAGTGATTTGAGAGTTCTGCGACCTAGACCCAAAACTCGACCAGCTTTGTTGTTCATTGGCATGTTCAAAGTTGCCCTAAACTGTCTCCATTTGGTCATTCCATTTGAACTTTCACGGTGCATCGAAGTCACAAAACTCTCAAGTCCAGACTCTCGACCCTTGAAATGCTCAGTTCAATTTTTGTCGAGGAATACTTTGTTCTAATCTTTCTTAGTTGGACCATTTGCCAGTTCATGTTGCTCCTTATGGATATCTAATTGTACCCACATTAGAGTTGCCATGTTACTGCGGGAGTAACTATTGAGGTTAGGAACACATTCGAGAGGCAGTTCAGAGGTTGTCATCAACTGTCCCATGTATTTAATCATCCATCAGATTATTCAGCGCTATAAGGATTATATTTTTCGAAACCTGACATTAAAATAGATGATCCAATGAATAAAGGAGTCGCAGCATCTCCGCTTCGTAAATCGATACATAACCTCCGAGATGCAGATAGCAGCAACGCTTAATTTCTTCTGGAAAAATCCATTCTTACCATTCATGAGAAATCAATGCGTCAATATATTATGGTGGTTCTTCCATAATCCTTGTTTAGGGATCCATCTATAGTAAATGTATTGGAGAACCTTCTGATCAACTTCAAAAAAACCTCTGCCATCCATGGGCCTCTTGGGCCTCCTTCTTGGTATTATGAACTTGATTACCTTGGAGATGGAAAAAAGTTGAAAAGGCTCATATCAGGCTTGGTTTATGATATTAGTCGATAAGTCTGTGATACGATTTATTAAAAATAATGATTATTGAAAAAGCTGATATGGACATTGACATAACATTCAATGCCTAATCATTGAATTTTAAATTTTTGAAATACAATTTTATTTTTAAATTATTTTTTAGACCTTGATGAACAACTTTTAAATGTTCTTTTGTTCACAACTCTAAAGGACCTCAAAAGGATTTTCCATCTATCTTGGTTTGCAGAAGAGCTAAATTCTTTTTACTTTTTGCATAGTTTACACAAAACAAATCAAATTATGAGCAGCCAGTGCAGCAGACGAGGGGGTTTTAGGTTAAAACTGCCCCAAACACACACAAATTCCTGGTACAAAAAATGGTTTTGAATGGTATTTGGCTCAATAGTTGTAAGCAAAACCCTCCTCTCCCCCCAGAATGAAATCATGTGGGTGCCACTGTAAGCAATTATCTGTTTTTTTTATAAACCCTTTCGCTATTTTGTTGCCATATGGCAAAATGCTACTTTGTGGACGTCTGTGGTCTGGTGTAAATAATACATTTTTTGTTGGTCCTTAGAATAGTTTGAAGTTTTGGGAAAAATACGAAATTGATAAACTGAATATTTAAGTTTAAAGATGAGAAGTATATACTTTTTTTAATGGTATATCTTGACATATTAAAGGAGAAAGAAGCAGAAATAATTAGAGAACTTTTTAATTTGACGTTTTCTTTCAAATTTGATACTTTTTTTTTAATTTTGGCTGAAGTAAATGCAGTAATATTTAAATTTTCGGTATGCGTAAAAAGTTTTTTGTTTAGGTAATTATTATAGCCAAAACATTGTGGTTGCTCTCATAGAAAAACACTCTAAAATACAGGGTCCGAGTATAAAAATTAAAAAATGTCTTATGCAAAAATCTGGAGCGAAAGGGTTAAGTGCAGTCATTGTGTTAATTCCATATGGAGCAATGCATTGCAATGGGTTAAGGGCGAATAGAAATTTTGAGTAGAAACTTGTGAATACCCCATTTGAAATTATCGAAATTACAAGTGTCAGTAAAAATGTACGTTTGCTCCGTAACAATTTCAATCATTGCTGTACTCATTCCTCACTCGCCATGGGAAAATCGAATTCCTAAGGTCAAAACACTTACGCCAACAAAATTACAGTCGAAAACTAAACAATTGAACAATTGTTGCATTCTAGCAAATGTTACAATTTAAAATTGCGTACACACCCAACATGTGTGACATTGCATGACAATCGATTATAAGCGCCACAAAACATCGCGATCCCAGTGTCCACAAACATTGTCACATATATGGAATGGAAAAACATTAGCACTGAATTAATCAATGAAGCGGAACCGTCAACAACAATGACAACAAAATGTTCTACAACCAATAAGAAAAAAGTTACTAAACTATAAACAGTTGAAAACGCAACAAATTCATTAATTCACATGTTACAATGAGGAAAAAAAAAAAAAACAACAACAAAACATGAACAAAATAAAAAAAAACACAGGCAAGACAAACATAAAAGTAAGTAAGGCAGATTAGAATTAATGGGCAACAATTTTAATGAAGTGGGCGCACCAACAGCCACGGGAAACGCATCGACGGGGCATCGCAACTTGTTGCTACTCTTTGTTGATGGTGAAAAAAGAAAATTGCTTGCTGCTCTTCATAGATGAGCTGCAGCCAATGAACATTGAAATTCTGCGGTTGACTGTGGCGGCAGCGTTGCATTGTGAAGGCCTAGAAAATTAATTAGCTAAGGAGACTGAATTGAGATCGCGTCGGAGCTGAAGCTGAGCGCAATTGTGTCACACGAAGACAATGTCGACGAAAGGCAGTGGCAGCAACAACTGGATTAGCGACGAATGTAATTTGAAATTGAAAAAAAATGATGTTATTAATGTCGCCGTTTAGCTGGAGGACACTTTGCCTGCAGCAACTGGCTGCCTGGGTTGCACGTAATTGTTGGTAATTTTAGCGTCAATGAAATTGGCGACACAGAAGCAGCAAGTCAAATGTGGACTGAATGGTCTAAATGTGAGTTGAAAGAATTTTTTAATGAACTTTTGTGCTGTGAGAATATTTTGTTCAGACATTTTTAGTGTAGGAAAAAAAGTTGTGAATGTTTTTTGTATTACTTTAGCTTAGGTCTTATTTAACCTTAGGTATTATTTAACATTGCGTGTTACTTAGCTTTAGGTAACTTAACTTTGGTAGACTTAAAAGACTGAAAAAGTATCTTGAACCGTTGAAAAGCTTTAAAAGTTGTCCACAATATTTACAGTTTTTGTTGTGATGGTTGCTTTTTCAAGAGAATCTGATCTTAAAAACTTTCTGAATACCGTAAGATACACATTTCGGAGGAGGTAACTTCGAAGACCTGAAGGCCCTGAAAACCTAACGTTTCAGTTTCCAAAGGTTTTATCTTCCTTTTTTGGTGTAAGTAAAGCACAAGCGACACTTGAAATCTTCAAACTGGTTCTTTCCAAAACCTCGCTTTATGAAATGATGTACAAGATTACTGCTTTAAACACCAAACGGTTAAATTTTTTAAGACCTTAGTGACCTAAAGGTTCACTTCTCGAAGGAGCTTTCTTTGTTTGTTTGTTGTACTTGAAATCTTTAAAACGGTTTTTCCAAAAACCATGTTTTATGGAATGATGTGCATGATTATTAATAAAAATTGTGTAATGGATCGACTTGGAACTGAAGCTATTTTTGAACTATATGAATATTTTTTCTATGAATCTTTTTCAGCGATTCAGAAGACGATTTCCATCTTATATGGCAATGTCGAGCTGATAGGTTGGTTGATTGGTCTAATTCACTTAGGTATCTTTTTAACTACTTGTAAAGGGAATTTCACAGGCTACAAGATGGTAACAAACTCATTGTACCTTAGTAATGAATTTTTTCGAGAAAAAAATCCGTTAAAAAAAATTTTTATAAAAAAAAGTTTTTTTATAAAAAAAAGTTTTTTTCGCATAAAAATTTCTATTAGTATATACAACGTATCTAATGTTGCACATCAAAAGAATGTTTTGAAAAATACCTTTCGTTTGATACCCATATCGTGTAAATCAGTTGGAGATTGATTAATTGAGTTTTTTTGATAAAAACTTTGAACTTTGACTCCGAGCCACACCTTTTATGGGCATTTTCCAGGAAAAATGCTTAGTTTGTTAGATGCAAGGGCCAACCCTCTATATAAAAGCATACTCATTTATTTTTTCACGAGGGTTCGTTACACTGCTTTTATGCCTCGACGAATGTGGGCGTTTTTGGGACATTTTTGTCGAAAACACAGTTTGAGTGTATTTTTTTGTATTGGTGTCTTAAGCAAATTTGTTGGTCGTTAAATATCTATAAACTTGCCGAAGACAGTAAAGCGATATTCAGAACGATTGAGGACCAATTAGCATTTAAACGTTCGAAAACTTAAGCGACGAACTCGACTGAAATGAGCAAAATTCAAAGTCGGATTTCTCATAAACTAGAGCTAATCCAGCCAAACGCCTGGTGGATGTCAACTCAGTATACCTATAGAAAAGTCGATCAGTAGGTCCCCCGCTTGTTATTATATTTGAGGGTAAATTTTACGCACAGTGTTATTAAACAAAGCTTAATTTTTATTGAAGGAAGTTATATCGGTTCATTAAAATGCGTTTTAAAGGCCTAAAGTGTACCAGTCGAGCAGTCGGCTGTCTCTGTAATCTATATCGGTGTTTAATTTCAATCTATATGTATGTCAATTAACCTTTTAGCTAATCCAAATATAAATTTCAGGCTTAAATTTTACCAATTCAACTTTTAGAATTAGCTCAGCTACAATTACAGCAAAAAATTCCAGCAATAGTTGTCAAAGTACCGATCTACATTCTGATATGTAGATATGTAAGTGTTCATAATTATAATCATAATCACGTTACAAAAAGTCATAATCACATTACTTAAACATTTGTTCAAAGGGGAGCAGCCAAATTGTCTTTTTCGGAACACTTGAAAGATGTGTGGGCATCAGTTTACAAACAATAGAACAACAACAGGAACAACATACTTCGATCAAGACACTTAAAAAGCAACAACAACAACAACTGCACAACAATAAGAACACAAAGTGGTTTGAAGTGTTTCCACTATACGTACATATATATGTATGTATGTCTATTCGTATATGTGCTGACAGAGCAAATCCCTCAAACCAACAAAAAAGTAATGCTTATGGAAAACTGCGCGCCAGAATTTTAAAAAGTCTCAAATTTAATGCGAAAAAACTCCTAACACAAAAATATGACTACATACTAACAAATGTAAGTATGTACCAATGCCAATCAGAAATTTTCTGAGTAAACTTTGAGTGCAATTTCGAACTCATTTTGAGCTCAGCACCAGGTAATTCTTATCGGAAGACAATGAGTGACTGAACAAGTTGAGTTTTTAGCTGTCACTGAGAAACGCTGCTTTTATTGTGGGCTTGATGCAAAGATGGCCGCCGTTGTTTTGTTAAAAAACGGCAGCGTTGTGGCGCTGCGACTTTGTTTACCATCGACACAAACATTAAATGTTTTCTGGTAGTGGTGCGCGAGTATCTGTGCGCAACAGGTTTTTGCTCTCACTGGTGACTGAACGAAACTTTGAGTTGAAACTGCAAGAGAGCGCAGCAGTTGAACAAACGTAGACGTGAACGTAAACGTAAACGCAAATGTAGACTTGGGTGATGTTATTGGCTAAATTTTACAGAGTACTTTGACGAAGAAGTGTGCTGGCTGTTAGTTGAAACATTTAAAATGATTTGGGGACAAATTTTACGAAGTTAAGCCAATATATTATAATTGCATGTCGATTGAATTGGAAGAAGACTCCTCTATTCTGTACAAATTCGAGTAGTTTAAAAAAAACTTGGAATCGAATGAAACCAAATTTGCTTTGATATGGGATACGCAACGTGTTTTTTGGTGTTTAAAAGTTACAAATGCTTCAGTATTGGTTTGGTTTTTGACATTTTCTTATCAGTTGCCACAAAAACATATAGTTACCAGTCGATTGAATTGGAAAAGTAGTGGAGTCTTTAAATTAAATAAATTCTAAATAAATTTGAGTAGTGCAAAAAACTTGAAATGTAATGAAACCAAATTTGCTTTGATGTGGGGTACGCATTCAGTTTTTTAAGTATTGGATTAGCCAACAACTTTTTCTTACCCGTTGCTATACAAAAATATGAAAATATCTGGACATATATGGAAAAATTAAGTAATTTCCAGGTAGATGACACATAGCTTGCTCTGCTGCCAGGTTCACAGGGTCTTTTCTTGACGCTTGAAAAAAAATATATATTTTTAAATTATAATTTTTTTGGAGTATTTCCAACTGGTTTTGGCATTTTATTCCCATTTGTTGGAAAAAATTTGCGAATGTCTGCAAGTTTTTGGAAAGTTTAAAAATATTTCAATCAGACTCCTCATTCTCTTTGATGTGGAGTTCGCATCAAGAATTTTTTGGCGTTTGAGAGTTGAAAGCCTGAAATTTTTTTGAGTATTTCCAACTGGTTTTAGCATGTTTATTTCATATGTTAGCAATAATCTGCGAATATCTGTACATATTTTGAAAGTTCAAGAAATTTTCCATCAGATGACATTCGTATGGAGTTTGCTTCAAACATTTTTTGGCGTTTTAAAGTTGAAAATATGCAATTTTTCGAGTCTTTTCAAATGGTTTTGGCATTTGCTTTCATTTTCTGACAAAAATCTGCAAATTTCTGTCTATATATGTGGAAAGTTCAAGAAATTTTCAATAAAATTGCACCTCGTTTTGTTTGACAGTTGAAAATATGCTATTTTTGTTAGTATCTTCAACTGGTTTTTGACATTTTCTTGTAATTTGTTGGCAAATATCTACAAATGTTTAAAAATTTAATATAAAATTTTGAAAACTCAATAAATTTTCAATACATTTTCATTTGCTTTGCTGCCAGTTTTGCATCAAGTTTTCTTTGGTTCTTGATAGTTCAGAATATGCAATTATTTCAATAATTTTTGTCTTCCCATTTGTTTACAAAAATCTGCAAATGTTTGTACATACATATTTAAAAAGTTCCAATTTAAAATGGAATGGCATTCCATTTGCTTTGCTGTCAGGTTTGCATTAAGGTTTTTTGATTCTTGAAAGTTAAGAATATTCAATTTTTAAAGTAATTTCAATTCGTTTTTGGCATTTTCTTTCCGTTTACTAACAAAAATCTGCAAATGTCTGTACATATATGGAAACTTCAAGAAATTCTCAATCAAATGGCATCTCATTTGATTCGCTGTGAGTATTGAATCAAGAGTTTTTAGTTCTTGAAAGTTGAAAACATGAATTTTTTTGAATAATTTCAACTGGTTTTGACATTTTTTTTCCATTTACCGACAAAAGTTTGCACATTTGTGTACATATTGTTTTAGTTCAAGAAATTTTCAATGAAATGGCATCTCATTTGCTTTGCTATCAGTACTGGATCAAGGTTTTTTGGTTCTTGAAAGTTGAAAACATGAAAGTTTTTGAACAATTTCAACTGATTTTGGCATTTTCTTTCCATTTACTGACAAAAGTTTGCACATTTGTGTATATATTTTTTTAGTTCAAGAAATTTTCAATCAAATGACTTCTCATTTGCTTTGCTGTGAGTATTGAATCAAGAGTTTTTGGTTCTTGAAAGTTCAAAACATGACATTTTTTAAGTAATTTCAACTGTTTCTATTACTTTTTTCACATTTGCAGACAAAAATTTATTTAATTTTATTTAATAATTTTTTATTTAAAAAAATTTTTTTTTTTCTTCTATTTTATACCATTTGTCCTTTTTAAATTGATTTTAAAATCCACCAACTGCACAGTCTGCGTATTCACATAACTTACGTCGCTGCTAGCGTAACGCAACGTAGCTGCACTTACGCTCCGACTTGACTTTGCGTCTTTTGCTCATTTCGTACATCGTTCGGCGAGTCCATTCACCATGGAGCGTTTGCGCGCGAGTCTCGCTCAACTTGACAGTCGGCAGTGCCGAGCGCTTGTTTACATTTTCCAATTCGCCAACATCAGTTGTTGTGTTGCAGTGAAAGCCATCGTACGTTAGACGATTCAATGTCGGCGCACTCGCAGTGACATTGGTCGGGTTTTGTGGTTTTTGCCGCTTTTTCGTTCACTACTTGAATGCCGTTTGACGTTTATTGTGGCGAGAGTGCGTTGGTTTTAACTTATCATCGATTGCAGAGGATTGTCACAACAATAACAACAATTAGTGGATGTCAACACAACAAGTGAATAGTTAAACTTATTTGTCTTAATTTTGCTGGTGTTAACATTTGCATTGCGACACCGCAGCAGGCGAGAAATTTTCAAACACCAACAGTGCATGTGTGATTGGCTCAAAGAGTGTTTTGCTCATATGTGAGTTGATTCGAAGCAGTGTTTCGCCCAGGTGAAAGCGTGCGAAGTGAAGTTTGCAAAGAGAATTACATTCCATCGATGCGGTTTGGTGAAAATATATTCATGGAAATCCATGCCATAGCATACAAAGTTTATGAAATTTTACTATACTCGTATTGAAAGTGTTTTTAAAACCTCTCTGTAAAAATTTTAAACAAGCACCAAAGCAGTGGTTGTCTACAGTGCAGCAAAATGTTACAAGAGAAAAGTGCTCTCAAGTGATAATCTGCAATTTATTTGGAAAAAAGTGGCACCATTGACAGGCTGCCGGCATACGAAGAAGAACACATTTGAGCAGCCACATCCTGCTGCAACACTAACGAGATTTATTGCGGTTTGCCGGCAACAGCAACAGCAAATCACCGGAATTGCTGCTCATTTGCGGTGAACAGCAACGAGGATAGCTGCCACTGATTGTTGTAGAGAAAAAGGTAAAACTGCATTTAATAATACAAGAGTTTTTCTCACTTACAGTGAACTGTTTAAAAGTATGGTGAGCACTAATGATACTTTGCTGTTTTTGTTTTTTGTTGAATTGTTTGCAGTGCAAAAATTTCAGCAGCGCTGAAATTGCCAAATTTGTCATGCATGCTGTGGCATTTTTTACTGCCTTCCAAAAACAAGAAAATGTTTTTATACAAAACTCTCTCACTTTCCATTACTTGTAAGGCATTTTTGTTGTTGGTTCTTTTAGATTTCTTTTTCGCCAAAACTCTTTTATGCTACATGTTGTCTTTTGGTGAGGTTTTTGAGGTCAACAATTGTTAGCAACGGTTGCGTATTGCTGCCATAAGTGAAGAAGCATTAAGAAGAAGAAGCGCACTCTGTCGTCTGCACATGCGGACATGCGCAATTTTCGTGCTGACCAATGCGGTTAAGTCAATTACAAATTTACACGTACCGCAGAGACAACACATACACACACACACTTAGAGATACGCAGATTTGTTTCAATATATGAGATGATATATGCAACAATAACTGTTTTGGAAATGAAATGTTTTGGGTTTCTGGAATTTAAGTACCAACTGATCATTAAGTCATAATTAAGTTGCCACCGATACTAATGTTAACCCTTTCGACCCCGAATTTTACCCTGTGTCTCGATATTACTTTTTGGTATTTAAATCCTGAAACACTTTAACACTTTAACCCTTTCAGTCAGAATGTCCAATATATTGGACTACAGCCTATACAATTCATACAGAACGGGTTTATTTTCATGTCGGAAAGGGTTAAATCATGAAGTCGCCACGCCTCTTTGTTAGATCTGTAGAGCTAGTTGACTTTTAAACAATTTTAGCTTAAAACGGGTTAAATACATTTTGTATCAATATTTTTTAATTACAGGAAAATTATTTAACATTTATGAAAAAATACAAAATTATCTCTTTTTGATTTTATTTAACCGCTTTTGAAAAAACAGGGTTTTGATCAAAGGCACCCAAATGGTAGACTTCAATTTGAACACAAACTTTCCCTGATATCGCTGCAAATGATTGGAAATTATTTTTAGGATAACAGTAAAATTTTTGCAATATGCTTCGAATTCACTTCTAAAAATAGTAATTTGTTGGTGCCTACTTAAATTAAACCCATAAATCAATCGTAGCTTTTGCTTTAAGATGACAAATAGGTGAAGTTGCTCTCAGGCAACTGTGGGGTCGACAGGGTTAAGTAATGATGAGATTAAGTATTCGTCTCTCCTCCTCTCCTTAAATCCTTATGTCGGCTGCTTCTTGTGACCCTCTTTTATGGTCAGAAAGACTTCCAAGGAAATTGAACCGAGTTGAACTGATCAAGAAACTGATTTGAAAGAGATCGTCAAATTTAAACGAAATTTTAAAAATATGGTAAAAAGCGCTCAATTTCTTTTCTCGGCTTCTCCTTGTGATCCACCTTTGTGGTTAGAAAGACTTATAAATAAATAGAACCAATTTGAACTGGTCAAGAAATTTTGACAGAGGCGTCAAATTTAAATGAAATCTCAAAAGTTTGAACAAAAGCGCTCAATTTCTTCTCTCAGCGTCTCCTTCTGACCCTCTTTTTGTTGGTTAGAAAGACTTACAAGATCAACTTCCCTATGAAGGCGCTTCATGTATCTGTGAAATACCTGAATTATGTACTGTTTTTCATGTGCAGTTGCTCTATGTAGATTAACTTGCAACACCCATTGTTTGAACTCTACAATTAGTAAAAACCAAAAAACAAAAATCAAACTAGAAAACTACAAAAGTATGGCAAAACAAGTTCAAAAGCAAATCACCGCTCTGCACAATCACTAAAAAAAGCGACATACACACAAAATACATACATACATACACACATACCACATACAAGTTTTTTGCTTTGACTTTATACATCAATCGTTCGCAATGTCATTCACATTTGCCATCGCTGGCAGCTGCAATCAAGCAGCACCGAAGCCAACCAATATGAACAATAAGTAACTAAATAAAAGCCACAATATAACGTTGGATATTTCATGAAAAGCTCATAAAATGGTAACACAAAAAAACTGTTTTCATTTTTGTGCACTGTTGTACACTTTTTCCAAGTAAATTTTTTTAGTATTCGCAACTGTTTTCTGCACTAATTCAATGTTGTTGCCATGTTGGAAAATTTACGCCATTACGTTGGCGCTGTCTGCTTTTGCTGCTGGCGCTTGTCTTCATAAAAACATACATACTTGTACATACATATATACGAGTATTTACGAAGTATAAAGTTGCAATTGAGAGCTGCGCCGTTGCTGTCACAATGTGCACTTGTTTTGATTTCAATGTCATTGCTGCAGTTGCACTCGACGCTGAGAAAGTCGCATCAATTGTCTGCTGTCAAGGCTTTTGGCAGTTTGCAATTTCAATGCATAAATGCGGTGGAAAACTGCTTTGCCTCTTGCGGCTATGTATAGTAGAGACTCGTACAACAGGCATTATGATTGAAGTTGCACAGTGGTTAATATTTGATTGGTTCATGAATGGATAACACTTAAGATCTCAAACGGTAATTTCATAGCCATTATGCCACAGAAAGGAGGAAAAAAGACGAAATATAATAAATCAAAAATTAATATGAATGTGTCAAACAAGTAGCAAGAAGAAGAAATTAGAAAAATAGAACAAAAAATGGAAGAAATTTTAGAGTATAGAGTAAATAGTGGTCAAACTAAGTGCAGAGAACTGTGTAAGGGAGATATTCTATCAAACACTATATGTGTCACGGCAGCCGCCGTGGCTCAGTTGGTTAGTGCGCGGTCCAAGCGAGTCGCATGCAGAGCGACGCTAGTTCGAATTCTGCATGTAGTAACACCTAAAAAAAATAACGGGAAACTCGTTTTCTCTTTCGGTGGCTGTCCTCTCAGCTGGAAATGGCAAACCTCTGAGAGTAAAAATTGCCTATGAAAAAGCTCCCAACCTGCCGTTCGGAACCGGCATAAAACTGTAGGTCCCTTCCACCCGCGTACAAAATTCACACGCACAACATGGGTGGTTGCGGGAAGCTAGGCCTTAGTCTCGCGTAAGCGGGCTGTCGTGCCAATCAATTATTAATTAATTATTACTATATGTGTCTCAGCTTAGGATAGAATTGCTAGATGGTATCTCCATTAAAAACAGGTCTTCTTTTCTAGAAATTAAAAAAAAAAAACAGAACCAATATTGAATAAAATTCCAGATCATTGGATATTTCCCAAATTAAGTGGATAGGTCTGCGTTAGTGAGTGATTCAAGAACGTTATGCGAGAATCTTACAGTTTTTGTCTCACAATTAGGCAGAGGAACTCAGCTTAGCACCAAATTACTAGATGGTATCTTCAAGGAGAACAGGGTTTCCTTTTGAAAAATTTGAAAAACATGCCAAGGATTAATAGATTTTCTATAGCATTGGGTATGGCCCAAACTAAGTGCATAGGACTGTGTTAAGAAGGTTGTGTCCTAGAATAGGACATATGCGAGAATCAAACGTTTTGCATATCTGGATTTAGCATAGAATTGTTAAATGGTATCTCCATGCAAAACATGTCTTCCTTTCAGGAAAGTTCAAAACAGAACAAAGATTGTAAGAATTTCTAGTGTCTTGGATATTGCCCAAATTTGGTGGATGGGTCTGTGTTTGGAAAAGATTCAAGAACATCATACAAAGATCTTACAGTTTATGTCTCACAATTTAGGATCTCTCAGTTAAGTATCGTATTACTAGATGATATCTTCATGAAGAAGAGGGTTTCCTTTATAGATTTTTTAAACATATACTAAAGAAGAATACATATACTAAATAAAGAAACTCTAGTTGGTGAAACTATCATAGGTTAAGAAGAGATTCGAGGACATTACGCCTGAATGTAGCATTTTAGCATAGAACATCTTAGTGTAGCATATTTTAATATCACTGGATGGTATGTTCATGGAAAACATGTCTTTCTTTCAAGACGTTCAAAAAATATTCAAAAGAATGGAAGGTATTCTAAAGTTTTGAGTATTGTTCATGTCCTAAGTCTGCGTTAGGTAGGTCTGCGTTATGAAGAGACTCAAGAACATTACACGAGGATCTAACAGTTTAGATGTCTCAGTTTAGACCCGAGGACCTTTTGGTTTATCATAGGATTACGAAATGGTATTTTCAAGCACAACATGTCTTTTGATTAAAAGTGAAATATGCTTCTCTCTGATCCAAATGTTCTACTTTTTACGTATGGAAATTCCAATCTATGCTTTTGAAGAGATTTTGAAACTCTTTTTTGTCACGATTGTAAAAGAAAACAGACTTATATAGGGTTTTCCAACAAGAGGTGTTATTTTGGTTATATTTGATAATAAAAAAGTTGATTTCTGGCTTTTCTAGTCTAGCGAAGCATATCTTTGACTTTTTATGGGAAAACTATCGTTCTTGGTGTGAAGGGTTGTTTATTGAAGGAGGCAGAATCATCCCACGTTGAGACTTGTCAGGTCTACTTCAAGAAGTACTGAGTTTGGGGCATTTGCTAATCAATAGGGGAGACAATAGCTGAGATACAGTGGACAGCAATGACCACCTGCCTGTGTCCATGGGCAGGTGGTCTCCGTGTCCATGGGCAGGTGGCGCTCCCAACGATATAAAATCTATGTAAGATCGTAGAATCACCCAAAGGTGGAGTTTATCAGTTTATCTTTTTTTAATTCACTTTCAATACTCGAAAAATTAGAATTTTGCATCAATATGATTTTAGTAGATGACAGCGCCCGATTGATTAATGTAAGCGATATGGGACCTTAGCCTTTTAGAAACAAATAATTCCGGAGCTATGTAAAAAATTTCTAGTTTATCGATTAGTTAATCTTGAGAGATTGTGATTGTCGTTTTGAAAAAGAAAATTTCGAGAAAAACGCTTTGAATGCCAATGTGGTGCATCCTGTGCTCTTCTTCTTCTTCTTGACTGGCTCGATTACGAGACTAAGTGCGTGGAGTTTTATGCCGAATCCGAACGGCGAGTTGGGAGCTTTTTCATAGGCAATTTTACTCTCAGAGGTTTGCCATTTCCTGCTGAGAGGACAGCCGCCGAAAGAAAAATTGTTGTTTTTCTTTTTTTTCGATGTTAGCAGCAACGGAGTCTTGAACCTGGGTTCGAGCGTTGCATTTGACTCGCGGCCCAACGCATTAGCCAGCTGAGCTACGGCGGCATCCTGTGCTGCCTTCTCTAAATCTCTATAACTCTTTACACTTTCGAGATTTTATTTTAATATTTTTAAGTCATATTTTGAAAACTGTGAGCTGTGAATAGCAGTGAATATTAATGAATTTGTTTTAGAAATTTTATGCTATAAATTTTTCTTACACTTTTGCATCTGATTTCGGTTGGAATATGAAGGAAACAAAATGTGGGCTTATTCATGAAAAGATTTTGTGAAAATTTTTGGAATTATGTTTTCGAGAACATGCAGCCAATACTCATATTTGATAGATTTCGATGTTGAAATGAAGCCAACTACAAAATTTGTATCTAATAAAGGTGAAACCTTGTTACATTGGTCAAACAATAAAAAAATATAATAAAAAATATAGCAACACTAAAGCAACGACTGATTCCTGACTTATAATGGACTGTAGTTAATATTTTAACTATTTACTATATAAATACAGTTTTATACAAATATTTAATCGGCATAACCCACTGTACGGCTACTGTCATACGCCGACTGACTGTGTGACGGTAAAAGGTGACCAACATGGAAACGCACTTTTCGGCATCGATTACCACTTTGCCATGCATTGAATAAAACTTGAATGAAACAAAAATAAAAAATTAGTAAATAAAATATCAAAAAAATAAAAATTATAAGAAAATATTTATGAAAGCGCTAGAAACTGCTCAATTATGTTTTACTGCTGTCGCGCTGGTGGCACTGGTTGTGGTCGTGTGATGAATTTTTCTGTTTCTGTTTATGTTTTTTGATTTTTGTTTTGCTGAAAGTGGCAAAAAGTAATTAAAATTTTACTACCAAACGGCGACGTGTGACGATGCGCCGAAACGCTGGTATCGATTACCAGCGACTTGTCGCCGTCGCAGCGCCAAACGTGTCAGCAGTGCTCAAAAAAATAAAAAATAAACACTGAAAAATAGCAAAATGTGAAAAATGAAGAAAAAATTAAAAAAACGCATAGATGGTTACAGAAAGTTTAGCGGCAGCAGTTAAGATCTCTGCACACACACACACACACATTACTCACATCTGCAGAGATTACTCTGTGTGCGCATGCGTACAGGTGAAAAAGTGCGCACAGTGCGTGTGCGTTGTTCACTGCGTTCAAAACGGCAATTTTCTGTTGGCAGCACAAAAAAGTGGTCGAGACATAGCGACAGCCAGACAGGCCAGTTGAGCAATGTTTGCTCGATTCGACGCAATTGAGGACACGCATTCGTAAATAAAACGACTACGAAAATATGAGCGCATAGAAAATACCAAAAGTAAACAATTTGTTGTTATTAAAAATCTGGGTTGCAAGCCGGAAGCTATTGGAAATGTTGCCCCGTGTAAAAATGCTCTTCGTCATTGTTGTTGTTGTTGTTTGAGTTGAGTTGCTGTATAATGTTTAGTATTTTTGCAAAACTGTGTCAAATGCCAAAAATACCAAAAACTGCTGCATTGCAACGAGTTGTGAGACCCACGCAGCGTCGAACGCAGCTGTCATCAGCTTGTTTCATATCAATTTCAATCAAAGCAGCAATCAATCAGCACATCAAATATACCTTTGACACATCCCAAGGATTTTTCACAATTAATATTCCATATACAAAAAAAGTGAAAAAACAGAAAACGCCATAAACAGCAACATTAAAGTCATCGACACATGGAAGACGTTGTGCGGCGTTGCGTTGAGTTGAAGTCTGCCACTTTAACGCTTCAACAGTTTGATTGGCTCGTCTACACTGCTGCCAGCTGTTGTTGTTGTTAGTGCTATGCTTTGTTTTACATTTTATACATTTTGGTACTGCTGCTGTGTTTTGTTTGTTGCTCTTGGCTACAGTTCGTTCGCTCGACTATGGGCCAAGCGTGTTGACAGCAGGCATCATGACAAACCGTAGGGAGTCGCGCTGTTCTGCATGCGCGCATTTAACACCATCGCTCCAATTAGACTTGAAATTTCCGAACTCGACTAGTCGACTACTCGGCGCTGCCTCATGGCTGTTCGTTTTACTTGACGACTTCTCCCTTGTATGCGCAGTTGTGTAGTCTACTTGAAATGTGGTCTCAAGCGTTGCCTTAATGTGATTTCTGCTTTCGAGTACCTTTTCGATTGCAGTTGTTTTAGTTGTTGTTGTAATGGCGGTAATGATTGTTGTTGCTGATAGTGTTGTAGCTTTTTTAGTTTGATTTTTTCGAGTTTACTTTATTGTCCGATATTGAGATATGAAGTAATGAAAGAGCGTAAATTTCCAGCAGGTTTGTTGGTGGTTCAAGAGCAAAAGATGTTAAAAAATTAAAAAAAAAATAAAAATAAAATTAAAAGAAATTTGAAGAAAAAAAGAATGAACACAAAAGAGTTCGTACATTCAACAGGGAAAATATTGTTCATACAGAAAAATTATTTTGTCAGTACAGCCATAATCAATCAAATAACTTTGAAGAAGATATTGGCTTCAAGATTTAAATCAAGAAGCCAGAAAAATAAGTATTTTTAATATATATTTCATTCTGGAATCACTGATTTTACTATGGGTTCAAAGTTCTGAAATTTTCTTCAATAAAGACCAATGAAAATTGAATTCAGTTCAGTTTACGTACTAAAAATTTTAATAAAAAGAAACCCAGTGCTTAGTTTCAAAATCTTTCGTTAAATATGAATAAGCAGCTTAAGCTAGTTCAATGAGTAAGCAGACTTATGCTCGATTGATTATAGTATCACAAAGGGCCTTTACTTTTTTCCCCCTTGTGATGGTTACGTTACTCGTTTGTGTTTTTCTGCCAGGGTACGTGATTAGTCTGCCGCAGGTAGTCCTAAGTGGTGGGGCTGCCGTTTATATCGCCGTTTAGGAACGACGCTTCCGATGTTGTAAGCTACCGCTCATAGCACCATCTGTTGTGTAAGGGAGGTGACAGCAGGATGGTTGGGGGCTTCGCTAAGATTGGTTTATTGCGAAATATACGCGACGCATTTCATATTTGTTTTCCGTAAAACTTAAACTTAAAAAAACTTAAAAATTGTTTTTTTTAAGTTTAGTTTTCTATAAAGAAAGATTCATACAAAGCAAGAGAATAAATTTCGGATATTATACTCTCCAATTATAGCTTTCAAATTGGTTCCAACTATGATCGATGAAGTCAAGTACCTCAGTTCCAGAGTTAAAAAAATTTCACACTCGATTCAGAGCTAAGAAAGTTGATTTAAATGAATTCAAGTTGTTCAATTTTAGGGTGAAGACCTTTTAGTAGACATTTACTTCTGGAATCAGTGAGTTTACTACCTCAAATAACTTGTATAACTCCAGAAAATAAGATAGTAGTGACCACGTGGCGCTAAACTGCCGTTGTTGTCATTTTCTTGAATGGGTCTTCTCTACATGGAAGACAATACTTAGACTAGAGTCAACCTGCATTGTCCCAAAAAAATTGATGCATTTAAATGTTTTCTCCAACAAATCAGTAAGAGAACCAGTTAGACTAAGATTTAGCCTTTTTGACGACAAGTCAGGTCAGTCGAGTCACCCAAACTTGTTTTCTTCCTTGTAGCTTCTGCAAAAATAATTGTGAGGAATCTCCAAACTGCATGTAGACCAATCGGTGATTAGAGTCGTCAGTCTAGAGACATTTGAATGTTTTACGGGAGTTATAGTGTGTCCAAATCTATTGAGCCACTCAATTTGAGAGGTTTGCATTGTCCTCATCTGTATTAGTCTTGAAGATGGCGCCATCCGCACCGTTTGTGAGTCCATACCAGACTCCACCTTGAACAGATCATCAGCCGATGATGATGATGAAATTACTTTCTCCTAGTTAAAAAAAAACTAAGAACTCCCTCTCAAAAATTAAAAAAATCTCTTAACATTTTTCATACTTTTTTTCATTATAATTTAAGGAATATAAAAAATTTAAATATATAACACCGTGCGACAGCATTTTTCACACTGGAAACAATGCATATGGGCGTAAAACTAGAGACCAAACATAGTAATACTGCATACTCAGTTTTTCATTTCTACATCCTTTGTCCTTTCAAAAGGACTTCAAAATATTGAAGAGGATAAAAAATAAAAAAAATATAAAAAATACTTAACCAAGCTAGAATATGAAAGAGGAAATCTCAAGAATTTAAATAAAACTGATTTTTTATCTATTTGTAAGAAAAGGGTAAAAAAAAAAAACGGTCCTTTGAAAATTTTAATTAAATTTTAAGAATCTCCTAAATCTAGGAAGAAATCTTCTGATCTGGCAACACTGTGCCAGCTATACTGGGTATACAGGCGATGGTGAGGTGAGCAAACTCATTAAATCCTTAGAGTCTTTGACTTTGGATACTTAACTCTAATTTTAACAGAATTTGACTGATTGATTACACTGCACATCACAAAAAGAAAATAGACAACGAATTCTGGTAGAGGGAGATTTTAGTACAAATAAACGAAATAAACACTTAAACACATGTTCAGTTTTGGCTTAATTCTGGCGTTCAAGTTAATTTCTGAGCTTTGATGTATTCAGAGACCTATAGCAAAATTTTATGGCGAATATTTTCGTGGTACATTTTGTCCTTAAAAAGTCCTGTTTAACGGGACATTTTTGGCATTTTGAGAAAAAAGGGTCAAATTGACCCATACAAATAGGAGCTACAGGGTTAAAATCCTGCAAAAAATGTTGTTCGTAGTATTTTAGATCAAATTGCTGAACACATCATATACCTAAAATGTGGGGTTACATGGATTTCGTATGCCGATTCACCATAAGAATGTGCAAAAAGGGGAAAACTTTGACCCTAACCTAAAAAAAAGACGTAAACTTTCAAAATGTCAATGCACGTCTATTTTTTTGCCCCCTCTACCAGAATCTGTTGTCAGAATCTTGTTATTTAAAAAAAATTTGATTTTGTTGTGCAGTGTTATTAACCCTTTCGCTACAGGTTTATACTGAGAAAGTTAAAGTTTAAATTTTACGTTTTAGGCTTCTCTGTGGTTGTGTTAGCAACATTTCAAAATACATTTTTCAATTTTTTTACTCGGACCCTGTATTTTAAAGTGTTTTTCTATGAGAGCAACCACATCGTTGTAGCTGTAATAACTACTTAAACATTAAAATTTTTACGCTTAACGAAAATTTGAATATGTTTCATTTACTTCAGCCAAAATTAAAAAAAGTATCTAAATTGAAAGAAAATGTCAAATGAAAAAGTTATCTAAAGTTTTCTGCTTCTTCTTCCTTTACTATGTCAAGATATACCATTAAAAAAACGTGTATACTTCTCTTCTGTAAGCTTTAATATTAATATTTTTCCTTAAACTTCAAACTATTCTAAGGACCAACAAAAAATGTATTCTTGAAACCACAGAGGGCTCAGACGTCAGACAAAGTAGCAATGTGCCATATGGCAACAAAATAGCGAAAGGGTTAAAGATTTCATGTGCAATTTTCCCCAAAAAACCTCACTTAGACACCGATTCAATTCATTTCCTTTCATTAAACCCTTTCTAACTAACTTTCCTTTCACCACCATTTCATTAATTTCATAAATTTCTACTTTTCGCCACTGTCTTTCGTTCTTGATCCATAGAATTCCGAACTGTAACTTTCGTAACAAATCAAAGTTCAACTTTTGCGGTCAGCAAAACCAGCTTAATTAATCAATACCATTCAAACTTGTCAGCAATCAGCGTATTTTGGCAATAAAAACAAAAGCAGCAACTTTTAATTGAAAATTAAAATACAATGACCTCACACTTTGTTGCCAACTAGCAGCAATTTCAAAGCGTTGAAAATTAAAGCTGATGAAAAAAAAAAGCAATGCTGACTTGTAGTTTTACCAAATAGAAATGTTGAATGTTGTTAACAAAAATAGGGCAGAACTAACTGACTGATGTTGGGCGAAATTGCTTGCGCGAAACAAAATTAAATCTGCTATCAAGTGGTGACTTTTTCTTTTAATTGAAAAAATCAAAAAAAGCACATATGAAATAATAATCTTTCTTCAGAATTTATGGGCGGTAGCGCGAGAAATAGTTCCCACGCTCTGTTGACTGCTGTTGTCTAATGGAAAACGCTCCGAGTGTCGACGACTCGCTGCGTCGAAGGTGTGCTGGCAGTCACTCACACGCTGCTGCGGCACTTGTTGATTTTTCATTATTTTCCTACTAATAACATCATTAATTTTGCGTACTATTTGTATTAGTTGGGGCCATTGCATTGGCTACTAAGTGGGCCAGCGGAAACCCACGCGGCCTGTGTCTGACATTGTTCAGGGGTTGTAGGTTGCTTGGGAGCTCCACAAAAGCGAATCGCAATAGTTGCACGTGCACTGCTATATGTAAATATCAGTGTGTGGTTATATAGGGGAAAGGGGGAGGGGGGCCTAAAAGTGTCGGCTCTTATTACAAATGTGCGCCACTACAATTTGCTTTGGTTTTTTTAAACTTTTTTTTTTAAGTTTTTTAGTTTTTGCGTTTTTGATTTTTTTCCGCCGCACATTAGCCAACGTTGTAATTATTTTGTGCGCCTTAGTTGTTATTGTTGACTTTCAATTTTTGATTTTTTGCTTTGATTTTTGTTTTTGGCTGCAGGCAGCAAATCTTTCAACACCACCATTTAATGTTTGGCAAAAAATTTAGAGACAAGAGATATGTGTATATGTCGGCAACAATAATAATGCTTTGACTGGCAAAAAGGTAGAAGAAATAATAGCAAAGTATCTGTAACGCCGCAACTAATCGATTTCCAGTTGAAGATTGATTGGTTGTGATATATAGCGAACGCGCAACTAGTGTTCAACATATGAATGGCGCATGTGATGATGAATATGAACAGAAGTTGGTGTATTGGGTTATGTTGAAAAAATATTTCAAATTTGAGTACAACAATTTTTAATTTTTAAAACTGACATTTTTTACAATTTCAATACATATTAAATTAAAATTTAAATTTTTAATATTTAATTTTTTTATTAATTAAAATGAATTAAATATTTGCTAAATTAAAACATTAAACAATTAAATTAAAAAGTTGTTTTTCGACTTCAAACTTTCTCTGTTAGAGATTTAATCTTCGAATATTCCGAGGTGGTCTGAAAAGTCTTTTTGTTTGACTTGAAGATTTCATTACTCAAGTTTTAAGTTTTTTTTAAGGATCTAGTGAGGTTGATCCCAGAAGTTTCCGACCTAACAAAGACTCAACGAATTAATCGGTCTTGGCTGAATCTAAAAAATCATACCAGCCGCTGCTCTCCTTTGCTTGCTGACACCAGTTGGAAATTTCAAGAGCCGACAGGTTCTGCGAGACTTGGTTCTTCCAATGCAGATGTAGTCGCCCTTTTTCGCGACATCCAACTGAGGATATCGTTTTGAAGACCCGCCTTGTTGGCGCATCTTCGGACATTTGGGCAGCAGGGCCAAGATAGCAAAACCGCAGTACTTTTCTGTTCTTGACTATGTCCATGTCTCTGTATACTTCATACAGCTATGGACTACGGTACTCATCTCCCACGTGGGTAATACGGAAGATCTTGCAGAGTATCTTTCTCTCAAAAGCCCTTGAAGTACTTTGATCGATAGTCAACAAGTCCAAGATTCTGCACCACATAAAATCACAAAAATATAAGAAATTCTTTTAGAAAATAATTTTTTTAATTTTCTACATAATCTCCTTGTGAGTCTGCACATTTCCCTCAGCGATGCTAAATCTCCTTAACCCATCCAAAAAGAGCTTTGCAAATTTTCACTCGAACACGTTTTTAGTTAACAGCTTTCTCATGTTTAAATCTTGATCAATCAATCAATATTGTCAAACACTTTCTTTGGACATCTTCAAACTCTTTGCTTTCTCTCTAACTTCAATTCGATGGTTTTCAAGCAACTTTTAGTGCACTTGAGCGATGTTATTGGCAGTGGCTGCAATTTTTGAACTTCCCGAACGTTCATTGTCCCCCAAGTTGGTACGACCACGTTACAATTCGGCTGCCTCAAATTTTAAGGTGTTAAATGATGGATAAGAGTCCCTGTAGACAGTGGCCAATTCGTCTTTAATTGTCTTTCTAAAACAATTATTCGATGACTGCTCTACACTCGATTGTTTTCATTTTGGTGAAAACTCTCACATTGACTGACTCAAACCATTGTCAAACAACAACTGTACATTAAAAATGGCTGAGTCTCTTTTAAAAGGCTCAAACAGATTCCCTACCTTTTGTTGTCAACTGCTGTCATCTTCATTTTGAGATTGGAAACTTTTCAGGATCAAACAGATTCTCTACTTTTTGTTATCAACTGCTGTCAGTTTAATTTTGAGGTCGGAAACTTTTCAGGATCAAACAGATTCTCTACTTTTTGTTATCAACTGCTGTCAATTTAATTTTGAAGTCGGAAACTTTTCAGACAATGCTTCAGGCTCAAACAGACTCTCTACCTTTTGTTGTCAAATGCTGTCATCTTCATTTTGAGATTGGAAACTTTTCAGACAATCCTTCAGGCTCAAACAGATTCCCTACCTTTTCTTGTCAACTGCTGTCATCTTCATTTTGAGATTGGAAACTTTTCAGTAATCCTTCGGGCTCAAACAAATTCCCTATCTTTCTTGTCAACTGCTGTCATCTTCATTTTTAGATTGGAAACTTTTCAGACAATCCTTCAGGCTCTAACAGATTTTCTACCTATTGTTGTCAATTGCTGTCATCTTCATTCTGACGTTGGAAACTTTTCAGACAATCCTCATAAATATTGGTTTTATTAGGCTTTTCGATATAGTTTTTGTCTGACCGTTCGTACATATTTTTAAATACGATTTTTTTTCTTATTATTTAGTTTAAAATTTCATTGAAAATCCAACAGGTGTTATAACCTTACAATCAGCATATCACCCAGAATGTCAATGCAGCTAAAAAATTTTGCCATCAAAGACGCACATCACATTTCCGCTGTGCAACGGAAATGACATTTTCAACTAAAAAAAAATACTCAGCATTTTTCAACAATCAACTTGCAGTAAAGGCGTGTCACCAACCGATTACAATTGCTTTTGGCTACAATTATTTTTTGGCGTTCAAACTGTAATTATGGCCAAGCTGCTCTAATTTTTTTATCACTCTATGCAAACTTTGCTTGTTAAAGTGTTGATTTAAGACGTTTTGCAAAATTCAATGCAACCGAAATAATTTGATAAACTTCCGTTCAATCAATACAGATTTTCGTCTATATATATATTTCTTAATGCCGATTTGTTGCCATACAATACTTCAATTGGTGATGTTTTTATTTGCTTTGTTGTATTTGCTACACTAAAAGTCATTAAATCGAATCGTGACTTTGGTGCTTTAATTTTTGGTCAGATTGTGTGCAACAATACGTACGTGCCGTAGTAGTGTTGAAAGCGTACTACACAAAAAACAAATAAAACATATATTCCACTGATATTTCAAAAAGTGCAAAGCGAATTGTTGGTCGTACTTGTGAAAAAATAAAAATTCAAATAAACGCAAAAATAAAGTAAAACTTAACGACTTTGTGGCGGAAATGTTCAATGTGTGCAAATAAGAAATTGTTGTTTTTGTTGTTGTTTTTAACATACTTTAGTCATTGGTGCGTTGGTGCATGTTGTCAATCATTTAGTTTTTGTATTCGAAGCTGTTGTGACTGACAGCAGTCGAGTTGCATTGTGCGTACGTGTGCAGTTGGGAGTTTTTTCTGAATTTTTTTCGATTAAGTGAAATAGTTGTTGTTTTGGTTATTGGTGTTGTGTTGATGCCGAAACATCTGTAACAAGTGGCAAATCTATAATAAGCACATGTGATGCTTCATTTGGAAGATAAGCGCTGCGCGGAGAAAGCAGTTTTTCAATGCTTGGAAACGCATTGGAATGCAGGTGACGCATTGAAGTCTCTCTGGAAAAGTTCGCTTGATTAAAATTTAATTAGAAAATGTTGAAAATATTGCTGTATGCTGATAAAATATAAAAAAAATTTTAAATTAAGATCTCTGCAAAAATCTTCGATGAGAGTGAGATCCTAAAAGATCTTGGATAATCTAGGAACTAGGAACACTTAGACACATTTACAATTTTGGCTTAATTCTGGACTTCAAGTTAATTGTTGAGCTTTGATGTATTCAGAGACCTATAGTAGAATTTTATGGCGAATATTTTCGTGGTACATTTTGTCCTTAAAAAGTCCTGTTTTATAGGACTTCTTTGGCATATTGAGAAAAAAGGTTCAAATTGAGCCATACAAATAGGAGCTACAGGGTTAAAATGCTCAACAAAAATGTTCTTCGTAGTATTTTACATCAAATTGCTGAACACATTAAATACCTAAAATGTGAGGTTACATGGTTTTCGTATGCCAATTCACCATAAGAATGTGCAAAGAGGAGAAAACTTTGACCCCCCTAAAAAAAGAGGTAAACTTTCAAAACGCCAATACACGTATATTTTTTTTTGCCCCCTCTACCAGAATCCGTTGTCAGAATCTTGTTATTAAAAAAAAATTTGATTTCGTTGTGCAGTGTTATTGAACCATAGGGCACACTTGCCCTGGAAATGGAATTGATATCATAATCATTGATTTTTAAGTTAACAAAAGAATTTTGTAAAATAGTATGGAATTATTTTAAAGATAGCTCTTTTCAATTTTCCATGATTTCCATTGCATGCTCTGATCAATGATTAACATTTGATTTATTGTTTTTACTCAGATTCCTTTAGATAAAATTATGCAAACAAATGAAAAATGCATTCGATTTTACTGTTGTTATTCAATATTTCAGTCGAACCCTCAGCTGCCACATTTAGTAAACCGAGAAATGAAAGACACACCACGAGACCAAAACACCACGCCACATGACATCAAGAAGTGGCAAAGGGCACAAAACAAATTCAAATAGACGCAGCAAGAAAGAGGAAACCCAAAACCCACAGCACTTGACTTGACTGCATGTTTTGGCTCATTAATTTTTGCTGAAATTCTATTTTGGGTTTTTCTTTTAAATTTTCCAAATTGTAAATTGAAACCACTTGAAAATGAAACATGTTTTCCAAAATCTCAGATAACCGTTGGCGCATGATTAATTACCCTGTTGGCGTTGCGGCGATGAAGAGAGGGAATGGAAATTAAACAGAAATCGCAATTAGGCATGAAATTGCCACAGTTTGCCCGATAATGCACATTCTCGAAAATAAATATCTATGCACATTAATGCCGAAAATAGAAATCGATATACGCCTCTGGATGGGCGTCGAATTGTGCAGCAATGCTGAAACTTTTTTCTTGTGCCGCTGCCGGCCACATTTGTGTGCATGGGCCGCTCGAAATAAACTTGAGAACATTGCATTATGCTGGCAGGCGAAAAGTGCCGCCGCCAACGCCATAAAAAGCAGCGTAAACAAACAAAAGTGTGCAGTGCAGTGCAGTGTTGGGTGCATTTGACTTGAGCCCCATGCAGCTTCGACCGGACTTGCGTTTGCTGCGCTTTTCGGCTGCCGTGTTTGCCAGTGTGTAGGTAAATTCAAATGTAAATAGCTGCGTTCAGATAGGCTGTGTTATTTGTTGTTATTGGCAGTGTGCCGGAGTGCGGCTACTGGTCGCTGACTTGCACTTTATGGCACGTGTCGATCGCTCGAATTGTTTATCTATCAGATACTCATTTAGCTCGAATTGTGTACAAGTGCGCTGCTCACTCGACTGCCAGGCAGTGTGCTTTTTATAGACCTTTTGTACTTTTGTAATATTTACTGGGAAATCGATTGTACATGATGAATTTTGCAATCGATTTGTTGGTAATGTAGATTGCAGTTGGCGTGGATTGTGTGTTAATTTTGTGTAATATATGTTTAAAATTACACAAATAAAATTGCCCAACGAGTGATTAATGTAAAGATTAAAATAAATTAGTGTAAAGAAGTTTTTTGTAGAGATATTTTAAGAGATATTTTTAAAATGAAATATTTTTCATGGACTTTAAATGTTTGAAAAATTCATCTAGTGGGACTTGAAGCCATAATTTTAAGATTAGAATTGGGAATGCTAATAAACACATGAACCAGTGGCGGACACAGGATTTCATTCTGGGAGTGTTTTGTCCACAATTTTGAGACTAAAACCATTTGAAACCTTTTTTGTTGCCCAAATTATTAATCGCGTGCACCTAAAAGCAAAAGTAGTTTCTTGACTAACTTTGGTCCTCTTAACACGAAACTGAAAGTAAAAAAATTTGTTTAAGAAGCGTTTTCGAAAAATTATCGAAAAATCAGTTTTTTTCCTGTTGTTTCAGTTACCCCCAATACTCTGTTTTTGCACTCCGCAGAGTCGAACAATGAAGCTTAAGCTGAACTCAATAGTTTGAGACTCGATTGATTAAGGAAAACAAATCGCATATCAGAAACTCGAAAGTCAAAAATTTTTTAAGTGGTTTGATTTGGTTCATGGAATGAAGTTGTAAAGATATATTTATATGCTCTAAGGAAGAAGAACGTTATTGGAGAATCTTACAGAATTTCTTCGTTTGTTTTCTTTATTCATATTGAAGGTTTGCAAGCAATAAAAATTTAGAATTATATCACAGATAAGAGCCCAAGGAATACCTACTTTGAGAAAGTGGTTTTTTGAACCATTCGCGGTTACAATATTTAGTTTTAAATGTAATTCAACTTTCAACTCAATTAAGTTAGAAAAAAGTCAAATTTTTTTTCCTAATAGATTTCAGTTCAAAAATCAATGAATAGTTCAATTCAGTTCGAAATTCAAATCAATTGAAAATGCAATTCAGTTCAAAAATAAATTAAATTAAAAATTTAATTCAATCCACAATTCAATTCAGTTAAAAATACTCAATTTTGTTCAAAATAGATTTAAGTTCAAAATTCACAATCAATGTCAGTTAAAAAATTCAGTTCAAAATCTAATTAAGCTTAAAATACAATTTAGTTCAGAATTCAATTCAGTTCAACATTCAATTCAGGTCATAATTCAATTGAGTTCAATATTCCATTTAGTTCAACATTCAATTTAGTTCAAAATGAGTTCAGTTGAAAATTACATTCGGTTTAAAATTCAATAGACCTCAAAATTCCATTCAGTTCAAAACTTAAGTAAGTTTAATATTAAACTCAATTGAAAATTTAATTCAATCCACAATTCAATTCAGTTAAAAATACTAAATTTTGTTCAAAATAGATTTGAGTTCACAATTCAGTTAACAATTAAACTCCGTTTAAAATTCAGTCCAAAATTCAGTTCAAAATCTTATTTAGCTAAAAATTTAGTTCAGAATCAAATTTAGTTCAGAATTCAATTCAGTTCAACATTTAATTCAGGACATAATTCAATTGAGTTCAATATTAAATTTAGTTCAAAATGAATTTAGTTCAAAATTACATTTGGCTTAAAATTCAATTCAGCTCAAAATTCAATTCAGTTCAAAACTCAATTCAGTTCAATATTAAACTCAATACAAAATTTAATTCGATCTACAATTCTGTTAAAAATACTCAATTTTGTTCAAAATAGACTTGAGTTAAAAATTCAATTCAGTTCAACACTCAATTCAGGTTATGATTCAATTGAGTACAATATTCAATTTAGTTCAAAATGAACTCTGTTCAAAATTACATTCGGTTTAAAATTCAATTGAGCTCAAATTCAACTCAGTTCAAAACTCATTAATTGAGTTCAAAAGTCAATCCAGTCCACAATTCAATTTAGGTCAAAATACTTAATTTTGATTAAACTAGATTTTACTTCAAAACTCAATTCAGTTCAAAATTAAACTCATTTCGAAATTCAGTTTAAAATTTTACAGAGTTCAAATTTCAATTTAGTTCAGAATTCAATTAAGTTCAAAATTCTATTCAAAATTCAATTAGTTTAACAATCAATTAAGTTTAAAATTTATTCAAAAGCTAAATTCAATTCAAAATTCAGTTCATAAATCAGTTCCTTTCAAAAATCAATTTAGTTGAAATTTAAAATTTAGTTCAAAACTAAATTCACCGTTCCAAATTCAATTTAGTCCCAATTTCAATTCAGTTCTAAATTTAATTGAGTTCAAAATTCAACTCAGTTCATATTCAATTCAGTTCAGAAATTAAGTTGAGTTCAAAATTCAACTTAGTTTAACATTCACTTCAGAATTCAGTTCAAAGTTAAAAATCGTTAAAAAGTTAAAAATCGTTAAAAAGTTAAAAATCAGTTCATGATTCTGTTTCATTCAAAAATCAATTTGGTTGAAATTTTTATTCAGTTCAATTCACTTCGAAATTTAATTTAGTTCATTACAATAAATGTTAGTAACAAAGTAAATTCAATTCTATATTTAAATTCTATATTTAATTGAGTTCAAAATGTAGTTCGATTCAAAATTTAATTAATTTCAAAATTTAATTCAAATTCTTAAAAAATTAAGGGATGAACTGCTGTGTAAGTGAGCTAAGTTCCAGCTTTCAAAAATCATTTCTGTTGACCACTGATCACAGTTGTGGCTCTCGCCAACCTTCGAACTATTTCTTTCATTGTGATTGATTAGTTGACCACATGGTGACGGTTGAAGCCGATGCTATCTTGAAGTTGTGTGTCTATCTCTGTTGCTGCTGTCATGAATGTGTTCGGGTCATTAATTGTAGCCCAAATGTGTTTTTAATGCTTCGGCGTCTAATGTCAACGAGCGCGTGGCACAACTTGAATGTAAACAGTTCTATGTGGCCTCAGTTGTTGTTGGCATATCGATGATTAAATTCCGCATGATTTGAATAAACATTTGCACACATACAGTCGAACTCATGGGAACATGTGTGAATGTGTGTTTAATTGCATCTGTGTTCCATGGTCTGAGTCTGTATCGATGCTTAGCCTCGCCAACGATGATTGATGCATTTTTAAAGCACATTTCTATAGTACAAAACAAAAAAAATACAAAAAGAAAAACGTTTGTTGAGTTTGTATAACATAAAAGAAATCGACGAAAAAATTGCTGTTTAATTATATGTGTTGCAAGTCAGTTCATCTTTAGAGGATAGACTCCTTTTCATGCAATGACACAGCAAAAAGTTGCTAAAAATTTTTGATACAAAACATTTTGATAGGAAATTGTTAATGAATCTAAGATAATTTATGTTGGACAGTAGCCACAAATCATAAATAATGCCAATAAAACTTTAAAACTTGTTTAAACTTCTGATTGTGTTGAATCATCTGAACACTCACGTATTGACTTTAGATCTCAGTCTGTCTAATTGTCGATCCGGCACAAAGCAAAGAAAGAGTAGGAAGTAAAGTAAACAGCGGCAAGTTGCTGAATTGAGTCATAACGGTTGGTTGAAGAAGAGTCAAACAACACAGAATGCAATCAGCTAAAAGCTGCAGGGCCCTGCGGCAGTCGTGTGCTCCTACATTGAGAAGCTATCAACTTTGGCGCACGCACCTGCCTGCGGCACACGCACCTGTCTTTCGAAGAAACTGAACTGGTGCAGCAAGAAAGAGAAACGTCGGAAGCCGCAGCGGCGTCTGTGCTTTTAAAACGTCAGACATTAGAAATCTGGAATCGTGTGTCAGCCAGCTTTCATTAGTTTCCTGCGTGCGCACACACCTTCCGCCTGTTGCTGGCGAGCTAAAAGCATAATAAGTTTTTAAATGGATTTTAGATTGGCTGAAATTGCTCCGATGATGTGCTACACATACTCGTATCTATGTATTATTGTGCATGTGTGTTTGTGTTTGTGGCGTTGGGTCTGCAATTAAATTATTATTTCTGAGATTTTTTTCTATTTTTGATTTTTTAGTTTTTATAGATTAGAGGTTTCTACGTGTTTTACTACTTTTCGGAAGAAAAAATATAGTGTCTTAAAAAATTAAAAAAATAAAAAAAAACAAAAAACAAACAAAGCAGTTTGTGCCTGAAATTCCGCATAAACGCCAATTAAAATGTTAATTTATGAGCTTCACTGCTGAAGAAAAAAATCGAAACAAATTGCTAGCAAAAAAAAAAATATATAGATTCCACTTAACCGCAAAGCACGTGGATAAAAATTTAAATTTAAAACTAGCCAGTGTTGTTGTTGTTGTGCTGCTAAGCTGTCGACTCGTTGGGTGTGTGCGGCTGAGTTATTTGAATATACGAATTGCTATCGAAAAAATTTATAGTGCCAGCGGTTTTTCGTGTTGGTTTATGTTTTTTAAATGTGTTTTTTCCCCAACTGATTCCTTATTTCCAGCTCATTTCAACTTATTTTCATATCAAAGCTTCGCTATACGAACCAGCAAACCAAGAAACGGCTTTAATAATATGTTTTGGAATTAGCATAAAAACACCTACGTGCGAATACAAACGCACACACACACACAAACATACATAAAAAGTTGACAGTGGCTTCGAAATTTATTGATGCATTCGTATTTATGTAAGAAAACTATTTGGGGAACACCATAAATTGCCTCAAAAGTGGCAAATGTGTAGCAAAACGCTGCCAATTGTCGCATTTGTGAATGAAAAGTTGTTATTGCTATCTTTGTGGTTGTTGTTGAGGCTAATTTTTGAAGCTTGAAGTCGAGCTGTGGTTGTCATTGTTTGCCATTTAAGTCTGTGTGTGTGTAAATGTTGGCATCATTGTGTCAATAGTTAGGGCGCAATTTATAAAAAACAAAATTTTTATAATGAACCAAAAACAAATCCAAAAATATAAAAACATGTATGAAACATTGGTTAATGAATCCCATTTTTGTTTGCGTATTTTTTCAGTTGTTTTCTTTTTCTGAGTGGCCGGTGAGTGGCTGTTGTAGGCTGGTTAAGGTTGAAGGCCTATGTTTTCTCTTAAGATGTTTTCCTATATAGTTTCGGCGCGTGTAAGTTGAATATTTGCGCTCAACTTAAATGTGCTGGTTCAGACAGAATTTGTAGAAAAACATAAAAACCATCATATTTTTTTTATTGAGTGATACAAAGATTTACAAGCTAACGCTGAATGACAATGTTTTTTTAAAAGCAAGTAACTGAAATTTGCCTATTTTTGTGCTTCATTGGAGACTTTTGTACTCCTCAGTTGATGAAGGGGTATTAGTGATTAGTTTGGGTTATGGTGGCCTATTCTGAGGCCTATTGTGATACCACATATTCCACTTGTTTTTGAAATGTGTATGCAATATTGTTTTTCCAATAAATCAGCCTATAAATGAGATCTAATAGCACCAAAAGTCTACTGCATCTCATACGAAGTTCAGAAATGAGCTCAGATCCATAGAAAGTACAGAAATACGTCCAAAAAAATAGTTCGAATAGTACCAAAAGTGTACTAGATCTCATAAGAAGTACATAAATTAGTTTGAATCGCACCAAAAGTTTACTGGGTCTCATAAGAAGTACAGAAATTAGTCCAAAAATTAGTTCGAATAGTACCAAAAGTTTACTAAATCTCATAAGAAGTACAGAAATTGGCCCAGAAATGAGTTCAAATCGAACCAAAAGTCTAATGGATCGCATAAGAGATATAAAAATTAGTCCAGAAATGAGTTTGAATACACCAAAAATCTATTGGATCTCAAAAAAAGTATAGAAATTAACTCGAATAGTCTACTGAATCTCACACGAAGTACAGAAATTGGCCCAGAAATTAGTTCGAATCGCACCAAAAGTCTACTGGATCTCATTAGAAGAACACAAAGTAGCTCAAATAAAACCAAAGGTCTCCTGGATCTCATAAGAAATATAGAAATTAGCTCGATTCCACCAAAATTTTACTGGATCTCATTGGAAGTACAGAAATTAGTCCAAAAATTAGTTCGAATCGCACTAAAGTCTACTGGATCTCATAGAAAGTACACAAATTGGCCCAGAAATGAGTTCGAATCGCACCAAAAGTCCACTGGATCTCATAAGAAGTACAGAAATTGACCCAAAAATGAGTTCAAATCATACCAAAAGTCGAATGGATCTTATACGAAGTACACAAAACAGTTCAAATAAAACCAAAGGCCTCCGGGATCTCATAAGAAGTATAGAAAACAGCTCGAATCGTACCAAAAGTCTACTGGATCACATAGGAGACATAGACATTAGTCCAGAAATGAGTTCGAATAGCACTCAAAGTCTACTGGATCTTATACGAAGTACAGAAATAAGCTCAGATCCCATAAGAAGTACAGAAATTGGCCAAGAAATGAGTTCGAGTCGCACCAAAAGCCTATTGGATCTTATAAGGAGAACACAACTTAGCTCAAATAAAACCAAAGGCTTCCGGGATCTCATAAGAAGTATAGAAAATAGCTCGAATCGCACCAAAAGTCTACTGGATCACATAGGAGACATAGACATTAGTCCAGAAATGAGTTTGAATAGCACCAAAAGTCTACTGGATCTCATACGAAGTAAAGAAATTAGCACAGATCTCATAAGAAGTACAAAAATTAGTCCAAAAATTGGTTCGAATAGATCAAAAGTCTACTGAATTTCATACGAAGTAAAAAAATTAGTCCAAAAATTCGTTCGAATAGTATCAAAAGTCTACTGGATCTCATACGAAGCACAGAAATTAGCTCGAATAGTAAAAAAGGCTTCCGGGATCTCATAAGTAGTACGGAAAATAGCTCGAATCGCACCAAAAGATCTCATAGGAAGTACAGAAATTATTTCGAATCGCATCAAAAGTCTGATTGATCCCATACGATGTACAGAAATTAGTTCGAATAGCACCAAAAGTCTACTGGATCTCATACGAAGTACAGCAATTAGTCCTGAAAGTAGTTCGAATACCACCAAGAAGTCTACTTACAGGAAGTATAGACATTAACTCAGAACTTAGCTCGGATCGCATTAAAAGGTCGTCCTAAAAAGTACACAGGATAATTGTCAGTGTAATCACTGGATACTCATACAGTGGATAGGCTCAGATCATCTAGGCTACGACTTCTGAAAAAGCCTCAGAGATAAAGATAGAGGAGAAAATAGATCATTGGAGGCCGGCTTCAATAGTCCAGCGGGAAGTGCGCTAAGTTTTCACGCCAGCGGCTCTGTGTTTGATTTCTAGATCGGGTACAATGTTTAAAAAAATATTGGTTCATTTGTTTTTCATGAAATTCTGGGAGACCGTTTTTGCAGTTCCAAGAAACGTGTATTAAAATTTAAATTTTTTAAAATAATTTTCTCTGAATGTAAAACATGTAAATGTTGACTAATAAGAAATTAAATTTAAATAAAAAAACAATATAAAATAAATAAAAAACCCAAAAAAAAAATATAAAACTGATGCTAACTTCATTTTGAAGCTTTATTCATGCAATTTTTTATAGAAAATCACATCATTTAAATGGCCGCGTCGGCTTTGTTCGGAGTGCTTCAAGAGCTCAGTGCAATTTTTGATGGCTCGGGTTCAAGAGCCATGTGACTTTCATCTACCATAGTTAGTAACCAAAAAGTTTATTTTAAAACTTTTATGATATGTAATTATAAATATTGTTATTTACACATTCATGTGACCTCGGTGTAGACTTGACAGCTAGAAGGGCAGCACCACCAATTTATTTCGAAAACATTATTTTTTTTGCCATTTTAATCTGAAAAAATAATAAAAAATTAATCATTTATTGTCATTTATAATCATTTATAATCAACAAAAATCATTAGTTTTAATACATCTTTAAATCTCATCTTCAATTGAAGGCAACCAATGTTCAATTTGTTGACTTGTGCCAATCGCAAAAATGCCACAATGAACAAAAATACTTCCTTTCATTATGTCTGCTTCATTAGGTTGCCATAAAGTTTTTGCAGAATTGTCAGCCGCTCAATGAGAACAAATGTTTGGCTGGCTGTCAATACGAGAATTCGTTCATGGGGCCAATGTGCGTCGGCGCATGTGTTCGCCAGTCCACTTTGGTCAGTTCGTAAGTTCAGGCGGCGACGACTGCGTCTGACGCTTATAGACGTCAAATTGACAATTGCGCAGACACAATAAAAGTATCGACGCTTGGCTTGACCGCTTGCCGCCACAATTGGCGCGAGCGCAGTTGAAAATCCCTCGAGAAAATGCAACACACACACATGAAATCACAAACTCACAGCCATAAATTATGCTGTCAGTCACAATCAAGCATTGTCTGGCCGGCAGTATATACGTTTTATTTTATTGTTGTTGTTGTATATTTTTGAGATTTCTTTAAGCATTTGCGAACAATTGAAAATCGAGTTGACTTTCGCATTTCATTGATTGGCGGCTTTGATGTCTTTGACGCGCGGTTGTTGCTTTTGTTGTTGGATATGTGTGCCATAATATGCAATTAGTTCTATGAAAGAGCAATTCTAAGCAGCCTACAACAACAAAAACAAAATACATATAAAAAATATAATCATAATATTTCTGAATGAGGAAAGCTGAATGGATTTGGCGTAGTAATTATTGGGTTCTTGATGGTTACTTCAGTTTCACTTAAGTATGATGGGAACTCAAGTGAATGCTGTGTGTTATAATGCGCCATAATCCCGAGATTTTTTTTGAATCCATGGAACTTGTCTTTGGCAGTAAGCATTGAGCTGAAAAGAAGTCAAATTTAAAGCTGAAAGCTGAGACACACTGAAGAACAGAAGCCTTGAACTCATATTTCTGCTGCCGAAAACATTGTTTACTTTTATTCAATGTGTTTATTGTTGTTGTGCCTTAAGTCCAGATGAGTTCAAACATCTGAACTCAAAAGCATTGCTGTCATTCAGTGGTATTTATGTATTAAATTAAAGCCATCTTTAAGGTGAAAAATATAAAAAAAAACAAACTGACTCTCGGTTGAAGAAATTCTTTTCATTTCTTTCAACAATCTTTTTTGACCTGTTTGTGGCTTAAACGAAATGCAATAGTCACAACATTGTGTCAACACTGCACCACACTCAGTCGGTCGATTGGTCAGCTATGCCTTCTGGGTTGTCAATAAACGATTGACTTGGATTTGTTTCTTTCAATTTTATTGCACAGTATTTTCAAAAACCTTTTTTTTGTTGACATTGTCACTGAAGTTGATCACTGTTTGTCGTTGTCGTAGACAATGCGCTGCATTTGTTGTGCTGACCGTTGGTTAGCAACAAAGCTGTGTAAATATTTGGAGAATCAACGCGCGTGCAATTAACGGAATGCGACAGTTTCGCTTTCAGTGATTGAATGACAGAGCATTGCATTCCATTGTCTCATGCTTTGTCGGGAAGCGCGTAGTGAATTGGCTGCGGCATTGTTTTTATGTCAGATTGCGTTGAATGTTTTTGTTTTTAGGAAAAGTTACATATTTGAAAAGTAACGTTCTACTAGTGAAAATAGGTTTTTGGAATTGGTTTGCTGTTCTGCGTAGATTGACTTCAATAGTAACCAAAGTTTGAAAAATTGTAAAGGGTATTTTAATGAAAAAATTTCAAAAACTTTTTCCCCTCACTAAAAGATGATTAACTTTAAAATATCGTTTATCAATATTAAAAAAAAAATACCGAAAATTTCTAGAGTTACACAAATTTGAAGATTTTTTCAAATTGGCATGAACAATTTTATGACAAAAGTTGTATGACATCTGGGCCAGTAGCAATTAGAAATCAGGGACATTAACCTCAAACCTAACACAAATCTAAAGTTACAATTATATTCGAAATGGGGAATTTACTTTACAGTACATTTTGATTATTGCTTTGCAGAAACCCAAAAATTGACAACCTCACAACTTCGATCGTATGGGAGACGCCCTCTGGTGGTGAATTTCTGAACCTTAATTAATTTTGTATTTTTTATACTCAAGAATGTTGGCGATCGGTGAATAAGTTATTTAAATCGGTACAGTAGTTTCCGAGATACGATGTTTTCTCGTTTACTGAACTACTATATTTACAATTTGGGAGCCGATTGCATAGAAAATGGCCAATTTTGTATGGTAGCCCCCTTAAGACTTGGAGATAGCGGGTAGGTATGTTTGGAAGAAACATTCGGAAGGCAAAATAAATGGGTGTTGGTCATACATTTGACACGTCTGGGGGCAACCTGGTAGTAGTGGGAACCTATGGTGTAAAAACGACCATTTTGTATTGGAGCCCCATTAAAGGTTGGAGATGGGTTGAATATGTCTGAAAATAATGTTCAGTAGAGAAAACTAGTGGGGGTCAGTCATAGATTTTAACCCTCTAAGAGCCACTTCTGACCAGCTGTGGAGCAATTTGTCGAATTTCCCAGCTTTTTTGTGAACTTTGACCTCGATGCGACCCCATTTAGCTCCACTCTAGCCCCAAAATTTTTTGGCTGATGCACTTTTTCACCAAACCGCATAAAATGAGAGGATGCGGAGCATCGAGAACCTGTTATTAAGAATCTCCATATAACACTAAATCATGTGTAATCAGTATGGGTGTTAAATGAAACGAAAGTAGGTAGAAAGATAGGAAGGAAAGGCCTTGGGTTGGAGGCCACGTAGAGCATAAAGGCCCATTGTAACGCAACAATCAATTGAACTTAAGTCTGCTTAATCATTGAACCAGTTAGGTCGAAAAAGACTTGGCCCAGGTGAGCAGTCCTTCTTCTACATAACACAAATACTAGTAGACACTTAAGTTCGAATGATTGTTGTATCACTAGAAAAGATTGCAAGGTTCGTTCGATGCTCAGATGAACACAGAATGACAGGGGCCTGTCAGACACTCATCGGGCAACACAATGGGCCTTTGAGGCTTCCGAGTGTACTTGCTGAGTAACTAGTAAGCTGCCTGTCTTAACTAATCCTAACCTACTTGTATCACAATGGGCCTTTATGACTTACATAAGTCTACTCACTCATTGAACCAGTTTGGGCTCCTGAGTAGGTTGTGAAAAGTTCTACCGGCTAGATCTCCTAGGTTATCCAAGAAGTTGCCTGGATCAGTCTTCATTCTTCTCGAAAAAACAGAATAAGTTCAGAGAAGTTGAAGTGCGTTTTCTCCATACGGCTTTATTCATTCATTCATTCATTCAGTATTCACTAGAAAGCAAACCAAATCTTCCTGCATGGGTATCAAGTACCCTTCAGAACACCAATAATGCTTCTCATCTGGTTCCTTTTTAGTGAGAGAAGTTCTCTAGAACCAGTGAAGTTTAAGATTGGCCAAATTAAGCAAAAATTCAGGCATTACTTACAAGAGATTACAAAATATCAGCTGTGACTATGTATGCAGATTTGTCATACATTCAGGTCCAAGTCTTCTTTCATGCGTTGCTCAAGTTTTTATTTTATATTTTTATTTATACCAGACATCTTTACATATAAATTGTTAGTTGGGAACTTCTTTTCTATTCATAATTATAGACAGAACTTTTCTAACTTAGCCGCGAAAAAGTAAAATTTCATTAAAGTTTTCTCACACTTTTAAGATTTTCATGCAAACATATTCAATGATTGAGAGCTCAGCGACTGTTTGAAAAATTATACTCAAACACCAACCTACGCGTGAAAAAACTTATTAGTGAACATTAGTGTTGCATATGTTGTGCACTTAGAGTGATTTTTAACACATGAGTTGCTTTGACATGTGGGTTTGAAGCAGTCAGCAAAGATGTTTATCAGCCATTGGCTACAGGTGACAACAATTTCGATTGCCACAGTTTATGGTTTGAAAGAACTGCTGACAGTTTGAAAAAGCAAAATATTAGCTTTAAGTGGATTAGAAACAAACATTTAGATTTAAGTGTGGTTCAGAGTTGTCTTCATAAATTTGAAATTAATTGCAATTTGGCTTATTTGAACAATATGTAAAGTATGAGAAAAAAATTAAAAACAAACAAATAAGAATAAAAATAAAATAAAAAATAAAAACAAAAATGAAAATAAAATAAAATAAAATAAAATACAATACAATACAATACAATAAAAAAAAATAAAATAAAAAATAAAATAAAATGAAATGAGATAAAATAAAATAAATAAATAAATAACAAAATAAACAAAATATGTAGCATTAAAAACATAAAAGAAGTAGTAAGTGTATTGAGGGAAAAGCTAGTTTATTATAAAAAAAAACTACAGAATTTCATATCGAACTCTGATTGGCTGCTCTCACAATAATCATATCACAAAAAGCTTAGCAACATAAGTAAAACTTTATGTTGATGATTTATAGAGTTCGAAGAAAATTGCTGCTTGCGCTATAAACTTTGCTCACTCCTCGTTTCCCCCTTGCACCACACACTTTAACCATTTTTGACAGATCTCGTATAATCATTATTCACACCTGCAGCTCGCGTTAAAGTGCATCGTGAATACACCCACTCCTCGAGTTCGTTGTGAGTGTAAATTCCGCATCAACACATGTGTAATAACAACAACAAAAACGACAACAACAGCTTAACCAACACTGTTAAAAGATTAACTATGAAACCATAACAACCGCAGCAATAATAACAACAAAAACATGCAGCAATTACGTCTTTTGATTTATGAGCGCATGAGAAACAAGTATGTTATGATTAAATGCAACAACAATAAACATACACAATAAACAAAAATGAGAAAAAAAACCAAAACCATAAAAAAACGCAGCAGCAATTCATAATAAAACTCGAAAACGGCTCGCACAGCCGGTAGTTGAGTTGAGTTATTTCGTGTAAAGGAAGCTGTGTGCTCATTGTTGTTATTGCTATGAAATTCCTTGAATGTGCTTGCAGCAACCGCAGCAGCAGCAATTCATAGCGGCCATAAAGTTGTTGGTGTTGTCAGTAATGTTGTTGTTGCTGCATGTGGAGCAAACGGTTAAAGTTTTATTTTTAAAAGCATTGAAATTCTTATTGGAGCATTGGAAATTCCACACCGTACATGCTGGAATTAAAATCACAAAAGCAACAACAAAGATGCACAACCAAACGATTTCTATTGAATAATCACATTGCAATTTGTTGGCGATGGATTGAGTGAGCCGAGGTGTGATTGCAATTGAGTCGACGTGAGAGTGGCAGCTGGCACATGGCTGCATTTGGTGCGCGCAGTAGAAGGGAGCGGAAAAAGAGTGATGCCAACGTTTCATTATGTTAATAACAAGTTTCAAAATGGTAAAATCGAAAAAACCAACAACAACAAGTCGCCTGGTGGGTTTGAAAAAGTGGGCAACATTGGTTGCTACACATTGCTGGCGGTTGGCGTTCAACTGACAGTAGTCATTCACATTGACCCACCATTGTGCAAAGGGTATTTAAATACCCAGAAATCAGAGTTTATGTAGATAATAATTTTTTGATAAATTTTCAATTTTTGTTTTAACCCTTTCGACCCCAAAGTTGCCTGAGAGCAACTTCACCTATTTGTCATCTTAAAGTAAAAGCTGCGATTGATTTATTGGTTTAACTTAAGTAGGCACCAACAACTTAGTATTTTTAGAAGTGAATTCAAAGCAAATTACAAAAATTTTACTGTTTTCCCCAAAATAATTTCCAATAATTTGCAGCGATATCAGGGAAAGTTTGTGTTCTAATTGAAGTCTACGATTTGGGCGCGTTTCATCAGAACCCTATTTCTCTATTAATGGTTAAATAAAATCATAAAACGGTAATTTTGTATTTTTCCACAAATATTAAATAATTTTTCTGTAATTAAAAAATATTGATAAAAAATTTATTTAACCCGTTTTAAGCTAAAATTGTTCAAAAGTAAACTAGCTCTAGAACTCTAACAAAGAGGCGTGGGCGACTTCAAATGCGGAATGCACACTTCTTAGGCAAATCTTTCATGATTTAAATACCAAAAAGTAATATCGAGACATAGGGTAAAATTCGGGGTCGAAAGGGTTAGCAAATGTTAAGCCAAAATTGGCCAGTTTTTTCGATGAGCTGAAATATGTTAAAAGGTATTAATCTGAGATTTTTCATAGCTACTTCTCTAATCTATAAAAGCTTCCTGATTCACGTACAGCAAAATTTCTGCGCAAGCATTAATGGGTTAAATGCGCCTACGGCATTCCAAGCTAATGGCTGCCGGTGTGCGACTGCAATAGTTGGTGCATCACCAGCTAAAACATCACCGCTGGCCAGTTGCTATTGTTATGGTTGCTGTTGTTGTTGTTGCTGCTGTTGAAGCTGCTGCTGTATTCAGGGTCACTACGGCAACATGTGGCAATTGTAAATAGTCAGCGGCGTTAGTTGCAGTGAGCGATAGTTTGCCATTGTTGCCGGCGCACTGCTGTGAATAAACGAATGAATGAATGAATGAACGTACAGATGGATGGATGGAAGAGTTGCTCGATGAATGGGTGAGTTGGCGGGTTGTGCTACTACACCAATTGTACAATAGTCGAAATGATGCTGCTAAATTATCGTAGATTTGCTTTGTGTGCAACAGGTGTGCGCCAGTCGCCGCTGTTGCATGTGGTACGCTTAGTTGTCGGTGCATGCGCGTCGGCAGTTTTCGTATTCGGAACACATGTGCCGCGCATGCGCAACGTGCAATTGTCATTTTTGTGCTGGAAAATTAAACTCATCGCTAAATTCTCAGTCAAGGCTGGTTTTGGTTAATCAAATAAATTGGTTAATTGGTAAAGTGTGTGAACGACGGCGAATGCAGATCATGCAACAATAAAAAATGGTTTGCAAAGTTTTTGCTGTTTGGAATTTCGCTGCTCACTTTGTGTGTGGGGTTTTAGGCCTTGAATAGAGCAGTTTTACTATCGTATAGAATCTAACTAGAAGCTCAAAAAACTTTTTGCAAATCGTAAGCTATGCATTAAAAAATGTTTTACAATGGGTTGTTCTCGTGGCTTAACTGGTTAGTGCATTGGATAGCGAGTCTAAGACAATCTTTGATCTTCGCTGAGTTCTATGAATGATTCAAGTTAGGTATTTCCCTCTTTTATGAACTCAAATAAGCTTCTTTGTCGCCATTATTTCTGTACTGAAATAATTATGTAAGAACAAGAAAGCAAAAAGAAGCAAAACCATAGAATAACGAATCAAGTTTATGATTAAACACATTGTAGAATTTTTTCAACCCTTTATTGAAGCTCATATTTTTATTGCTTTTTAAATTTTATGCGCTTCATCAGCGAATTGTTGGATAGATTTCATTAATTTACGTTTTCAAAAATTTACATAATTTGATTATTATTGCTGCTGGTCTGAGTTATTACAAGAGTCTATAATTAGTGATAATTAACGTTATTTAACCAGGCGAAGCTACTTCGATTGGTTGCTCGATTATTAGGTAAGTTTTTCTTCCGTAATTCGATTCGAGCCAAAACATGTTTTTAATGCACAGTTTATGTAACGTTTAAAAGTTATGTGTTTAATAAGAATTTTATAATTAGGCAATAATTGAATTAGTTATTAAGGTCAGCTAAATTAAATTCCAATTATCTTTTTTGATTGGCTGCTTTTATGAATGATGGCATCAATGATGGATTCGTTATGTCTCAGACATGATGCCAAGTTATAAAAACTATACTTAAGATGCAAATTTTAAGTTTAAAATCATTAAACAAGTTGCAAGAAAAGAATTTTGATTGAGAAACATTGTATGAAAAACATTTTGAAAAAGTTGATTGTTTTGGGTTTCGATTTTCTCGAAACTATGGTTGTGTTAGAATTGTTTGAAGTCGACCACTTGTTGTTCCAAAAATCTTCCTAAAGCACAAAAGGATAGCACATTGTGATTCATAATACATTGTGATGACCCAGCTTCCCTTTTAACGAACTTGGAACCATAAAAATCTCTATCACGAGGATCTCTCTATCACGAGGATATTTCTAATAAGACGAACGAACTTGGAACCATAAAAATCTCTATCACGAGGATCTCTCTATCACGAGGATATTTCTAATAAGACAATCTATCTTTTTGATTTCTGCTTATCTAAGGGTAGGTTTGATTGGTAGCATCTTCCTGAAAAGCGCACTTAAACAGAAAAGGAAAGGTTATTGTGATAAAACATTGTGATGACCCAACTTCCCTTTTACGGCGTTTGTAACCACGGGGATCTCTATCACTAGGATCTTTCTACCACGAAGATCTCTTTATCGCGAGAATCTATCTATCATGAGGATCTCTCTATAACGAGTATATCTCTATCACGAGAATCTCTCTATCTATCTTTTTGGTATCTGCTTATCTTAGAGTAGGTTTCATTGGAAGCATCTTGCTGCTCACTAAAAACCAAGGTTTGCTTTGTTCTGATAGCATAATATGATGATCCAACTTCCCTTTTACGCGCTTGGAACCACAAGGATCTCCATATCACGAGAATCTCTCTACCACGAGGATCTCTCTATCATCTCTTTTTCTATTCCTCTGATCTCTGCTTATCGTCGGGTAGGTTTTATTAGTAGTAGAAAAGTTCACTTAAACATCAAGGATTGCTTTGGATTGGCAGGATATCATTTCGGTGTGTTTCAAAAACAACTCTTGAGGAAAATACATTTTGAAAATATATTTGTTTCCCAAAAGTTTGAACTCCAAAAACCCGCTTCCTTCATTTTGTGTATTTTTATTATTAGGCAGCAATTACCATTAGAATCTGATTATGGTAGACAAATGGGTCTCACACTCTTCCATTTGGTTGTGTTAAATTCAAACTTGAAATTGGCGCCAAAATTGCTTGAGAAAAATAAAAAAATCAATGTCTCTCTGCAAAAAATGTATTCATTAGAATTCTAACCGCACCCCAGCCATAACAAAGCGGTTCTGTTAGTTCAATGCGTCTTGGACGCTGTCCACCCATTGGCACATTACACGGCGGCTGCACTCAAAGTTTACACAAGCAGTCATGCGACTGTGTGTGTGTGTGTGTGTGTGTAGAACACTTCTGATTACAGCAAAATATCAGAAAGCAAACAAGCAAAGCGCCAGTCGCTTCAACCCAGTGTGTGCTGCATATTGATTATGAAAATATTTTCAAAACACTTCAAGTCAATTCAACAATGCTAATCAAACAGAAAAACAACAACAAACACAATATCAACAAGATAGAAGGTTTCGTAATGACAAACTACACGCACCGCAAGGGTTAAGGTAGCGTCGTTAGCTCTGAACGTCGACTGAATGCCAACCAGGCAAACGACTCAACGAATCAGTCTCAGCATGACAATTAGCCAACCTCAAAGCTAATTTATGTTCCTTACATCTTTGAGTGGTTAGTTGGAGAACTTTGATTGTCGGCAAAATTGCGCGCTGCCACGCAACGTTAGCGTTGTTGGTGATTTTCCTCCAAGTGCACAGAGATTTTTTCTGCGGAACTCATAAGCGCTGCGTTGTTAAATAGTCATAATCGATATTTTTCAATTTCCCAATCATTTAGTCGACATGCCGAATGGCCAATGCCATTTGAAACTGAAGCTGTCATGCAATGCGCAACAAGCAACAAGCGGCGGCTGCAATAGCAGCGACCAGCATCAGGATTGCACTCGATTAAAATTCTTCATAAATTGTCAGAAATGGTAACAATTTCGTTATGTGCACGCACATGTGCGCTGACAACAACAAAAACAACAACAAGAAATCGAGCCAAGCATGCACATGTGGCAGCAACATTTTGCACTGGTACTGGCAATCTGCCTATAAAGTGCGTTCATAAAATTTGTGTTGTTTTTTTGTTGTTCTTTTTTTGTTGTTAGTGTGTATTTGCGCACTCGTAAAAATCGTATACCAACAATTTTTACAACTTTTTTGCGCAATTTTACGCAGTGTCCACTGACGCGCCGTGCAGCCGCCGACATGTTGCCGCCACAGCAGCGACAGGTGCACGGTTGCAAATTAATTTATTTGATGGCGCATTTGCATATGGAGCGCATTGCAAGCGACGGCCGGTGTTGTCAATGCAAATGTGGAGTAACTGCTTTTGAGGTTAATTGAAAAAAGCACCGTTTTATTAAAAAAAAAAACTAAAAAAACTTGGCTGACATTGTGTTTGGTGGAAAGACTGACTGAAAATATGATTTGAAGAGAGAAAAGTGCTACAATAAGTTATCATCAGCTGAGTTTAGTTTGCAACATAAGTATTCGAAGTATTCATAGATTCCAAAAAAAGTGAGGTTAGCTGGAATTATTTCACATAAATTAGGATACAGTGAGTGATTTTTGAGTTGAGATGGTGTATGAAGAAGTTGAAATAAGCCAAAGTTATGAATAAACATTCAAAATTTTTTATAAAAACACCAACAAATATTTATGTTTAAATAAAAACTAATTTTATCGCTTTCAAAGTAATTAAAACTCAACTAGACTTAAGTTATTAAAGATCTATAAAGTTGTAAAACATTTAAAAAGCTAACATTGATCCGGGTAGGTTGATAGGTTATGGTGAGAAAACGAAAGAGCTCATCAAGGCCTAGAAGACCGGTTGAGATAATACAGGTTTAAAAAATGTTGGTTGCCTCTAAGTTAACATCAGATTAGTTAACAACGATTCATCAGATTAGTTGCAACATAAGACAAGTGCTCATAGATTTAACAAAAAAGTGAGGTTAGTTGCAATGAGTTCACATAAATCGGGATGCAGTGAGTGAAAAATCACTAAAATCACAAAATCACATCACATCAGTCAGTTCGGTTGATGTATAAAGAAGTTCATATAAGCCAAAGTTATGAAAACACATCCAAAATTGTTTATAGAAAACACCAAAAATTATTATTTATAAATAAAAAATAACTTTAAAGCTTTCAAAGTAATACAACTTAACAAAACTTAAGTTATTAAAAAGCTATGAAGTCTTAAAAATTAACAAAGCATTAGCATTGATCCACGTAGATTGATAGGTTATGGTGAGAAAACGAAAGAGCTCACCAAGACCTAAAAGGCCCATTGTGACACTACAAGTTAAAAAATGCTGGGTTGTCGTCTCTCTTGAAGTCAGATGGGAACCAGCCAGATTCTCTAATGAATTGGGCGCTTCTGTTGTGACTTCTTTCTTATAGGTTCACAAGATTATCCAAGAAAGCATTTTCAAGAAGTCATAGGCTTTTCCAAGAAAGGTAGATCAGGTGCGTAACACTTTTTTCCTTCTCCAACGACTAGTTTTGATTCAAATCTTAGCCTTTAAGCAGTTATGTAGGTAGTCAGGAATGGCCGACTCTCCAAAGAAGAGTCCACTTAGGCCCTAAAGACCCATTGTGAGACTATAAGTTTAGAAAATGCTGGGTTAAACACACATAAGTCACAACAGTCAAATGGGAACCAATCAGAATTCCTCTACTTATTTCTGATATCTCTGCAAAATTACCCAAGAAAAGAATTCCAAGAAGTGGTAGTCTGTTCCTAACCAGGGTCAGGCAAAGGTACATAAGGTGCGAAACACTTTCTTGCTAGTTCAAGGACCAGCTTTGTTTCAAATCTTAACACATAACTAGGTTTGTAGTTAGTGAGAAGTGGTTGCTATAAAGGCCCTAAATCAATAGAACTTAAGTTCGCTCACTCATTGACTTAGTTTGAGTTTTTTTGCGAAAGTAATTTTTTATACATATTTCGAGACCTCTAAGGACTTAAAGGCCCATTGTGATAACACAAGTCTGCTGGGCTTGGACACCCATCTGCAGTCAAATGGGATATAGCCAGATTCTTTGATAAATTGGGCGCTTCTTAAATAGACTTAAATCTGATAGGTTCGTAAAATTATTTAAGAAAATATTTCCAAGAAGTAGTAGTAATTTCTTAGTCAGGGTCAGGCAAAGACACATCAGGTGCGAAACACTTTCTTGCTCGTTCAATGACCAACGATTTTTTATTCACACATTAATTCATAACTAGGTTTGTGGTTAGGTAGGAGTGGCTGCTCCAAATGTGAGTCCACTTAAGTCCTAAATCAATCGAACTTATGTTCGCTCACTCATTGAACCAGTTTAAATTTTGAGCCTTCTTAGGTCCGAAAGGCCCATTGTGATAAAGTTAAAAAAGTACTGATGAGAATAAGAAGATTATCTGATATTTTTTCTAGTAAGTCCGCAAGGTTATCCAAGAACATTTTTTCAAGATGTAGTAGTCTTTTCTAAGTCAGGGTTCTGACCCCATAACACATCAGGTGCAAACAATTTTCTTTCTCGTTCAAGAACCAGCTTTGACTAAATCTTCATACAAAACTAGGTTTGTAGTCAGGTAGAAGCAGCTGCTCCAAAGAAGAGTTCACTTAGGTCCCAAAGGCTAATTGTGATATCACAATCAATCAAACTTAAGTTCACTCACTTATTAAATCAGTTTGAGCTCTTTACAAAGCTGCTTCTTCATACATATTTCGCCTATAAATCCGTCAACAATATTTTCTTCATTACTTTAATCAACTGGTATGCTTCTTTTTTCCATGTATGTGGCTTTTTCTAGACCCATTTGCCTGTATTTATCATAATTAGCTAATGTCGGTGATTAAGTTGTGCTCTCTAATTTATGTAACACTTAAATTTATTTGTTTTGTTAAGCTTTTTATTTTGGTTTTTGTTTTTGTTTTTTAGAATTTATGTTAATCAAAAAATTAAGCATTACGAAATTTAAATTTTCTATCGTTGATCAAACTTTCTCTATTGGAATTTACATCCATTTGCTTGATTGGCTATCAAGCAGTGCTGGTGGAGAATGTGTTAACGCACAGCGAGCACAAATTTGTATGATTTTCTTTTGTCTGCACCAAATTAAGACAAAATGCAATGGTCTGAAAACTGCTGGCTGGGGTTTATGATTATTTCTTAGTTTATGTTTTGATTTTTGGAAATATTTACATTGTTTTATGATAACATTTGAACCAGCATTTCCAATAGTTGTGTAGTGAATTGAAGTTTAGGAGCTGCAGAAGTTATGTAGTCAATTTCTGAAGTTTAAAAATATTATGAACCATTAAAGTTTAATAATTTAGAAGCACTGATACCCAATTAATGCTCCATACACAACTTTGCTGCATTAATATTTCACTAGTTTGTTAACTTTGCTGCACCAAATAATTTGATTTCAAAATATATTCTTCAGAAATTTTTGAAGTTTAAAAAAATTACTAAACAATTAAAATGCAACAATTTAGAAAAATGAATGCTTCATACCCGACTTTGCTGCATTAACAATTCAACTGTTTTGTCAACTTTGCTGAACTAAATTATTTGATTTCAAAATGTTTTCTTCAGAAATTTTTGAAGTTTAAAAAATTTACTAAACAATTAAAATTTAACAATTTAGAAGAATTAATTAACAGTTTTGTCAACTTTGCTGCACTCAAAAATTTTATTTCAAAATGTTTTCTTCAGAAAAGGCGTTCACCTTTCGTAAGCACTGCCACACATTTGCTCAGCTGTCATCAACATTTTGTTTCTTCTGTCCAACTGCAGCATCGGCGAACTAATCGTCGCCACCAAATGCAACGCACACACTTTGTCGAAGGTATGCGTCATTTATTTATGGCGCCTTGGTTCATTATCAAACAGAAACGTGACATAATTTAAGTTATTTCACAAAGCCGCCACAGAGACGCCCAACAACAAATGAGCTTAAACCAAACTAAGAAAATGATGAAAAACAATGCCAACGCAGCATTGTAGCGCAACTAATTTACAAAATTGTTTTTGTTGTTGTTGTTGTTTTTGTTTGGATTAAGCCAGACAGCGACCCAACTGCCACGACACGGGCTGACTGGCAACAGGTGGGAAAGACCAAAGTTTTCATGGCTTGTTAGAGCTTCAAAGGGCAGCAAAAGAACTTTTGAAATGGAAATGAATTAATGGTCGCAGCCATCAGTGGATTTAAAACAATGCTGCTTTTGTTGTTGTTGTTGTTATTATAAAAAGCAGCTTATCACAATTTTTTAATAGCAGACAGCCTAATCACATCAGAATTCACCAAGAACTTGTGGTGCTTCAGATTTTTTGTTGTGTGCGCGCGCGTTGAAAAAACAAATGTTGCCAACGTTCTGCTGTCTACTTTTAATTTATATTCATCGGCATGGCGTTTTTTCAGTAATTAATCATTTTCATAATTTAACGCTTTCTTGTAATTTGAAGACGCACCCTCAGTTATACAAACAGCCAACAACAACAACAACAACAACAATGAAAGCAACAGGCTCGCCAGCTCAAATGTCAAATTCCAATAAAAAAGCCACACAACGCCGGCTGAGTTGAGTTGTGCGCTGTTGCCAACTGCTGCTCATATTTACTGTTGATTGTTCTACGCATATTTAAAACAAAAAAGCAGACGTGACAAATCGTCAGTTTGTCATTTAAGAGTGACTTTTTTGTTGCTATTTGCACTTTTCGCATTTGAAATGCAAAGCCTCTGACTACTTTTGTTTGTATTTTGTGCCAATATTTGATTTATATGCGTTTTGCATATTTAAACTAATACTACGTTTACATTGAGCCCAAATGCGTAGTTTGAGATGAGTCATTTCAAAGTGTTTACATTGCCTCATTCGCATTGCATTTGCCTTTTGTTTGGCTGCTAATGTCAAATGCTAATGTCCTCTTGCCGCAGCACATAGATTAGCGCTTCTCCGGCTACTGACTAAAGAATTTGTTTTTTTTTTTGCTGCCTCTATTTTCCACACACTGCCATATTTGAATACAAATATATTACATACCTTACATGCTAAGCATATTCTTCATATTTGAAGCAGACGAAAATTTCCATTCGAAATTTCCATTTTGATCATTTTCGTTTGTTTTGATTTTGAACTGTCAAAAAGAACCAAAGCTTTTGAAGCATTTGAAAGAGCTTTCATTTTGTGATGCGTTCGATAAAATTGGTCATGTTTTATCGCATTTGCTTCGTCGTTTTGTTGAAATGAGTCATTTCGTCGATTTGAATTTGTATGGGGAAATGCGTGATTTGGCTTCGCATTTGAGAATTTTTGCCCAAATCACGCATTTGGGCTCAATGTAAACGTAGTATAAAAAACAACAAATGCTCATTTTATGTAAATATTGAAATACTGAAAGCTCTATCACATTGACTTATTTATAAATATTGCCATATTTATCATATAAATTGTGTTCATATTGCTCCATTGTTGATGGATTAATGTTAATTTATGTGTTGACAAAAAATATAAAAAAACCTATCAAAGTGATTGTGTTGCTTTGGTTCTGGGAATGAAATGTTTTATGTGCACCACAAAAGTTTTTATTACATAAATTTATAGTTACTTGGTCTGAATGAAGTTGGAATGCCTAATGTGACGTTTGAGTATTGGTCAATCAGGTCTGTAATGATTTCAGTGGTGGTTACTGCGTTCTAAATGTATTCAGTGTGTTTAGGAATTCAATGGGAACGCAGTAGTCAATTTTAATTATCATCTCTTTTGCATTATTATCTGGTATTCTTTGTTAGAAGTCCTCATGTACTGGAAGAAAGCAGCGTGATCAGAGTTGCCGGTTTTGGTCTTTTCGGACCAAAATTGGTGAGATTTTTTTAGATTGGTCCGCTGGTCTGCTTAAACGATTTCGGTCCGTTTTGTGATGTGAATATCTTTTCATTATACAAACAATTTATTGAAAGAAAAAAGAAAATTGTAAATAAAAAATTACTTTAAAGATAACGCAAATATTTTATTTGGTCTGTTGAAAAACGGTTGGAACGAAATGTTTTAAGTGGCAACACTGAGTGTTATAGGCTTTATACATAAAGTATATGTATGGCCACATTTGGCATCGATCTAAGAATATCATATACGCATCGTGTCCGGAAGATGTTGATAGATCCTTTTTTATTTATCTTAATATATATCTATATATCTATTTGTCTATATCGAGATGACTTAAACAATTTTAAATTTTTTTTTTTTAATTTTCAAATTTAAATTTAAATGCAAATAAAACATATAAATAATAAGAAATAGTAAAAAGGATAGTAAGATTCCAGGTCAAATATAAAACGTTTTGTTCGATAACTCTACTCGACAAAAAATGGGTTAATCGCGCGTAAAAACAAAAGTATTTTTTAAATAAACTTTGGGCCGCTGAACACGAAACTGAAAATCAAAAAAGAAGCGTTCTCGATAAATCACAGAAAAACCAGGACCAAAATGATATGTCAGGCAAAGAAAACGTTCATGTTTTGGATCTCAGTCTGTAGATTTATTTTTATTTATTTATTATCATCTTAATTTTATTCTATTTCAAAGTTCTGAAAGTTAAAATAGAAAATTTAGTAAAAAGGAGACAATTTTCCTCTTTCTTTTGATACCCATATCTTCATCATTGCATAACGGAAAATATTTAAAAAAATATTTGCAATGTGTATGTCCTGAAAATTTTAAAGTCCTTTAAAAAGGACTTTGGGTCAGAAAATGAAAAAACTGACTATTCAAGGTTACTATAAATGACCTCTAGTTTCATGTCTAAATCAAAATTTGGATGGTTATCGACAAAAAAGTTTTTTTTGTTGCACGGTGTAATAAGTTTAAAGTTCAGTGCTCATAACTTTGTTATTTTTCTTTCAATTCTATTGATGTTAGGCTTAATATTTGCTCAAATAATAGATCTTTCATCTTAGATTTTAAAACCAGAGGAAACATTTTAATTTATTTATAAGAAAATATTGGAAAATTTTGATTTATGAAAATGGTCGGAAAAGTCACTTTTTACATATTTCACTGTTAGAAACTTCCCACATCTCATCTGATTGAGACAATCTGGGTATGGCTGGATAGACTAAGGTATTATCTTCTAACCCATGGGCAGCTTGTGTTAGTCGGATGATTCGTTTAAGAGATATGTGCTCATAACTGAAACAAAAGGGGAAAAAACTGTTTTTTCGAAGATTTTTCGCTTCTTTAAACTATTTTTGTATTTTCAGTTTCGTGTGCAGCGGTCCAAAGTTAGTCTAGAAAACACTTTTATTTTTAAGTGCAATTTTCGTGTCGAGTAGTGTAATGTTTTGCCATTTGGAACCTAATTTCGTTATGATTTTAGCATTGAAACATTCATCTCTATTGACAAAAAACTAGTGCAGTAAATTTTTACAAGTTTCTCTTGAGGCAAAGTTTTCACCACCAAAGTTATCCGGCATAGACTGGAACAGTTTCTAATTCCTTGGTGCCAGCTTTGGACTATAAGGTCGATGCATAAGAATCTACCAACTAAGCAGCCGGAGCTTGATGTGAGTAGCCTGGGATTGTGGTAATGGAACACAGTTCCTCTGCTATTGATCAAAGTCGCCCGTTCTGGGCGATTGCTTCCTTCAGACGGTCCAGTTGATGACAGTGAAGCCGCTCATAGTACATTATCTGCCAATCTCACTTAACATAAAACGACACAACTTGTCCTGACTTGGACAAGTCTGCACCTGCCTGTGCACCTCGATTCAACGTAATTGTTTTCCTTTTAGGTTATCGTAAGTGATCCACTTTACATCGGCAGTCACCATTTGCTTTAGATTTGCTTTGGGTTTGATTTTGTTTTGTGATTTAGCAGCGATTTGCAAAGAAAATTCGCTCCATGAGGTTTCTTTGTTTTAAGTTAAATGTATTACATATTGAAAGGAGCACAATCCAGAGAGACGAATAAGGCTAAAGAACTAATTTTCGTAGAAATTTAAACTAATTTTGAACTTCTCGAAAAATAACTACAGTTCTTTCTTTCTTTCACCCAAACAAATTTATTGCTTCTTTTAAACTCTTCGTGATCCCACTAACTATGATTCATGTAGTCTTTTTGCCAGACTTTTGCGCTCGTTACAATTTGTTCATTCGAAACATGAAAAAAGTAATAAAAAAAACTACTTCTACTCGTATATCCAACAGCAATCAAAAGTGTTTTAACCTACCAACTTTATGCTTCAGTCTCGTGTCTTCTCACCCATAGCTTTCAGCGATTTAATTTGTGTGCACGAGTGAACTCATAAATTTATTGAAATTTGCTTTTTGCTGCTGCTGTTTCTTCTTCTTGGTTTTATTGCCAAAGTGTTATAATAAATTTACATGAAAGCATAAAGTAGTGAAAAAAGTGTGCTAGAACGTGGGTCAGTAAACTGTGTTTATGGTGTTATGAGATTTTATATATTTACTACATATATAAAATTTTAAGATTTTTAATTTTTTGTAGAAGCGTGGAATTTTATTGATTTATTGTTGATTTTGTTATTAAAGTGAGTTTAAATGTTATTGACTGACTATAAAATGTTTAAAAGCACAACGCTATCATTGAATTTTATGGTTGTAGAAGTTCAGAAGAATTTGTTGTTGTTCCATTGAAAATTACATTTTACTGAAACTAATTAAAAAAAGGTTCCAGCTCGGTAGAAAAACATTTGAGTTTGGGAAAGAAGCATCAAAAAGAAGGACGGATCAGGGACGCATTCAGAAAAATATTTTGGGGGGTTTCAAAAAGTAATTCTTTAATATTCATAAATGCCTTTTAATTTGTATGTAGTTTTAAAGTCAATCTTAATATTTCGGAGGGTTTCAACCCCCAAAACCCCTTCTCCCTGTCTCCGCCACTGTTAAAGGCAAATATTTTAGTTTAGGAAAGAAGAAGACTTACATAAAGAAGCCAAAAGCCAAAATGTCTTAGAAGCAGGGAAATTTCTTGTCTTGCTTTACTAGTTTTGATTTAAAAATGAAAAGTAACAAAAAATTTGAACTATGAATTGTTGCCAAAAATTAGTCTTGTCTCTTTTAGAAATGAGTAAAAAAACAACAACATTTTATATTGTACAATAAATTACATTGTGAAACTATATATAGCTATACTATATATAACTATATATAAGATTTGTCATATAAGATTTGTCTCTCCAAAACCTGGTACAACAAGTTACCATCGATGTTTTAGTTTAATATAAATTGTGGCATACTGTTAGGCGCAAATTTTGTGTTACAACTATTCCTGCATCACCATCATCAGCTATTTGATTTCACATAGAATTTCAAGCTCTGTCTAACCGCTTTTTACACATATCCACACACCGCACACCACTTCACGGCGAACTTGCCACGAACCAGTCAACAAGTGTTACATTTTATTATCTGCTGCTGACAATCGCTGCAACTTGGCCGCGTTAAAAACACCACTGATTTGGGTGGGAAAAGTCTCGCTTTCGAAGGCGTTGTGGCGAAATGTACCACAGTCACTTTTCTTACAGCAATTAACAGCAACTCGGCGCCGGTTAGGGCTTTCCCGAAAAGCATTTCATACGCACTGCGAACGTGGAAACGGCTCCCACTTTTCTAATTAGCATTTCTGATGAGCACTTGCAGTGGTGTGGCTGGTACTCGCTGACCGGCGTTTGACGTTGAGTGAACAGCTGAGCGCTGCAAACTGGCCAAACTGGGCGTTGCGCCAGTAGCTCGAAAATTAACTAAAGCAACATGTTGCATTATGCTTGTAAAACAAAAATAAAAGCCAAACTGAAAAAATGTATTAAAATGCGCCAAGTGGTGAAAGTGGTGACCGACGATTGTGCATACTTACAGGGCGATTAAAAGAAAAAAACAAAGACAATTAATTTAAATTAAATGTATAAATTGAAACGGTTGAAACGCTATTCATAGTGTTGTTGTTGTGTGATAGCTGAAATGTTAGGCAATAGCCTAAAGACTTGAATGACGAGAAAGTTTATGTGGCAATACACAAAATTGAAAGCAACTGACAAGCCGGCACAAACTACTGGCAGAATATTCAATACAACGGCAGCGTGTTGGCATTCACCGCTACGGGTGACAGTGCGTAATTTGTCAAAGGTGAATGCATACAATTTCTAAAGCAATAAACGCAAACAGGCAGAAAATGCTGCGATTTTAACTGCTGTGACGGTCGTTCATTTGGTCAACTGCAGTCGGTCGGTTATTGCTCTATCACACACATACACACATTTGACATTTCATTCCTCAGCCTGATGCGCGCTGCAATGCCTCGTGCTGTGTGAGCGGCAATTAATGTGAAAAGCTGTGCGTTAGAGTGAACGCATTGGTGCTTTTGAACAGCTGCTCGTTAGTGCAGTGTCCACTGTGTTGGCCCCATTAATGCTTGTTAACGTCGGGTTGCTGCTACTGTAAAATCTCTCACACGTTGTCAATGGTCAAATGGCCGCACAAAATGAAAGACTTAAGCGACAAACTTAATTTAACTCCTCATTGAAATTTTCTATTTAGGTTTACTGCAAATGTTTTATGGTTGCAATTTAATAAAAATTCCAATTGTTGTTGTTGTTTTTCAGACATGGCACACTCGCTCTGACTTTAACTGCGGATCGGATTCTAGTTGCTCTCTCTCGCTGATTGCCATGGCTTCGCCCATGACTTCCACACTATATCGGCAATCGATGCAGGCCAACGGTCTGTACGCCAGCACGCCACCCAAACACTACGCACTGGGCGGTGTGCAGAATGCCAACGAACGTAATCGTCTAATGGAGCTGCTGAAGGCGCCGAATATACTTACCTCGCCCACGTTGGAGCCATCGTCGAAGGGCCTTTTGAATGGACCCGGACAGAACAACTGCTTCCTCAACTGTGCCGTACAGGTGGGTTAAAGTTTTTATATTTTTATTTTATATTAAAGAAACAGACCATCAGTTAAATTAAAAATAATTAAAAGCAGAAGAAGCGGAATCCGGACCTGAATTAAAAAAACTAATAAAATCAGATCAAATTAAAACAATTATTATTATCTTATTATCTATTCAATCCCAATCAACCAAACTTCTATCTAACTTTAGTGGTGCAACTCTCCCCCCTCTTCTTTATTTGCAACTCAGATGATTTGCTTAATTTTCTTGCTGTTCGACATTAACATAAAACATGCAACAAGCTGTCATACTTTGAAGCTTTCTGGCCATGGCGCCTGAGCCATTGTCAGTGTGACCTCTTTCTCCCCACTTCCTTTTCAACAAACAACACTACAACCAGAACATGTGCCACATATGATAAACAAACGTATGTACGTAATTAATTTGCCAATGAATAGCAACAAAGACGCTTATGTTACTTTGTTGTATCACTTCGGGCGGTTCTTACTTATAAAATTGGTTTCTTAAAAAAAATAAAAAAACATTTTCAAGAAAACAAAACAAGCTCCACACTTGATATTTTCATGGGAAATGATTTGATTTATTCATCGGTACATTCAAAGTAGAAAAATCTTGTGCTCATTTCGTTCTCAATGCGAAAGCAATGTTGCGCGTGCGCGCGTGCAGCACTCAGGCAAAAGTTGTTGCCACTGGTTTATTTTTGTATTGTTGTCTTTGTTGTTGGTGTGCTGGTTGTGTGCTCTTATTTCACTGTCATTAGGCGTTGCAGCGCATGCAACCATCATCAATTTTTCTCAAGACCCCGTAGGGGTGGGCTGGCGAGTTGTTGGTTTCGTTGGCCGTTTTTTTTCGAAAGTCTTCTTTGTTTTTTATGAAAAATTGTGTTTTAATCAAAAGCACCACAGGGCCATGAACTTGCAATTGTATTCGTTGGTGTGTTGTGTCTGTGATTGTTTGTTTGTGTTTAGGTTTTTTTTTTGTGATTACTCGGCGCGGGCGTGTTGCCTGTCTTTTTTCTGCCATTTGTGTGTGAGTCCTGTTGGCGAAGGCCTGGGAATTTTCGAATTAATTTCTGCCCATTGTTTTAGTTTTCTCGTTGTTGCTGTTGTTGATAGCTGCTGTGCTAAAAATAGCAGGCATGACTCTGCACTTGAAGCGTTGGTTTTATGGGTTTAAATGACGGCAAAACGTGCATACGGAAAATAATCTGCAAACGTTAAAAGAAGTGTTGGGGGTTTGCTTTGGTTTTATTGCAGGAATTGGGAGGGTGAATGTTAAAATAATGAAATGAAATACTGAAGTATTGAAATGAATATTTCAATATTGAAATATGAAATAATTAATATTTGTTTGTCTGATCAGTTCGTCAGTTTTTGTTTGATTTTCGCAGATTTTGCTGAGTATTATTTTTTTTTAGTAAATAAATTTGAAATAAAATGAATTAAAACAAAATAAACTAAAAATAAAAAATAAAATCGAAAGAAACAAAATTAAAATAAAATAAAATTACATAAAATAAAATGACATAATATGACATAAAATTACATAAAATAAAATAATAATAATAAAATAAAATAAAATAAAATAAAATAAAATAAAATAAAATAAAATAAAATAAAATAAAATAAAATAAAATAAAATAAAATAAAATAAAATAAAATAAAATAAAATGTATCTTGTTGTTATACAACCGATATGTAATATTTAACCCTTAAGGAGTTCAATAAATAGTAAAATAAAACAAAACAAAATAAAATAAAACAAAAAAAATAAAATCAAATAAAATCAAATAAAACAAAAAATCAACAAAAATAAAATAAAATAAAATAAAATAAAATAAAATAAAATAAAATAAAATAAAATAAAGTAAGATAAAATAAAAAAATAAAATAAAATAAAATAAAATAAAATAAATAAAATAAAATAAAATAAAATAAAATAAAATAAAATAAAATAAAATAAAAATAAAATAAAATAAAATAAAATGAAATAAAATAAAATAAAATAAAATAAAATAAAATAAAATAAAATAAAATAAAATAAAATAAAATAAAATAAAATAAAATAAACTACAATAAAATAAAATAAAATAAAATAAAATAAAATAAAATAAAATAAAATAAAATAAAATAAAATAAAATAAAATAAAATAAAATAAAATAAAATAAAATAAAATAGAATAAAATGAAATGAAATGAAATGAAATGAAATAAAATAAAATAAAATAAAATAAAATAGAATAAAATAAAATAAAATAAAATATATTAAAAGAAAATAACAAACATGCTAAAACAAAACAAAATAAAATAAACTAAAATGAATCTTTCCACGTGCCTGTGGCTTATATTTCCCTGAATGGCATTCACTCAAAAAGTCTACAAACACATTAAAAATGTCTTAACCTCAAATTATTTTTGATATTACATAGTTTTGATAAAAATCTCGAAGGCTGTGTGTGTGTTAATGAAGTACTCACAAATACTTTACAGAAAAGCACTAAAAATTGCGACATTGAAACTTTTCATTGAAACTTGACGAATCTTGGCAAATGTTGTTGAGTGTTAAGTGCATTTGTCTCTGAAGCCAAAGATGGGAAATTTGTGACGAGGGGCCGAGACAAACTGAAGTGGCCAAAGCAACACCCACAATGAACGTCTTCAAGTCAAAAAAGATATTTCAATCTTTGCCGAACGCAATTTAAATTTAATTTTTTGACCATAGTTTTTTTTTGCGGTTCATTTCGCTGTCAACATTTGACAGCAATTAAATTTAACTACAATAACAATTAAAATTGCCGCTCGGTGTTTGTTGGCTGCAAAAACTTGAGGAGTGCGTTGATAAAAACACAGCCAAGCGGTGACACAATAATTATGACAGGCAAATTTCCGTCGTTCCGTCAACATTTTATAACTCGCTGTTGGTTTTTTAAGGTAAAGTGTGAAACTTTGCACTCAGCCGCCGAGTCAAATTTTGCACCTGACTGCCTCTTCTAAATGATGTTCTGCTCAATTTAGTGTAAGTTTTTTGCAGTCTGCCGCCATTTGTGCTTCCACCACCTGCCAGTGCGCTGTTCTTCTTCTTCTTCCAGATGCGCCCAGTTGCTGTGCAGCCCCTTTGATGTATTCTTAATTGTTAGTTAATTGAAAGCCAAAGCAGCCCTTGCAACAATGCACTAATGACACCCTTTTCCACTTCTCCACTTTTACACATTTCCAGATTCAGATTTTCACACAAGTCAGACGCATTTTCAGTGCACTTGGAGCAGTGCTGTTCCCTGTTTGCGTTTTTCAAATCATGAAAGAAAAAAGCAAAGAATTGAATTATGCGCTTGCAGCATAATTGCAACTAAAACAATAAAATTTTGAATTTATAATGTTGCTGTTGTCTATTTTAAGTTGGTGGGGTTCCTGCGGCTCCTTATTTCACCAACTTAAGTGGCATCAACAAGTTGACTAAGTTCCCATTGGCATAATTTAGTTGTATGCATGCAACATGCAATATTTAATTTTGTTGTTGTTGTTTAGTTTTGTTGTTGTTGTTTCTGTGTTGTGTTCTGTTGTTGGGCGTGCAAAATTTTTCGTGCGAAAATTGACTAAAGTTCTCATAGACAAACAGAGAACAGCTGTGATTTAGGAGCGCAAACAGCTGTTCTTGGCGTGCGAAAACCAATTGGACGGACTACTTTTTTGTGTGAATAAAACGAATAAAACGCTACACTGTTACTAACGCAAATAGAATTATTATTGCTCTACTAAATTGGATCTAAGATATTTTATGAGGTAAATGGGTAAACATTTGAGTAGATCAAAAGTGATCTGGTCAATTGCAGAAAAAATTTGCTAACAAAGCATGACAGATGGGGTCGCTAAGGACTTTGAAAAATTCAATTATAAAAAAATCGGATATTAACACATTTATCTAAAAAAGTAAGAGCGCTTCCAAGGTTGTTGTGAAGACCACGAAAAACCCTGAACCGATTGGTTTTTATTGGCCTTTTGACTTCAGACTTGGTGAAAGTACTCTTAGTGAAAAATTATTTGAAACTTGTTTTTTTCGAAAATAAAAATTGACGGGGTCAACTATGAGTTAAGAGTTTTTATAGGAAAAAATGACTTAATGCGCCACTTGACTTCAAACCATTCCTCCCACTACGTTCATACACGACAATAAACTTGCCGATCAGCTAAATAAGTTAAAACTAATCAGCTGTTGAAAACCACGGTCACCTTAAACATCAACCTCGCGCTTAGCACAGACATCAACCTTTGCCAACCAACCTGCAGTGAGCGCGGCAAAACTAAACGTCAAAGGAAATGTTCAATTAAACTCATTCACCACACAATGTTCATTATCATCGATCAATGCGGCTAATCAATTACATTGAAAGCCATTAAGATCAGTCAATCAATATGTGGCTGGCCAATTGTAATGAAGCAATAAATGCTAATGAGCGACGCTAAAGATTTGCGCTGAAACCAGCTGGCGAAACCATTTGGTTCGGTGTCAGCAGTCGGCGAGTATAAAGTGGCCGCAAGTGCAAATTTCACTTGGGCAACATTAATTAGTTTTCTGGTTTTGTTGTTTGGTTTAAAATGAAATAATTAACGCCAACTTGAAAATGCTTTAATGACATTTTTATTAAAACGCAGCGCTGACAGGTGCAATTTATGCGACGAGCATTTTTAAACACACAGCTGCAGCACATTAGGCGGTGCAGTGTGTTGCACGTAGTCGACTGACTGCTAAAAAACTGCTTGTTTATATTAAAATAAAAAAAAGACTTAAGAAAGAAAATGAGAAAGAGATAAGTTTGCAGACTAACGAGCACACGCGCATAATAAATGCGGCTGCGGCTGTGGTGGCGGCGGCTGCTTTTGCGTAATAAAACCGCAAAAGGCTTGCGGACCATTTGCACCACACACACACACACAAACACACACACACATACTTGGCAGCAACCCTTTATAGACAGCAGCACCTGCCAAATTGCCAAAACTTGCAGCTTCGTCTTTTTCGATGTGGTGACTGCTTTGTGCAGCCAACACTACGCGTACCAAAGCAGCTGAGGCAACGAAGGAAACAGCGCGTGGCATCTGATGCTGTTGGCAGCATCCAACATAAAGTGTGGCAAGTATGAATGTCGAAAAAGTCAGTTGTACGTTTTATGAAAAGCGAAAGCCAACACCACAGCACTTAGGCTCAAATAACCAAAGACTTAAACGACAAACTTGCAGTTTTGTCTGGCATATTCAATGTTACACATGTGAGCAGTAGTTGAAAGACACTGAAAGCATTATGAGACTCTGAAAGTACTCTTTGATAAAGACGCTGCATTAAATTATTATTTTCCATACTTAGTTGGTTTATTTTTGCTCAAATTGTCGTCTAATTTGCGGTCTCTAGCAGACTTTTCTCACCCATAGAGTCGAGTAGCTACTGTAGGGAAGCAATTTCAGTTGCCAACAAACCAAGCAGCAGAAGACAAGTGTCTGCTTGTACAGCCAGCTCAGTGTATCATAAGAATAATTTCATGCCCTCGGCTCTTGTGTCTGCGCCGCATCAGAGCTGATTCTTCCTCTTCTCTGATTCTAGTATCAAATTCTTATTACGCCGGCTTATCGTGTGAACTAATCTGGAAATGCTAAATTGAGCCGCTCGCTTGAGTGAGGCTGCCGTGCAGCGAGCGAGTGTCTGTGCGCTGTCTGTCCCTAGGACAGACACAAGCAAATTGAAGCCAAAGAATATCGTACTGTGTTTGTCTTGTATGCTTCCAAGGAAGGCAACGCTGGTGGTGGAAGTTTCTTATAAGAGAAACTAAAGTAAAATCTAGAAATTAAGGAGAAGGGTTCCCAGTTCTAATACGAAACGACGCGACGCAAACGTTCACTCGCGTATCAAATGGTATCATAAGGCAACATCACAAATTTCTCATAGTTATGAGGCACATGAAACCGACGGAGAAAAACACAATAATAAGCTGGTCGCTGGCAGCCGGCACATGCAAAGTCTGCGACATGCAACTTGCACTTGCTGCCAAGACGCTGCGACAACAGGTGATGGTGGCACCCTTTGTTGGCGCAACAAACGACAGCGAACTGAATGAGTTGTTTGCTTGTTCGTAGTCGTTCGTAGCTGCTCACTTCCTTCCGTCTTTCCGGTGGACGCGATAAAATTGAAACAAATTAAAAATTCAATTCGAAAGGTTAATTTCTTATTCCGCTGTCGCAACGTTGTCGCGCCGACAATAAAGTGGAGAAAATAGTGCTGTGGCTGCCAATGTGTAGGTAGGCAACAATAAAGTTGTGTAGGATGTAAGGAAGTCAGCCAGCACACACTGCTGCGGGTTCGCTTAGAGGAAGCGGCAATTAATGACTCATCGTCGCTTTGTCGGGCGTTGTAATGTAATGTTGTGCATAATTTGCTTGAGGTGAAATACAAATTTTGCGGTCGAAGAAATGTCTGGGCGAAACGGAAAATGTTGTTTAAGAAAAATGTGCCTTTAATGAAAATTTGGGTTTTCATGTTTTCAAAATGTGTTTAGAACATTTTTTTGATGGATGAAGATAACGAAATGAGAAGAAAAAGTTGAATAACATTTTGTTATAATGAAAAGAGTTTAAATGCAAACAAATGATTGTTTTGGAAATGAAAGTATAAATTAAGGATTCATAATATGAAACTGTTAAAAACCGAATTGAAATAACATTGCAGTGTAGATACTTTACTCTTTCCTTCTTTTGTTGTCAGAGTGGATTAATTTGTGATCCAAGTGTGTCTTTCGCTCAGATCCCGTGCTCTTTATTTAACATTATCCTATGGCTTAAGCCAGAGATTTAGATTCAAAAGATGGAGATTGGTCCAGAACAGAGCACGGCTTCAGTGCCTCTGCTCTAACTCCTATATTGAATCAGTTCAGCTACGACCATTCAGGCAAAGGTGCAAGCAATACTTACTTACTTACTGTAGCGAGAGCCGGACTGCGTTTAGGGCCTTGGAAAGCCCTCCAACCAGACAGTGGTCACATTCCGGCTGAGTTATGTCAGCAGATATAATAGCCCGACGCTTTCTTGGGCCTCGAAATGCGCGTAGGAATTGTGGGTAACGTGACCTCTAGCTTCGTAGCTAAAAAGGGCTCTCAGTCTGCATTAACTGGCCCTAAGTCTGTTCTGCCTTTCCCATCTGCGGCTATCAAAGCCACTGTTAACAAATGGGCCGCTTAAACCCAGAAGCGAGTATGACAGGACAAGAGCGGCTGCAGTTGGACGATGCTTATGCTTTGCGTCATCTCTTAAGGCAGTTTAAGAGACCGTAGGCAGATTGCACTGCACAACAAAATAATTTTTTTTTTTGTGATTTAAGTGCCAACTTTGATTATGTACGAAAAAACACTTATACACATTTTCAGTTTTGGCTTAATTCTAGCGTTCAAGTTAATTTCTGAGCTTTGATGTATTCAGAGATGTATAGTAGAATTTTATGGCGAATATTTTCGTGGTACATTTTTTCCTTAAATGGTCCTGTTTTACAGGACATTTTGGGCATTTTAGAAAAAAGGGTCAAATTGACCCATACAAATAGGAGCTACAGGGTTAAAATGCTCCACTAAAATGTTCTTCGTAGTATTTTGCATCAAATTGCTGAACATATCATATACCTAAAATGTGAGGTTACATGGTTTTCGTATGCCGATTCACCATAAGAATGTGCAAAAAGGGGAAAACCGTGACCCCCCTAAACAAAAATTCAGATGTAAACTTTAAAAATGCCGATACACGTATATGTTTTTTTTGGCCCCCTCTACCAGAATCCGTTGTCAGAACCTTGTTATTTTTTTTGTGTTGTACAGTGTTATTGACTATTAAGGTAGGTATAGAACGATAGGGAGGTAGGGAGAACGATAAGATGGCGGACCCGTACGCCCAAATCAGGCTCGAGACGTTTGGCATTGATGTGTTGAAAAGTGGTCGCTTTGGCACCGCAGGATCTACTCAGATTTCTTCGGAGGTCGCGTAGATTTAAATCACATTAATAGAGAGCATTAAGTAGTAGACACATCTTAGTGGACACATTTTAGTTTCTTAGTGCTAAGCTAGCTAGGCTGTTTTGTAGCTTAAGTCTGAACGTAAGCTTAACCAGTGGACCACAAACTTACTTAGCAGCCCAATATAGCTTAGTTAGACTACTGTCAAAAGAAGCTCAAACCAGCCCTAAAACCGTCCTTCAGTGTTTAGATCAGTGTTGCCACTTGAACATTTTTTTCCGACCAAACTTCAAACTAAATCCGACACCAACCGATCAGATTAAAAATTTGCGTTATCTTTAACCATTTTTAAATTACAATTTTATTTTGAAATGAAAAGATATTGACATCACAAAACGGACCCAATTCATTTAAGCAGACCAGCGGACCAAAGTAAGAAAATGTGACCAATTTTGGTGCGAAAAGATCAAAAGTGGCAACTCTGATTTAGGTTCAACTTAAACCCTTGCCTTCATATTCTTCTTTAGCTCAAAATATTCTCTCTTTAGTCTCAAACATAAATTTCCGACTAAAGTTTCAACTTCTTCCCGCACCTTATGTTAATTTTCTTCGAATGGCTCCGCTCGGCAGCAATTTGTTGGCAGCTTTTTCAGGCTTCAGGCTATTTTCGAGTAGACGCCAGCCAACACTTTGCTATCACGTTTGTGCAAATTTTATCTGTTAAGATGTGTAACTTGTAATTAAGTTGACCATAAATCTCACAATAAGTGGTATTGACTCAATTAGCTACAAGTCCATTGTGTCAATTTTTTGCACAACAAAGAACCAAAAGTTCATGTCTTAAGTTTAGTTTTTACATTAAGTCGAAGCGGCTTTTATGTTTCACTCAGCGATCTAACCCATTTTATGCTAATATCTAATTTGCTATATTTTTGCAAAGGCAAACACCATAAATCATTTGCTTAAGTATTTCGCAAGCGTTTCAATGCCTAAAGCTTACCGAACCCGATTGAATGGTTTCACGTAAATTGTAGGAGAAAAGGCTATAATTGAAAAATTATAAACCAAAAACAGCAAAAAAATATGCCAACTTGTGGTATTTTTTGTTGGCCGCTTTTGTTATGTGGAACACGCGAGGTGTGGTCGCGTTTAAAGCACAGATTTATATTAGCAGCAATCAAAATAGATAGCAGCATAGGAAAAGTAAGACACACGTTAAAAAACTGGCAGCAGCCAACTTGTATTTGATCGGGTTGCCAGATATGTCACGCAGCCTGGGTGAGTTGAATTTGAGTGATTGCCGCAGTGCAGATAAGCCACAGTTGGAATTGGAGACCGAGTAGAGTTGTAGTTGGAGTCAAACCAACTGAACTGAGGCGTGTTGCCTTGAAGTCGCGCCCGTAACGAACCGAACCAAACCTTTGTTGTTGGCATTTCTACGTTATGTTTTTTATATAGTTTTCGCATTTTTGATGCACGCATTCTTGCTGACTTGCACACTTTTTTGTTTGACAGTGAAATTGCTAAACAACTACAACAACAAATAACAATGACAATAAAAATTTTGAAAGTACAAAATTTTGGCACGTCACTTCAAGTGCTGACAGCTCATCGTCGTTGGTGTCTTCAAGCAGTGCGCATCAACCTCGTCATTGCAGCCATCAACAAGTTTGCCGATTCGCATGATATCAATTTACAGCGATCGACTTGTGGCGCTTCACTGTGGCTGCTCCTCCCTCTTCGTATCGTTTTTTTTTCTTTTTAGCTAAATTGTATTTTTTATTGGCATTGTTTTTATGGCTGCACGCTTTGTTGCTTCGTCGCTGTGTGGCAAAAGTGTGAAAAATCCAAAGCAATCACTGCCTTTGCTGCATTTGTTACGCTTGAAAGCGTCGCCTGTGAATGGTTCACTCGTCGTTGCACGTCTGCAACGCTCGACGTTATGCTCAATTTAGCAAATGCATTTTTAATAAGCTCAAACGCTTAGCCAGCGCAGACGCGGCCCAGACGAGCGCACACATGCGAATCGTGTTGCGCAACACCCTGTATGCGCAAACATTATGTATTCAAAACGTTTGTTGTAATTGTAACGAGAGCATGTTCGTGGCAATCAAAAAGGGATGCACTACGGCACGTTGTATTTGTAGCTATGCTATGTTTTCTGTCTCAATATTGAATTCAAGTTCGTGTTTGAAGTCTTTCGTTTGCACTGCTTTGATAGTGACTGTTTGTTGTTGCTGCTGCACGATTTTCGTGTTAAGCCGTCTATGTGTGTTCGACTGAAGGTGACAAAATGTTAATGCGCACAATTGATGTTGTTCCAAGCAATTAACAACAAATGGTGTAAATAAATTTCACGCTGGCAGCGACACAGGAAATGTTCAATTAAATGGAAGTGGCAGCGTGCTTACAAATACTCTAAATTAATTAATGGTGCGTGAAATGTGAAGAACGGTGCAAGATCAGACACCTAACATTCGTGTGCGTGTTTGTACATATAAATTTACCATTTTTTTAGTAGAACAGTTTGGCCTGATTCAAGTTTTAAAACTACTAAAGTGCTTGAATGTTCTATGTATTTTTTTAATTTTAACCCTTTCAGTCACAATGTCCAATATATTGGACTACAGCCCATACAATTCATACAGAACGGGTTTATTTTCATGTCAGAAAGGGTTAAAATTTCCAATAATTTTAAAAAGCAACTATATAGTTTTGTTCTGCAGATTTGCTGGGAAAATAATAAATAAAAATATTATTCATTGCAATTTTTATTTATTAAACATTTTCAGTTTTCTGTTGGCGTTTGCAGGTCTTAAAACCCCATTAAACAATTTTATTTCGAGTTAGAGCTGCTCAGCCTCTGGTTTAATGCAGTGGAGTTTTGTTTTTGTTCTTTCCTCCTTAATTTCTTTAATGATAATGATGAAATATTTAGTATGTAATTTTCGATTGGCTGCTTGAGTTAGAACTTTCTTAAATGTATAGGAATGTGTTTGTACATAGAAATTTACAAACACATTATTTCTAGTAGAACAGTTTGGTTTGATTATATGTAGGCTGCCTTTTATATTTTTTTAATAGGGATGGTCTAGTAAGTTTTCGAAAAATCTGAGATTGCCATTGAAAAGTTTGTAACTTTTTCCCATAAACGTGCTTAGAACATTTTGATGTTCAAGCGCTATTTGTGTTGATTACACTGACTTGAAAAGTTCATCTCCGATTTGAGATTTCTGAAGTGAATTATTTCAACAACAGTGCTTCGATCGCCTACATTCCGCATTTGGTGATAAATCACCAACCCTCAAGACAATTTATTACTGGTTTAATGAATTTAAACGTTGTCGCTGTTCGCTCCAGGACGAATTTCGTGAAGGTCGTCCGAAATCGGTCATTGCCCCAGAAACCGTTGATGCTGTGCGTGAACTGATAATGAAAGATCATCATGTGACATACCGTGAGATCGAGGCATCCTTGAGCATTAGTTCCACGGCCATGCATTCGATATTGCATGAACATTTAGCTGTCAGAAAGATTTCTTCTCGTTGGATCCCGCATAATTTGGCAATCGCTCAAAAAAAGGCTCGTGTCGGTTGGCGGAAAGAAATGATAGAAAAATTCGATCGCGGTACTTCAAAAAATGTTTAAAGGATCGTGACAGGTGACAAATCATGGATAGATGCGTATGAGCCCGAAAAAAACAGCAATCGACCGTTTGGGTCTTCCAAGACGAGCCAAATCCAACAGAAGTTGTTCGGGCACGTAGCATATCGAAGAAAATGGTCGCCTGTTTCTTCGATAAAATTGGTCATGTGGCTACTGTGGCGTTACAGCAACGTAGAAAGGTCAATTCTGAGTGGTACACAACAATTTGTTTGACAGAAGTGCTCAATGAAATACGGAAAAACAACCGCCGATGCGGAATCATTCTTCACCAGGATAATGCGCGTTCTCACACATCGAATCGATATTCGATCGACCAAAGCATCGCTTTAATGGGTCAGCCGCCATACAGCTGTGACCTAACACCCAATGATTTCTTTTTATTACCGCACATAAAAAAAATTGTGTGGTCAACGATTTTCATAGCCAGAAGATGCTGCTAAAGCATTCAAAAACCATGTTTTGGAAAAATGCTTTGACAATTGGTTTAAGCGCTTGCAGAAGTGCAGAAATCTTCAAGGAAAATATTTTGAAAAGCAATAAAACCATTTTTAATGATAACAAAGTTCATTTTCATCCTTTTTGAAAAAATATAAAAGGCAACCCTCGTATATTTTTTTTAATGTTTAAATATCAAAAAATGTTTAAGAGCAGCTATTGAGTTTGGTGTTGCAGATTTGTGAAACACTTATTAAAAAATTTTATTAATTATTTAATAATAAAATTTAAAATATTATATTAATTATTAAAAAATAAAATTAATAATATTATTTAATTTTCAAAACATTTTCCCCTTTTAGTGGGCGTTTGTAGGTGTAAACACTTAATAAAAAAATTGTATTTGCTTTGCAAATAAATATTCAGAACCTCAAAACAACAAATGAACATAAGAAACTAGAGCAACTTACAAATTATATGCGGCACCAGTGTTGTTTGATTGAAGTTGATTGTTATTGTGTGTTATTGCTCGTTGAAAATTTATACATCAATAGTTGAATGCCGCAGTTGGTAGCAAGCAATGACCGCGGGCCAGAGATAACAATGTGTGTGGCAAAATGGTTCGATGTTGTTGGGCTATGAAATCGGTGGCAGCGCACCTGCACTGCTGGCATTGCAAAATTCTGTGGTATGTTAAGCATTAGCTGGAGGTTGTCTTAGTGATTTTGTTGTATCTTGTTTTGCATTATTTTTGGTAACCATGAAATTGCATGAATTACTATGGGCCAGGCAAAGGAATTTGCTATGGTATGCTGAGGAAATGAAGTATTGCTGAGTTTTTGGAAATTTGTTTTAATGTTGCAAGCACTGAATTGGCACAAGGTTGTGCTAAATAATGCAGACAAATAATGGATTATTACTAGTAAATAATATATTATAATTATAGATAAAACTTGTAGGTTAATGTTAAAGCATTAGACAGCAGAAGGGTCGAACTTATGGGGCATTGAAAATAGATAAAATTGTTTTAATTTAAAAAGAATTCAGTCGAGTAAAGATTTCTCAAATATTCTCAATTATTTGTGTTCTTTGATTTATTTGTTCTAATATAAAATCTTCCCAAGTTTTCCCCACATGCAACGGAAATGTTCTCAAACCTATTTTTAACTCATAAACTAATCACTCAAAATTCAAAAAGTGCTCCAAATTGTTATAAATTGTTGACAGCTAATAGCAACGGAAATTGCATCCCATTAACACTGAGCGGAAAATGCCTTCAACAAAGGCACAGAAAAAGGTTCAACTAATTGTTGAGGTAAAAATCAATTAGCACGTGACATGCAGGAATGCCCAAAACAAAAGGCCTCATTATTTGTTTTAATGGCAGCAACAATTTCAAAAAACCGGAAACAGATTTTCCAGCAAATCAGCTCAACTAATCTTTGCTCTGCAGTTAATCTCTTTGAAAGCATTTCTCATCATGGCAAGTACCGTTGAAAGCTTCAATGACTATTAAAGGGCTTGAAATTTTGGGTTTTAAGAACTCATCCGCTCAGCGCCGACTGTGTGCGGTGACGGCGTGTGGTCGCTGCGGGCTGTGTGCCATATAACACCCACATCTGTCGGTGCCAGCAGCAAGCAACTTTGTGAACTTTTTCCAACTGCAACCCAACGATTTGTGGCCACAAATTTTGACCGCCAACATCACAACAAATGTCATTTAAGTGTTGAGTCGATTTTTCAATGTGTTTACTCGCACCTTAACCCGGAACAGCAACAAAAGTTGGAAACAAGTGACGCCACATTATGCATAACAAAAAAGAAGAGGAAGCACAAGATATGAAAAAGAAGCCAAAGAAGCCAAAGAGGCCTAGTGACGTTGACAAAACATCACAAAGTTGTGGAATTTCAATTTCTCATTTTCCACGCATTAGCCGCGGCCTTAAATCAAGTTCGGGTAATTGTAGCCGCCGCTGTGCTGCAAAGTAAAAAAAAGGGCTTAAAGGCTTAGGCACACATACATAAATACATACATACATATATCAATTCATATATATACCTCAAGCAGGCATTGCTCTCAGCGATTGCATAGTCCGAATGCCTGGCAACGATTAATCATTTTCCCCACTCACACTATGCTTGATTTTTTTCCTAGATTACATACCTATACACCTAATATTTTGTATATACACACATATGTACATATATGCATTTATCTAGGAGTATGGCTAATATTTTTTTGGTGGGTTAATTTATGGCCGCAGCCAAGTAATGCGGTCAGCAAAAGCAGTCAGCGAGAGTGTTATGAAAGTAATCAAGCGGAACATTAGAAGATGGTGTTGTTGTATATGTGCTTGTTTTTGTTGTTTATGGAATTTTGATTTACGCACAGTAATGTTTCCTTTCTTTGTGGCATGTTTTTTGGTTGTAGCCGCAAACAAACACCGAGTCGCTTGGAGTCGCTTGCAATGTGTAAGAAATGCTGCGCGTGTTGCTGGCGCTGCTGGATGTTGCGGCGCTGTTGTCGTTAGAGCTGCTGGTGGTTTTAGTGCGGCTTAGGGTTTTATGGTTTAATGCAGTGAAGATTTGTTTTTGTTCTTTGCTTCTTAATTTCTCTAATGAGTTAAAGTTCCAGTAGCTTCAAATAGTAATTTTTGATTGACTGCATGAGTTAGAACTTTTTTAAATGTGTTGGTGGAATTTTGTTTTTAAATTAGTAGAATTAGTAAAATAACTGTTAAAAATGTTTGGAAAGGGCGGTTGTTAGGGAGAGAATTTTTAATTTAGTAAAAATTTCAAATTTTACTTTAAGTATTTCATTGAATGTTAATTTTAATTTAATTTAAAATCAATTAAATCAATTCAAAAAATGTTATAACATTCAAATGTTGGAAATTTACATTTAATTTAATAACGAAATTCGCATTCAGAAATTGTTTTAATGTTTCATTTAGCACAAATTTCAAATTAAAATTTGAGTATTTCATTAATATTTAATTTTAATTTCATTAAAAAAATCAAATCAATTCAAAAAATGTTGTTACATTCAAATGTTGGAAAATTAAATTCAATTGAATTGTAAATTTTTTCAAATGTTGGAAAATTACATTTAATTTAATAGCAATTTGTTTTAAATTAAAACAATTAATTGAAGGTAAAATATTTTAAGTTAATTTTAATTTAATTTATAAAATCTAATTAATTAAAAAACGAGTACAAATTTCAAATTTTAGTTCGAGTATTTTATTGCAGTTTAATTTTAACTTATTTCATAAAAAATCAAATCAATTAAAAAAACTTTTCAAAATTTTTCAGTAATCGTTTTAGTTTTAATATTTTTTAAGAAATTTAAATTAGAGATTTGAGAGATTTGATTTGATTTTTAGAAGTTTGAAATCAATTGTCAATATTCAATTCTATAACAAAATTTTTATTCAGCAATTGTATTCATTTTTAAATTTTGTTGAAGTTTTTTTTTTTAAATATTTACATTCAAGTTTAATTTAATTGAAAAATCATTTCAACAAACAAAATTGCAATTATTTGAAATGTTGGAAAAATACATTAATTTAATAGCAAAGTTCGAATTCATCAATTGTTTTAAAAAAATTGAAAATATTTACAATTAATTTTAATTTAATTTGAAAAATCAAATATGTAAATTATAAAATCAACCAACTTAAATGTTGGAAAATGAAATTAAATTTAATAACAAAATTCTTACTCAGCAATATTTTTAGTTTTTAAACTTTTTAATGAAATTTAAGCTAAAATATTTACATTTATTTTGATTTATTTTCAAAAATCAAATCAATTAAAAAAATCCAACCAATTTTAAGGTTGGAAAATGCAATTCAATGCAACAGCAAAATTTATATTCCGAAATTGTTTTAGTTTTTATTGTTTTTAAATGAATTTAAAGTAAAATATTTATATTTAAAATCTTAAATCATCCAATCAAATTTAAAATATGTCTTTGACAATTTCTCCATTCTTAGTTATCGTCACAAATCAATCGTTCGTTGTGATTGTACTTAGACAAATTTCACTAAGTATGTACTCAATTTTTTAACTTTAGATTTTAATGCACAAAATGTAAAACGTATGTAAAGAGTCAAAGCTTGAAGAGCTCCGCTCCGGTCAGGTGAGTTGGTCACTACTCTAGTAGCGATCAGATTGGGATGAACAAATTACAGTTTGCCGTTTTCATTTTTGATGAGGAAAAAGCGATGCTATCTAAGAGATCTGTTTTGTTTCTTCATGGGCCCAGCTTCCAAGAAGAATTTCATTATAGCTTCTAAAACTCTCGACTATCAAATTGACATCTATTATGACTTAAAAATTACTTGATACTCGAAGCCAGGCAGTCCCCAGCCGTAAACGACTACTTAAAAATCTAAATCTAAAGACTCTGTCTTGTAGTATCACAAAGTGTTTAAATAGTTTATGTATGTCTTTAGTCGTTTACGGCTGGGGGCTGCCTGGCTTCGAGAATCTTATTCTCTCTTCGTATACACCAATCTCCATACCTTCCCATCCGTGCACAAGGTTTCATGTATTGGTTTATCGGATATTCTTTTCTTTTTGCTCCAAATTTATTTTGCTAAGTTCGGTCTTAATATCTCTGTGATTCACATCATTGTCCTCACATAAACTTGTTTGCTGCTGAAAAACTCGTTGAATATAAATAAAAAAACTAACAACATTTAATCGACATCAAGATTTATTTGAACTCCATTAAATACAAAGAAAGAAGTCATGCAAAGAATTGTTAAATGTTTACATTTAATTTTACAAAATAAAAAATACACAACTGAACTAAAAATCAGTCACTACACATATTCCCACTGTCCACTCCTACTCTCTTCTTCACATTCAGTGCCTGATTAACCGATTGAATTGCATACTTGATGCTAAAATTACACCACCAACAACCGCTTTATGATTAAGTAATACAACTAATTTCACCATCTCTAATGTTATGTAATTGGCGTTGGCCCGCTTCAAGCTGCTTTGAAACATATTATATGCAATTAAAGTAGCCAGCGGAAGTTCAAGTATCAGTTACGTAGTTAGGCGCACAAGCCATCAATAGGCGTGGATTGACTATAACAGCAAACCAATAAGAACCGTCACAGCGCCGTTGAAGAAGTTGCAAACAACCAACAGCGACAACGACAACGACAACAACAGCCACAGCAACAATTGCTGGCGTCAACAGAACGCCGCAATGCGATTAGTTTTAATCAAAAACGGAAATTGTATTATGACAACGCTGACAATCGGAAGTGCTGGCATTGAAATTGTTTCCGTCTTAGTATGCGAGAAAAGTCGGGGATATATTTAAATATAGAAAAAGCTAAAAATAAAAAAAAACAATAAATGTGTAGTAGAAAAATCACAAAATCTATTGTCAGTTGAAGTGAGATGACCTAAAGTGAAGGCAAGGCAAGTTGCGCGCTTGAGTCTTTTGTGTTGAGCGCAAAGTAAAAATCGTTGTCTCTGTTGTTTTCATTGTCAGCAACACTTTCTAGGCGCATAATTTGAAAATTGTATGAAATTGGAATTTTAATTGCTGGGTTTTTATGCCAAAACAAGAAGATTGACACACACCTAAATAAAAATTTGGAAATATGGAACTTTCTGCAGGTATCGAATAGAAAAAGATGATGGCAGAAAGTTGCTGCAAAATTTATCAAAGCTTGTTGTTTTGTTGCTGTGCTTAATAAATGGGGAAGAGAAATTAATTTTATTTGCCTTCAGCAACCAAATAAATAAATAAGCGAAAATGAAAAAAAATAAAACAGCGGCACCAAAAAATGTTGGATTTTTTTTTGGTTTCAATTCAAATCAACATTTGCCCTGCAGCGTGTAGGTGTGAGAATCATTCAACATGACAGCTATGAAAAATTTGAAAACACCACCAAAGCAAAGAAAAAAGATCAATAGAACTTCATGTGTAGCTGGAGCGCAAACAATCAACGTTTGGTAAGCAAGTGAACTCAAGTGGCTGTGCGCACAAACATAGAGAATAAAAAAACAAAACAAAAATCGCACACAAAGGAGCCAAACAAAAGCGTAAACTGCTGTGGGCACGTGCCAGGTAGTCGGTAGAAGATGCCAGAATTGGCTGAAAACAAAAACAACAAATACGTGCATGCGGTAAAAAAGATTAAAATTTTTAAGCAAACCAAAATTCAGCAGCTGGAAAAACACAACCAACGACAACGCAGCTAAATGCGGACAATGCAATTTATTTGGCTTAAACTGATTACAGTTGAAGTTTGTATGGCAGCTGCTGCTGTTTGGCTTAAATAAAGCATTAACTGTTGCTGCTACTAACGGTGGGCAGCTAAGCTTAAGTGTTCGACGTGTTGAAGGCAGCTTTAATCTTCAAGTTAGCAGCTTGAATGCATTGAGTTAGGTTTTATTTTTGTTTGATAAATGTTTGACTGGGTTTTGTTGAAAGAGTTTAGCATGCGCCGAACATACATCAAGTTGAATTGCTACAATATAGAAGCTACTTTTTGCTACTTCAAAACATATCTCAACGTACAGTTAAGCAGATGGGTTTTTTTTAGACGTGGAAAGCATTGAAAGTCTGTTTGTGGGACTTTAAACTACTGAAACTGCGCCCTATTGTCGCTTGTTTGTTCTGGATTCACTGTCAATTTGGTCCAGGAAGCGGACAAAGATTATAGTTTAAGCGTTTTTGAGAAGCCAGTCATTGGTGGCCACTTATAGCTCAGCCCGTGATTCCAAAGAACCCTACCCCGTAGTCACTGAGTTTCACTGATTGAATCACTGATGTGTTTACATGGGTCTGGGCAAACATTTGTTGGTTGTAATTTAACTTTAAATATACTTCTAATCGAGATTGTTTCTCTAAAAACTATTCACAGGGGACAAATCTCACTTGTCCTTCAGATCGAAGATCTCAATTGAGTTGAGTGGTGAGGTCCCTCAAGATGAGCCTTTTAAATCAAAACTAAAGACATTTCCAAGCATTTAAATCACAGGAGACAAATCTCACTTATCCTTGAGACCAAAGATAAATCACAAATATCTGTTTGGGTCTCTTAAAATGAGCCATTTCACTTAAAACTAAGGACATTTCAAAAGCATTTTAATCACAAGAGACAAATTTTACTTGTTTCTGAAACCGAAGATAAATCACAGTAGAGAGGTTTGGTCTCTCAAGCTGAGCCTTTTCAATCAAAACTTAGGACATTTCAAAAGCATTTAAATCACAAGAGACAAATTTTATATTTTTCTGAAACCGAATATAACCCACAGATGACTGTTTGAGTCTCTTAAGATGAGCCATTTCAATCAAAACTGTGGACATTCCAAAAGCATTTATATCACAGTAGATACATTTTATTTGTTTCTGAAACCGAAGATAAAACACAGTTGAGAGGTTGGGTCTCTCAAGATGATCCAATACAATCAAAACTGAGGACATTCCACAAGCATTTAAATCACAGGAGACAAATCTCTTTAGTTCCTGAGAGCGAAGATAAATCACAGATGACTGTTTGAGTCTCTCAAGCTGAGCCATTTCAATCAAAACTTAGGACATTCCACAAGCATTTAAATCACAGTAGACAAATCTCTTTTGTTTCTGAAACCAAAGATAAATCACAGTTGAGAGGTTGGGTCTCTCAAGTTGATCCAATACAATCCAAATTATTTTGCAAGTAATTTTAAAAGAAAAAAATGCTGATCTATGTTTGCCCAAACCAAACTCAAAGCATAGCAAACATGTTTTAAGGGTAACGCATAACGGGCAATGAATGGTTTGGTAGATAACTGACAACTGTTTTACAGCTCTTTTGTTTTTGTTTTGTGTAATGCTGCGGCGTGCTGTCTCGCATTTATCTGCCTTTCCATGTGATAAATAAATGTACATGTGCCGTAGTACATAAAATGTTTTCATGATGTATCACACAGCTCAGAACTCAACTCAACTCAGCTCATCGCTTTTGCGGCAGTGTAACTTTGCAATTAGTGCTAAAACCAACTGTGCTTAGTTCTACTTCTTGACTTTGCTACACCGCTACAACTACTTGAAGCTTCGTTAACGTGTCCAAAACGGTACCCGACCATCGAGATCATTGTGCCTTAGCAGCTGTTGGTATCGAATTAAAACTACTTCAAAGCAGCAAAGCAGCGGCATTGTAATGACACCAACACCAACACCAACTCAAACTCCATCTTCACCATTACGTATCTTGTAGATTGTCATAAAATTGAAGTAATAAATCTTGAGAATTTCTGCGCTTTTTTTGGTTTTTTGTTCACTTGGCGCTGTGGCGGCTTGAAGTTTTTGTCATAGCAGACGGCCGGCATGTAAAAAGCCACAAAGCATGCCGTGGCCGCTGGAGGTGTTTGCCGCTTGTAGGTGGCAGCCATGGCACGTTGAAGCCATAAAAGTGACGCACCAAAAGCAACTGAAAAAAATGTATAAAAAATAAATAAAAAATATAAAAAAATTTATATTAAGAAAATTAACGAAAACCAAACTGAAGAAAGCCCAACGAATAAAGCAGCAGCGTAGCAAAGTAAAAATTCTGTCTGAAAGCGCACCGAAAGATAAAAAGAGGCAGCTGGCTGTGAGCCACAGAGGAGCCCGCAATGAAATTAAAATTATATGTTTTAGTTGGCATTAAAAAAAAAAGAACTCCACTGCGTCCAAATTGTTGGAAGCTGAGACCAAATTGAGCTGCAGCGGTGCGCGGAGCGAATGGCACAGTAGCCACAGCAGAAAGTCGACGCCGTAGACAAAATAGTGAGAGCCACAGTCAAACGGGTTTATTGGCCTCGGTTTCAAAGGCTTCGAAATAGCCGCAGCAGCATAGAATCATATAAAATGGCAATAAAAATAGCAAAACAAAGAATCAACAAAGAATCAACCGACGAATGACGCAGTTTGATGTTTACATTTGAACGAGTCTGCAGCTGCATTCGCACGCACTGGCAACTGACAGTTTTGGTTTGAATTCGTGGACTTTTGGCCATACGTCAAAAATGCTCATTCCGCACATTTCACATGTTGTGCGTCAACACTCTCGTTAGACAGTCGCCACTTAAATTGACATTATGTGACAGCGCGATTGCTTTGAATTTCATTTAGTTATTCTTGAGACTAGTTGGGCAAATTTCTGTTGTGCCTTCTAATGAGAATTTAATTTTACACGCTCTCGTGTGATTTATAGTGTTTGCTGGAAGCTCGGAATAAATGTGGGAAGTTGCAAGTTGCGGTCGCTGCGGTTTTAACTGATTTTGGTTTTTTTTCTTTTTGCTTAATTTAAATGACATTGCAGACCGCTTTGGTCTGGTTTTACTACGCTGTGAGTCATTGCCATTTGCTTGTGTTGCCAAAAATAAATGGAAAAAAATTCACTTTGTACTTTAAGTTGTTTAATTGTTTGCGCTGTTATCTTAGTCTGGTGTGAGCAAACCGGAAATGTTGCTGCACAATGCAATTTCGTTCTGGTGAAATGATTTTTATTATTTTGTGTATGTATGTGTGTGTGTCTGTGTTTTGGCTTCTTTGGAGGTATATTTTTTTGTGGCTGGTTTTTGCCTGAAAAATTAAAACTAATGCAATTTGTTGCAGTTCGTTGCTGCAGTCTTTTATTTCATGAACTCAAAAGCAAAGGTTGCGGTTAATTAAAATATAATAATTTTGCAGCATTTTATATTTTATTAATGCTAAATGCTTTTTTTACTTTCAGGTATGTTTTAGTTTGCATTACAAATATTGTTATCACCATGGAAATTGTAAGTAACGATTTTAAGTTTACAAAAATTTAGTAACTTATTAACTATGGACATTTTTCATCATCATTAAATGTTAATTGAATAGAATTATGGCTCGGAATTACGAATAGGCAGTTTAGTAACGCTTCGATAGTTCAGTATGAAGTACAGAGGTCGTGGGTTCGATGCCCAGTTTTCCAAAATTTTGAAATTTTGGAAGTGTTTCTAACATTCTGTCAGTCATTTCTCAGTCAAATCGTTTAATTTAAAAGAAGTAATTCCTCTCCATAAAGTGGATGAAACAGAACTTGAATTACGGTTAAGGATAACGAATAAGCGGTTTAGTAACGCATTGATAGTTCAGTATGAAGTGTAGCGGTCGTGGGTTCAATTCCCACTTTTTCGAAATTTCCAATTTTTCTTTTGTCTATATGTTTCTAACATTTTCTCAGCGTTTCTCAGAAAAAGCGTTAAACTTCACACACGTAATTCCACATCATGAACTGGATGAAACAGAACTTGAATAATTCTATGGCTACGGAATTATGAATAGGCGGTTTAGTAAGGTTTCGGTAGTTCAGTATGAAGTGCAGAGGTCGTGTGTTTGATTCTCACTTTTACAAAACTTTGAAATTTTTTCTTCTATCTAAGTGTTTCCAACATTGTATCAGCATTTTTCAGTCAAATCAGTCAAAACTTGGGACAAGTTATTTTCATATAGCGGATGAAATAGAACTTGAATAGAATTACTGCTTGCCACCAGCATAACGTGCAGGGGTCGTGGCTTCGAGTACCGATTTTACAAAATTTCCAATTTTTCTTTTACATAATTCTTCCTAATATTCTATCAGAACTTCTCAGTCAAATCAAGTTAAAGGATTTGACTAGTACAAGTAATTCCATTTCATATAGTGGATGAACAGCACCTAGCAGATCATTTTGAGTAGTCGTAGAAATGCAACAACAACATCAACAGCAGTACAAACTAATGGCAAATTACGTTGCGCCTATCAAAGACACAAACCCTCTCGGTATTCACCTCCTATCAGCAAGCAATTCACGGAGGGCGCTCATGTAACTCAGTCAAACAACGTTCACAATACATATCTGTTCTATACTTTTCCATTAAACTTAAGGATTTATTTAGCATAGTTAGAATTATCCGATTTAGGTATTTCGTTCATTAATTTGTTGCCATTTTGAAGTTGATTTCTTTGTGCTCTTGCTTTGTATTCTTTGTTGTGTGTAGATCTTTCTTTCTTATAGAAACCCTTGTCCCTATTGAGAAAAATCTGGGGCAGTCTCTTGAGTCAAACTTTTCACCAGCAATATCATTCGCCATAGAAAGGAATAGGTTGCAATCACTTCTTGTAAGACTATACTTCACTAAACCAACCAACCAATCATACTTCACAGGATCATTTCTGCAGTCAGTCTTCATTTACTTTCTTTGCAAATTGATTGTCTAGTCTTGACTATAAAGTGGATGCATTAGAACTTCCAACTTAGTTACTTAAGTTGCCAAAGCTTCTGGCAAATCACTATCGATGTGTGTGGCCTGGCGTTGTCTTCATGGAACACAACTTTTCTCTCCTATTGGTCAACGTTGGCTGCTTCTGGGCGATTGCTTCCTTCAGATGTTTCAATTTCTGACATTTCTTATCTGGTCTAACAGTTTGTTCGTAGGGAATCAGCTCATTGTAGATGAATCTCTGATAATCCCATCAAACATACAGACAAACTTTCCTGTCCATCAATTCTGGATTGGACAACGTCGGCGCCGACTCAATGCGATTCGAACAAAACCGTCTTTGCTTGACGTTGTCCTAAGTGTTCCACCATCCGTAACCAGTCACCATTTGCTTCAGAAACGGGTCGATTTTGTTGTGATTTAGCAGTAATTCATAGCTGGAAATTCAGTCCATGTGGCACCCATACATTGTGCTTCTTTTTCTATCCATCTTTATTAAAGTGCTTCCAACCGGTTTTAGCTGCTCTCAATCAAAACAAAGCTTACACGACTCTCTGAATCGTCGTCAATTGTCCTGATTTTCCAGAGAGTCTTCGAAAGAGTGGTGGAACTTTAACATCAAACTTACCGAAATTGAATAGACGAAACCAAAATATTGCATGATGGGCTGTTTTAGTATTGAAACCATGAACACTATTCACTTTATAGTTGGCTTTTTTTGAAGAAAAACTGGAAAATATAGCATAACTATTTTTTGTTTGGTGGTGTACGTTTTTGGGCAAAACTATTACAAAACTGTCTGAAAAGTTTTTTTAGTATGAAACCTTATCTTTCTAATGGCAACTAGCTTCACCCCATGGCACTTATGCGACGCAAGTTATTAATTGGAAAAAATAATAAATCACATTTTACGATTTATCTTTTAGATATAAATAAATTTTATTTGACTGCATAAATTTAAAGTTCGACATTAAATAAAATCATTTGACCGCATAAATTTAAAGTTCAGCATTAAATTCGGAGCTTTTCATTCTTATCGCTGCTTTTGTGATGTTCGAGTGGTGACTTCTACCGAGCAAATATCAAGTGGAGAGCCCCAAGTGTTATTGATCTAATGGCAAATATGCTAATTTGGCTTTCCGGCGGTACTAACGGCTATGAAAAATGAACTCTCAACTTATTCTAGATGCATAATTCATCATAGCACAGTTTGTGGGGCATTCCATGATAAGACGATCATTAATCACTCGTAACTTGAGATATCAATTAGAAGAAAGCGTACGGCATAGCTGATTAATAGTGAACGGTACTTTAAGCCAACTTGTGGTCAACACAAATAGATATTGGAAATAGTTCTACCAAAGAAACACAACTAGAAGCACATTAGCGGCATATGACAAAGTTTGGTCTGGTTTTGTTGACTTTAGGCACAGTTTCAAATAACCCAAAAGTATGTGTGACAATGTGTCACACAAATTGGCTCAACTGTATACAGTTGAGAGCAATGCAAACGTGTGCTCTGCACACGACACGCACCAATGTGTCAAAGTGTGACAGTCACGTGTGGATTGCCGTTGCTCAGCGTAAACTTACAACAATACGCAAACAATTTCTGCAATCAGTGCTGACCGTTTTCGCCACAAAACAGTCACAGTTGGCACAATTTTTCAGTTCATTCAATGAATGAATTTTTAATATAAAATAATCATACAATGACTTAGTTGTGCTTTGTCAGTGCATTGTGACATAAATTTTTATGTCACGCAATGCATTTGAAGCGCATTATAAATCAAAACAACAGCAACTACCGTTGCAATGTTTAATGAATACATTGCTACAAAAACAAATAAAAGAGCGCAACTACTTAAGAAAAACACGTTGACCGCAAGTTGATGGCAGTGATGCGGCATTCGAATGGCATTTCGATTGGCGCACAAATAATTAATTCATTTGATTTGCCACTGCAATAAAAACAACAACAATAACTGCCATAACATTTACAATAAAAATCCCAACAATAATAGCAACAACATTTGCTCGAGAACGGCGCATGCAAGGCGCACGCGCCAAACCGGTCGCCGACGAGCTGCACCCAGCGCAGATCAGGCAGAGCAGCAGTAGCAACAACAACAGCAGCAGTAAGCATCTATTTGCAGTGCTTTATCACAGTGTGGTTATAAAGTTTGGCTGTTGTTGTTGTTGCTGTGTCTATGCTTTGCTGTTTGCCGCTTGGTTGGGTTGGGTTTTGGGTGGCTTCGGCTTTGTCATGGCATGACAATTAAATTTTTATGCAGTCAATGCTGACTTTGAACTATAATGCAGACTCTGATTGGTTAATGAAAGATTGCACCGACAGAGCGCAAGCGGCGAGGCACCAAAGAAAGCAGCTCTGCGGGTGTGTGGTCGCAATAAGGAAGTGTCTTCAGCACAGTAGCTGTGAAATAAATGAGAAACTTAATTATGCGTTTTATGACTATGAAGAGTTTATGCCGAGTTGTTATGGAAGATTGCTTGCGTTAATGGCTGGAATTTCATGCTTAGCCATATGCAGAAAATCTAATTGCTATGCTTTTTGTAATCGAACTCTGAAACCCCACCTTAAGTTATAAAATCTCTCATTAGTTTGATTTTCATGTGCTGCTTTCGAGTTCTGTTTGACAAAAAGAAGTTTTAGTTTGAGTTCATTAGCTACAAATTTCCTCAAATATTTTATGGTTTCCTAAAAAAAAATGTTTTTGCTGCTGTAGAAGCACTTTGTACTTTTTTTTCAGCCATTCCAACTCTTGTCTGTGCAGCTAAATCATCTTTATTATGCGCGCAGGCAACAAGTTTACAAAAAACCATTACAACAAAAACAACAAGACAGCATCATAAATATTGCTGCCATGTCGCTCCTTGCGCGCGTTTTGTATTTATTTAAGCAGCAATACGGTAGCTCCTGGCACAGCCAGCCTCGCACCAAATTAGATGCTAGCAAAAAAAAAGGAAAAAGCAAAACAAAAAGTGCCCACTTCGTAGACACTTTCAAGTAGCGATCGATGGCCCAAGTCGTGAAGTTGATGTTCTTTTTAAATAAAAAAGCCAAAGCAGCAAGAAAAAACTCAGCGCAGCAGCTGAGCAAAGCATGAAAAGGCAGCCTGTCTGCCAGCCAGCCAGGCAGCCAACTGTTGAAGCGCAGCTATTAAGTGGCTTAGCACGAGCCTAACATAAATTTGCCATTGATTCTAACCGGCTGGTGGACTCGTTGTTGCTGCTTTTTACAAGCAACCAACCAACAACTGTTGTTGTTTGCAAACGAGTGCAGTGTGCGCGCGCGTTTGTCTGGCAGCCACTTGCCAAAAGCGACACACTGCAGCGGGCGTGCAGCGTCGGCTGGGCCGGCTGGCTGCACGAGGATCTGGCAGCTGAACTTGTCTTGTGCTGTGCTAATCGCAGCCGGCATGCAAGTTCAATGCTGACAATGGCAGCCGCTCATGGCAAGTTTGCGCGCAATGCAGACATCGAAGCGAAGAAGAGAAAAGTGTTTGTTTGATGATCAATAAAAGACTCAAACAACGAACTGCAAGCATGTGGTAGTAGTTACAAGTAGTTACATAGGTTTGCGCAGAATCGCTATGGATAATGTTTGAAAGAGTTAAAATGCTTTAGAGTAAAATAGATGACAAAAATGTAATTATATTTTAATAAAAAAATTTTTACACAATTTCTTTTGGCAGTTTTTTAAACTTTTCTTTTGCTTACCATAAAAGTTGCATTGATTTCTTGAAAGTATTTAATTGCCAAAATTTTTGCGCTCAAATATAGAATCAAAATTCGGCTGCAGCTGGTTTGGCGCTTAAGTCTTTTGTTAGAATTTGCTCAAAGCGTTCGCTGTACTGATTCATCGAAAGCAATTGGCTCAGTTTACGCGCTTGAATGCAGAATACAAACCTCTATCAGTAATGGCTAGTTTGGCGCTTAAGTCTTTTGATTAATCAAAGCAATTGGCTCACTTTACGTGCTTGAATAAAGAATACAAATTGTGATCAGCAACAGCTGGTTTGGCGTTTAAGTCTTTTGTAAGAATTTTATCATACATTCTTCATAAGTAATTGACTCAGTTTACGCGCTTGAACACAGAATGCAAATTTCTATGAACAGCTGGTTTGGCGTTTAAGTCTTTTGTTAGAACTCTTTCATACATAGCGTTTGCTGTACTAGTTCCCCGAAAGTAATTGACTCAATTTACGCGCTTGACCACAGAATGTAAATTTCTGCCATTAGTTGCTTCGGCGCTTAAGTCTTTTGTAAGAATTTTATCATCGTATTTGCTGTACTGATTCCTCGTAAGTAATTGACTCAGTTTACGTGCTTGAATACAGAATAAAAATTGCTCTCAACAATAGCTGGTTCGGCGCTTAAGTCTTTTGTTAAAATTTTGTCATAAACTTTGCTGGATGCTGTCGGATTTTCATAATGAGTTCATATACGTTGTCTGCTTTAAAGCAGCGCAAAACTACACCGTGGATATGTGCCGCAGCGCGTGCGCAGCACATAAAAATCTTTGGACACGTAAACTGTGCGCAATTATGAAATGTCCAGGCCAAAGTGGCGCAAGCACAAACAACAAACATACAGCACAATAAAACAATGCGACATCAAGCAGCATCAACATAATTTAGCAACCATAGCCAGTGGCAAATGTCAACTGAGCAAAACGATTTAAATACAAAATTTATCATCAGGAAGAAGGGCAGCAAAAATTGCTAAAGAAAAAGTAAAAAAAAATATACGTAAAACACGATCTTTGGTTTTGCTGTAGTTGTTGCTTAATTTATTTTTGTTTTTGCTGTGGTGATGGTAAAAAGTGGCATTACTAATGTTAATTCCTGATGTTAATTTCTGGAAGGAAGGAAGTAGGAGAACTAGTAGGAGAAGTTTTATTTGGGTTAGAAGTAGTAGAAGTAGAAGAAATAATAGTAGAAATATTAATAGTAGTAGCGGTAGAGTTTTTAGTAGTAAAAGCGGTGATATTAGTAAAGGTAATAGAGTAGTTAGTAGAAGTGGTAATAGTGATAGTAGTAGTAGTAGTAGTATGAGTGGAGTTAGTAGTAGTAAAAGTGGTGATATAAGTAAAAGTGATAGAGTAGTTAGTAGAAGTGGTGTTAGTAGTAATAGTAGTAAAGAAGTGTTATTTAGTAGCAGTAGAGTTAATAGTAGTAGAAGTAATAGTAGTAGGAGAAATAGTAGTAACAGTAGTATGAGTAGAGTTAGTAGGAGTGAAAGTGGTGATATAAATAAAAGTGATAGAGTAGTTAGTAGAAGTGGTGTTAGTAGTAATAGTAGTAAAGAAGTGTTATTTAGTAGCAGTAGAGTTGATAGTAGTAGAAGTAATAGTAGTAGGAGAAATAGTAGTAACAGTAGTATGAGTAGAGTTAGTAGGAGTAAAAGTGGTGATATAAATAAAAGTGATAGAGTAGTTAGTACAAGTGGGTGTAGTAGTAATAGTAGTGAAGAATTCTAGGCCGAACGTTGTGAAAGTGGTCCACGAAAAACTGCCATTGCTGGGCTGGGAGGTCTGACCTCACCTGCCATTTTCCCCAGACGTTGCCGCATTGAACTACGGTTTCGATAGGACTAATGACTAAGAAATCGAAAAGTCATATCCACACATCTAATATTATTTTTGTTTTAATAGTATCAAAATCTCGTAGTTTAACTTTAATAAAAATGTTAGCAAAATAGTTGAAGTAAATATTTTAAATATTGTGGTGTCGTAAGTAGTAGTTTAAATCTTTGGTTGTCACAATTCTTAAATCATTAGTGTTGCAGTTCTGGTAGTTTTTAATGTACTTTTTCCACTTTTTGTTGCATTTACTCTCTGAATATTGCACTTGATGTAACATTTTCTATTTTGGCTAACTTCTTGCATCAAATTTACTGTCCAAATTCTGTTATATGATTTATTGTTGTTGTATGTTTTTGCCATTTGAGATGTGATTCTTGCTTCGCTAGCAGTTGTTGTACCATACACTTAGACATATAGGGTTCTGACAAGTTGTTGGTAATCAAATAAAAATGTTGTTGCTGCTGTGATTATTTTTCTTGCCTTTTTTGTTTTTGTTGTTATTGCTGCGGTTGTTGCTGCCGCTAATATATCAGCGACTGGCACAGCACGTAGCGCACGCCGCTCATAAATTGCAGTTGCTTTCTATTGTGGCAAAATGAATTACAAATAGCTATTTTTGCTGCTGTCGTTGATGTCGTTGTCATTGCTGCTGTTGCCTGTTGCATGTTGTAGATGCGCGCGCGTCTGTTAAAGTTGTCAATTCTGAAGATTTACAACTGCCACAACTGCCTTCAATGTTTTTTTGCGATTTTTTCTAGCTTCACTTTTCTACTTGTTTTTATTATACTCGTGGTAGTTGTTGTTGTTGCTGTACATGTGCAAAATGTTTTTATTGCTTTATGTGGCGCGCATTGCAACTTTGCGTTGTGTTGTTGGAAATTTAAGTGGAAATTAATTTTATGCCGTTGATGGCAACGAGCGTTGGGCGAGTGATGAAAGCGTCAAAGCAGCACTAGCACTGCAACATGTGTTATGTGGCACGTTCAACAACAACAATTATTGATGAACGTAACGATGGCCGCATGCCAAGTGCTGGGCTCTGCGCTTTTCTTAATTACTGCTATCAGTGGCGCGTGTAATGTATCGCGGAGTCGAGATACCGTACACACGGATACAGTGTCGTAAAGTGCAATGAATCTGATAAAAAATGTGTGCAGTTTGAAAGTGCAACCACACAATAAGCAACTTTAAAGTTTTCATACGAATTGAGTTTGAATGACTACAACAGACAAAAGACTTGAGCAACAAACTTGAACCAGCGTTACGCAAAGGGCAGTTCTGTGCTGCTGGTAGAATGATTTTTTGCCCGAATTGGGGGCAAGTCATGTTCGTGGCCTTACCTCAATTTTTCTTTATCTCAATTTTGAGAATTTACTTCAGCAGAAAGAACCAGACAATGCAAAAACAGCAAAATTTATGCGCACAAATTAACAGCTTTGAATCGAAAGCATACGAATTACGTTTATTTTTGCTTTTTTCTTGCCTGATTAAAGCCAACATGTAAAAAATCAGTGCAGCATGTTTGCCTTTGGAGAAAAACGCATTTAAAAGTGATGAGCTGTGTGGTTCATTCGCGCGAAAAGCAACAGTCAACAGCTTCAGAAAGTAGTGTCGCAGCAGCAGTTTCAGACAAATTTGGCATCCAACTGTGGCAGCGCGGTTCGTATGACGTATGCTTACTTATAAGGCAGCAGCCAATGCTATAACAATAACAACAACAGCCAGAAATGTGCAGATAAGAACATCAGCAGCCGCACGTGTGCATTGCGCTAATGTTGCACGTAAATGTAAGAAAAAACTAAACCTGGAGCCAAGTTGGTATACAAATAGTGAAGCAAACAAACAGTAAAATGCAAGAAAAGGAAAAGCGAGAGAAGCGAATGCGCGAATTTAAAAGTTGCTGCAGATGAGTTGGCGTAGCATAAAATACAACAACAACTGAAAAGTGCATAAAAAATGTTTTGTATGCGTTGCAGCAAAGCATAAAGCGAAGTAAAATATAAACAAGGAACGGCGTGTAGCAGCAGCAGCGGTAAAGTTGGCGGTTGAAGTTGGAGAAGACGAAACAAACAGTTGAGGCAAAGAAGTTGGGAGTAGCAAAACAAGTAGAAGGAGGGGGAAAGAAGGGATCAAAGGCTGGTTATTGAAAAGCGTAGAGAAGAAGGTGAGAAGAGGAGAAGTTGGGATTAGCAAAAGAAGAAGAAGGTGTGGTAGAGGCGGTAGTGAAGGCTGGTTGTACAAAGTCGGGGAGAAGAAGGTGAGAACAAAAGTTGGGAGTAGTAAAAGAAGAAGAAGGAGGCGTAAAAGCGGTTGTGAAGGCTGGTTATACAAAAGCGGGGAGAAGAAGATGGGAGAAGAAGCTGAGAACTAAAGTAGAAGCAATCATGTTAGAGAAGGAGAAGTTTGTGTTAGTGGGGAGTGACAGAACAGAGGATGACTGCAGCAGAAGAATATTGAAACTCAAGAAGAATTATAGAAGGCAGCAGCAGAAGTATTGTAATGGCGGCAGAGGTAGAGAGTGAGTGGTTAAGCTTGCTGCAGTAGTGGCGACTGTGGCAGCCACAGAAAAAGTGGAGGCTGCAGTTGTTTTCAGTAGAGTTGCCAGAATAAACAAGCAGCGACTGCAGCAGAGAGTGTGATGTCCATGGAGGCTGATAGATCAGAACAAAAAGGCTACAAAAGACTGCAGCAAAAGCGTTAAAGTCTATATTGAAGTAGAAGCAAAGGTAGCTGCTGTAGCAGTTCGAAAGAGCGCGGGACGCAGTTATAAAGATAAAGTGGCAAAGTGGCAGCTACAGCCAAAGCAGGCAATAAAGAACGGCAGCATGCCGCTCACTGCTGGCCGGCTGCCAGCTGAGCTGCCAAAAGGGCTCGAGCAATGGGCAAACCTGCATTGCTTGTTTGTCGTTGCATGTCTTCAGGATTTGTGTTGCCACAGTCAACAACAAACAAACCTTTTTCGCACTATGTTATTGTTGTTGTTGCAGCCTACGCGTATAGCATACTCGAGCCAAAGCTGCATGAAACTAGACTTTCATAGCGTCTTGAGACTTGGACTTTGCGCGCCATTTTCTACACGCCACTCCTTTCATTGTTGTGTGTTGTTCTTGTGTGCTGCAAAACTGCCACTTGGACTTTGTACCCGGCTGATTTACTATTTGTTAGGTTGTTTTTATTTACTATTTTGTCTTATTTGTTTGTAGCTATTTGTGTATTTTTTCAATGCGCGCATTTATTGGCAATTTGCGCGCAATTTTCTTGCAGCATATGATTTTTGTTTCAGTGCAGCGTTAATGTTGACGCTTGTTGCGACTCGCTTCGAGTGGTGCTAGAACATAGTACTGATTGTTGTTGTTGCTATTGTTGTTGTTATTTCTTAGGCTGGCACGTATGTCGCGCGTGCACACGACTCTGCGCTGATCAGTAGACATTTGTCATGCTTTTAAATCCTTTTATAGGGATTAGCCATTTTACTAGGAAACGTTGTCGGTTCGATTGGAAAACCTGATGAGAGACAAACATATTTCGCGCCATTTTCTTGTATGCTTCTTTTGCTGTCAGTGAAGTTTAGAAACTATACGCGCCGATTGTTTGATTGGAGTTAGAAGCGCTTATGTTTGAGGTTAGCGCATTTTAAGCTGAAGTCCCAATACATTTGCTGTCAGTCTGGGATAAGCTAAATGAATTGAAAGTCAGCCTAAATGTATGCAATATATTTCAGTGATTACTTTCTTATGCAAATGTATAATTCATATTGAACTTACGGCTTTGTATGAATAGTATACTTTTAGGCTCATTTTTTTGGCGACATATTACTGCCTCCCAGCATTTCTTCGTTGAGAAAATGTTGTATTTTTGTAAACAAAAAATTATAATTATAAAAAAAAACTTTTAAAATTATAAAAATTTTAAAACGAATGTGTCTTTAGGTTTAAGTAAGTTTAGTTAAATTTGCTTTAGTGCTTTTAATGCATTGGAACAGTCAGATAGTAAGGTGATCTCCTATAGAAGTGTCCATCAAGGTGTTCTGATAGCAAGTTTGTGCCATGAGTCTTTAGTTTTTAATTTCCAAAAGCCTAAATTCAAGACATCACTCCGTCAAGAACGTATACTCTCTACGCCAGCTCATTGGCTCGATCGTTATCATCAATGCTGTGATGTTTCGCCACACAAATCAAAAAAGCTCTGACCCGAGCCCCTCTCTGCCATTTCCTAAGCACTTCTCTGCATTCGCGCAATAGTCTAGATGAAGTAATTGCCAAGTCTAGTGCTTTTCATGCATTGGAACAGTCAGATAGTAAGTTGATCTCTTATAGAAGTGTCCATCAAGATGTTCTGATTGCAAGTTTGTGTTCCGAGTCTTTGGTTTCTAACTCTCAAAATATTCAAAAGCTCCAATTATGCAGTAAAATGCAAACGCAACAATATAGAGTGAAACATTTTTCAGACAACACCAACACACATCAACGTCCTTCTGCGGGTGTTGTAGTTGTTGCTGCTACTAGGTTGTTGCGCACTTTAATTGCCCACTGTGCACACGCCAGCATGCACTGCAAGCGGGCGTTGGCATTAATCATGTAGCGGCATTAATCAATTTCAATAAGAATTGTGCACAAAAAATATAAATAAAAAATTATAAAATAATAAAACTTGTCACAGCAATTGACCGAAACGGTTAAAAACATATAAATATTATTACTTGAAATAAACGGAATGGACGTTTGACTCGAGAGCGTAAAAATGCCACAAGACAAAAAGACAATGTTTAGACACATTACAGGCTGAGTGGCTGCAGTCAGCAAGCAACATGGCCAATTTATTTGTATGTGGCACGGAGCATGGCCCCAAACGCTTGTGGAATTTTTAATTTTTTACTTCAAGCATTCAGTAAAAAAACAGTCAAACTGACAGCAACTGAGACCAGTGTGAGTGGCGCAAAACACTAATTTGTTCAGGCAGTTGGGTGTTGCTTTGGAAACCCAGGCTCAGGCCCAAAGTGTGGCAACTTGTTATTTAATTTGCGGTTTGTTGCTGTGCCAATTTAAAGCCGTAAAATTGCTTTTCAAATCACGTCAAATTAGTAAAATTGTTTACTATTTAAATTCAAAATTTGCATGAAACCCTTTTGAACCTCTTCATGGCTTTGTTTATGTGTGTTTTGCTGGCAACATGTTCGCTGTTCTATTGGCAAATGGCTCAAACTTTGCACATTTCGTCTTTTGTTGTTGCTCTTCTACGCAACTGTTGTGCCATGAAACCAGTTCTTTGGCTCTCGGCACATCTTACTCGCTGCCCACAGCCGAGACAAACACCAGTTTTGTACTGGAAATCATAGAAATCAAGTTGGCGGTTGCCAACTTGGCTAACGAGCGCCCAATGTGTTCGCAACATTTATACAAACAACTCAGATGCTGCTGCTGCAATGCGTGTTGTGCTTGACTCCAACTCATTGCCGGCTTGTTTACTTGTCGGTTGGGTTTTTGTTTTGTAGAAATGGTTAGCAACATCTTTGTTTAATTTCTGTGCTGCAATTGTCACCGTTGTGCAGCTGTTGTGATGCTGTAATTAGTGGCGTCTCTATGATTTGCACTTATGTTGTAAAAATACAACAACCATAAAACAACAACAACTACACAAATTTGCAAAAATGCCATGGTCAAGTCGATCATAAATTTTGTGTTGCAACAATTCTAGACATTTTTGTTATTGGGGCCACTGTTGTTGTAGTTGGTTGCTTGGCTGATGTTATTGAGACTGGTTGGCATAATTTGTAGTAAACGAAGATGCGTTGATTTTGATGCTGTGTAGAATTTAAGTATGACTGTGTTTAATTGCTTTAGTGAGAAGCAATTGCAGAAGAACGTTTGTGTGTATTTCTAAACTAAACAGTCAAATTATTTTAAAGAAACTTTTGACTTTAGCAATTTAAAATTAAGTTTTTATGGGTATTGAAATTTTTATTTTGTATAATTGAACGCTTAAGGAACTGTTTTGACTGGTAAGTAAAGTCGGCGATTTGAATTTTTAGCGACCATAGAAAAACACACTTAAGTCTGGATGGGTTTGGTAGGTAGGACTTGCTACTCCAAGGCGGAGCCCACTTGGCCCATAAAGGCCTTTTGTTATACCACATTAATCGAACTTCGCTCAGTCATTGAACCAATTTGAGTTTCTTTCTAAGCTTAGTAGACTGTCAATAGTCCTATCGCCCCCTTGTTTGTCGAAGAAAATGTTAACAGATGAAGGCCACTTAGGCCATAAAGGTTCGTTGTGTTAACACATCAATCAAGCTTAAGTTCGCTTACTCTTTGAACAAATCTCATTACGTAATATTATAGATTCTTAATAGTCCTATCGTCTGGATCTCCTAGATAGTCGAAGAAAAGGTTGCTCTGGTGATGACCACTTAGGTCATAAAAGTCCAGTGTGATACCACATCAATCGAACTTACGTTCGCTCACTCATTGAACTAATTTTAGTTCCTTACGAAGCCAAGGAGACTGTCAATAGTGTCAATTTAGATTGTATGGATCGCTTTGATTGTCGAAGAAAAACTTGCCCAGGTGATAACCACTTAGTCAGAAGAGGCCTTTTGTGATAAGAAATAAATTGAGCTTAGTTCGCTCACTGATTGATATAGTTTAATCTCCTTAGAAAGCCTAGACGATTTTAAATAACTCTATTGCTTAGATCCTCTTAATTGTCGAAGAAAACGTTTTCCAGCAGATAGCCACTTAGGCCATAAAGATCCGTTGTAATACCACATCAATCAAGCTTAAGTTCGCTCACTCATTGAACCACTTTGATCTTCCTATGAAGCCTTGTCGATTTTTAATAGTCCTATCGGCTGGATTTCCTAGATCGTCGAAGAAAAAGTTGCCCTGGTGATGGCCACTTAGGCCATAAAAGTCCAGTGTGACACCATATCAATCAAACTTAGGTTTGCTCACTCATTGAAATAATTTGAGCTCCTTACAAAGCCAAGGAGACTGTCAAAATAGTACTATTTAGATTGTCTAGATCCCCTTGATTGTCGAAAAAAAACTGCCCAGATGATGACCACTTAGTCAGAAAGGGTCCATTGTGATACGACATCAATTGAGCTAAGTTCGCTTATTCGTTTGATCTCCTTAGGAAGTCTAGAAGATTAATTAAGAATAACTCTATTGGTTAGATCCCTAAATTGCCGAAGAAAAAGCCGAGAAGAAGACTGTCGAAAAGTTAAAAGTCAAGTAATTTTAATGCTGTTTGAACTGGGAATCATCAATAAGTTGTATTAAATACTTAAACAAACAAATTAACACATATATAAAAAATTCATAATTTAAATATTTAAACTCCTTTAATTGGATTTATTTGATCTTTTTTCATACCAAATAGTAAAAAATACATCTCAATATATTTGATTAGATTTCAATATATTTAAGTTGTATTAAATACTTAAACAAAAAAATTAACACAAATATAAAAAAATCATAATTTAAATATTTCAGCACCTTTGATTGAATTTATTTGATTCTTTTTCCTATCAAATAGCAAAAAAACAATTCAACATACTTAGAATTTTTCCATTTATCTTCTTAATACAACTTGTTCCAATTCAAGACTTTTCATTCCACACTGTCTTTACTGAACTCTTAATACTTGTTTACCGCATCCACACAAAAGTCTGTTCTTCCCTACTGTGGCCACGGTTGGCAGTTGCGAATTCAAAGTTGCAAACTTGAAATTTTGCCCGTTTTTTGCGCGTCCCTGTCAAAAAAGTTCCAAAACAAGCAAAGCACAAATTAATGTTTGTGCTTTAAATAAGTGCAGACTGTGTTGTTTATCAAAAAAGATAAACACAAAAACCAAAGGCGAGTAAAAATCAAGAAAGCAAAACAAAAGAACAAACAAAGAACGTGCAAAAGCAAACAATCCATACATAAAAAATATAAAAAAAGAAACACTAAAAAAAAAAACTAAAGTGCGCTGGAAAACAGCAGCAGCAGCCGCAGCATCTCTGCCTTTAGGCATCAAAACAAGAAACAAAATAAAAATAAAAATGCATTTAAAAGGAAAAATAAAACGCCTCAAGCGTGTGGCAAAAAAGTTAAAAACAGCCGTGCAGACCCCACCGATAAAATAGCAACAACATACAGTCACGCATTTCCACCACACAGTCAGCAACCCTACGAACTGCTGCCATCGACTCTAAACCAGAAGAAATTCGTAAAAGCGAATTTTTTAGTACTCGCTCACTCGCAATTATAGGAAACTCTAATCCACTTCTTTTACCACCAACACAGCCAACGCAGCGTGTACTGTGTACTATTCCCCACTTGCAGCTTTATTGCTGCCACTACTACGAATACTACGTGCGCGTACTACCAACGTACGAAGCCAGAAGTCGCAGTGAGGCGAGCAAAGCAAAGCCGCGTGAGAGGGGCAAACAAACTGAAAAACATATAAAAACTCTTAAAACGTGTTTTTTTTACGGACAGCGACAGGCCAGCAGACAGGCGGCCAAGCCTGTAGCTGCTCGATGTTGGCGCATAACAGAAAAAGCAAAAAAGAAATCTTAACAGCACAAATGGCGGCCATTTTGTTTGCCATCGTTGTGCTGTGCATAAGACGCTTAATGTGGTTGTTGTTGTTATAGGCCATGTTCAGTGTCTGTGTTTTTGTATTTTTGTTATTATTCTCGCTGTGTCTTATGGTTGTTGTTGTTGTTTTGCTTGATGGCAAAGTAAAGATTTCTGGTTTGCTGTGCAACTCTTGAGTCTGTTGTTTGGCGGCTTTTGTCGTTATTTTGAGTTAGGTTTGACTTTCTTGTTGCGTCGCGTTGAGCTTTAGGCGCGCAATAGGTGGCAACTTTTGCGCCAAAAGACGTTAACGGTTTTAAAAATTAAATTTCTTATAACTTGGAAAGACCAATAAAGCTAAGCAATGCTTCTTGATGAGCTCTAAACAACAAATTGTATCAAATTTTTACATTTAAATCTTTCAAAACAGCACCAGAGAAGCTTCTTAGTGTTTGTTTGCTGAGCTAATAATACAAACTTTTAACATTTTTTTGCATTTCCAACAATCAAAATACATTCTGGCAAGCTTACTTAATCGTTTGCAAAGGCTTAAAGTTTATTAAAGCGTTTCTTGGTATTGATTCGCTTCATAAATTTTGATAATATTCCGGTCACAAGCCAATTTAGGTGAGAAGTCTTTACCTGATCATAAGCGCGCGCTGTGTTCAGCGTCTACCTGCCCATCAAAGTTTTTTAAAACGAATTTTACCTCTTTCAAAACATTTTTATTTTGTTTTTTTTAATTTCCCGTCAACAAAAATAAGCGCAAAAATTTCCTTAAACATTTATTGAGCACATGATTTGCTCAGAGCGCAGGTGAGCACTATTCAAGCAGAGAGATTGAGGCAACAAAATTCTACTCTCTACAATATTTCTAGTTTTTTTTAAAACGTTTTGCGTTGTTTAAAAAATTTCCCATAAATGATCCTTAACAAAATTTCCTTTGCTCAACAGCAGAGCTCTTCGGGCGAATGTTGAGGCTCACAAGGCAAGAAAATCAAATATCAAAAGACTCAAACAACAAACTGTTAACTGGCAAAGCAACCAAAGTGTAGCACACTTTGAGGGTGGACTGTAAAATGTTTAACATGTTTCGCCGTGGCTGCAGTGAGACAAGCAATTCGTTGGGAACATTTATTGTTAGTTCGAAACTTCGAAAAGCGCTTAGCGAAAATTTGTTTGCATATGAGCAACGAATATTAAAATCCTTTTTATTTCATTGAAATAATCTTTACTCACTTTCAGACTATTGAATGCTTAATTTTTTACTTCACATAAACTCCTAACAATTTTTTAACCCCGTCAGATGTTGATTTTCGAGCACTGAAAATAGACGTTGATTAATTTAGTAGTGTTAACTTTTTTCAAGTCTATGGTCAATGAGCCCAAAACATCTCGGTTTTTCTTAACCTATTCTTGACCCTATCAGATTTTGATGAAATAAATCCAAAAGACATCTATAATTATTTCTTATTTGATGTGTTTTTGCAATATTTGAAGTGAGTATTAAATTAAATCTTGTGTCTTCATGCAAACTCTTAGCCCAATGTTGACCCCTTCAGATTTTGTTTTTGTTAAGTGAAAAACAGAAGTTGAATTATTTCTCATTTGAAGTGCTTCCATCAAGTTTGAGGTCAGTATTCATTCATTCATTCATTATTTAATGTTTTTCCAGTTTCTTTTTACGAATTCTTTTGATTTTTGAAAAATTAAAAATTATTTCTATTAAACAGTTTAAGTTTAAAATCAATTACTCCATTAATTTAGCTTTTTTTCTTTACAAACTGTTAACCCATCGTTGACTTTGATAAATTTTGATTTTCAAAAAAATGAAAAAAAAGCGTCGAATGATTTTTGATGTGAAGTGGAAGTAAGTTAAAAGTCAAAAGGCCCATAAAATCATGTTTCTCCAAACAAACTTTAAAGCCATTTTTGACCTTGTAGGATTTTAATTTCCAAAAAGTAAAAAACAGTGTCTAATTATTTTCTATTTCAAGGGTTTTCACACGTTTTGAAGTCAATGGGTCTATCAGTTCATGTTTTTTTATAGCTTTCCCGTATATAAACCATAACTCATTGTTGACTTTTATAAATTTATGATTTTTGAAAAATTCGAATTTCGAATAATTTTTTATTTGGAGCATCAAATTTGAAGTCACAAGACACATCAAATAATTTTTCTCATTAAAAAATGTTAACCCATGTTTTGTTACTTTAGATCCCGAACGTCAGGAATTTCTTCTTAAAAAGGTTTATTTAAAAAATTTTTTAAATAAACCTTAACCTATTTTAAAAAATTTTTTAAATACAAAATAATTTTTTAAAAAATATTTAAAATAAACCTGAACCTATTTTAAAAATTTTTTTAAATAAACCTACAGTTCAAAAATCAGGTTTGTAGTTTCAGCGGTTTGAAAATATGTATTAAAATATTTCATATTATTGATTAACTTTTAAATTCAAATTCAAACAAAAGACTTAAGCAATAAACTCAACTTAACTCAACTCAACTCAACTATTGGTATAGAAATCTAAAAATTTTTCAAATAATTTGTGAATTTTCAAATTCAAACAAAAGACTTTAGCAACAAACTCAACTCAACTCAACTCAACTGTTGTTAGAGAAATATAAAAATATTTCAATTAATTTGTAAAGCTTCAAATTTAAATTCACACAAAAGACTTAAGCAGCAAACTCAACTGTTAGAGACGTTTTAACAGTCGCGCTGACTCTGCTAAAAGACAGACGCATCACTTTTATGCACAGAAATCTACTCGTAACTTCCATTAATGTTAAGAATTTAAAATCAATTTTAAAATATTTTAATTAACGCCTTAAAGTATGCCAGACAAATTGATTAAAAACACAAAATTTCCCACTTCTATAGCACTGAGAGCTGCTGCAAAGGTTTTGCTCTTCTCGCAAACTTGTCTCTCTTGTTTCGCTGGCCTCTTTTCTCAAGAGCACAATGAACGTTTTTGGCCAAAAGAACAGGTAACACAGTACAGACAACAACCAGCAAAGAGCATTCATTACTCTCCCTCAGTATGTAGTTGAAAAAAATGCTGCTGTTTGTTTTGTAAGCGCGACTCAGACTTGAGGCAATGAGGTAGGGAATTTTTTCGTCATGCCAGCGTTCCGTCAGTGTGCCGTGCGCTCTTTCAAGCAACAGACGTAATGGCGCAAGAAGCACGTTGGTCTCTGTGTAGAAGCAATTGTGAGGAGGAATAACCAAAAACTCGGACAGACAGCAGCTGTGCAAACGTCTGTAGTGAATAATAAGTAGCGAAATTTGGCAGTAAACTCAAAGACAGTTTTCATTTGAAAACAACACACAAGCAAGCAATCAAAGGAAATAGCAAAGCAGTGAATTACTGCAAGTGAAATAGTGAAACAGTTTGCGTGCCAGTTGGCGAGCACGTTGCTTTGATTTGTTCGTCAAGATGCTATGATCGCGGCCGAGCGTTCGCCTATTAGAAGAAATGTTGCTATACAAAATGGTGACGTCAAGCTAAGCGGCAACGAAGTGATGTACGATTGTCAGAAAAGCGCGCAACATCTGCCGTACGAAGTGGCTCGTCGTATTGTTTAGCTACAAGTTAATTATTTTTTCGTGGAATTTCTCGTTGCTGTAGTCAACAATGTGCAACTTTTGACATTTGCTGTCAAAGTTTGAATTGGCTGCAAAGTCGTGAGCATAATGCGCCAAGTGCCGTGATGCTTTGCCACCTTAATTACATGTCGTACGCGAGTGACTAAGTGACATCTGGGAATGGCATTTTCAAGTTCATGAAAGCTCCAAATACTTAGTGACAGAAAAGTTGAAATTTTTTAACATACTTGCCAACTTTTGTGCCTGAAAAAAACTCAACATACGAAATTTTAATTGAGGTCTTTTGCGCCAAACAGGTGTATTTCCTGCTACAACCGAAACAACAGTTGCTGATGATATGTTGGCAAAAACGTAGCAAACACTTGTCGTACATAAATAAAGCAACCCTTGCCGACGGTCTGAGTGCGCGCGTGTGCTGTGCCAAAAGGGGTGTCTTCCTTTAAGTCGCGTCTACCTGTTTCTGTGCGTTGTTTTAACAGCCACAACATGTGCTTATTGAAGCGTTTAATAGTTGAATAAAAATTACAATAATAACAATTTCCCCATAAAGTGGAAAACGTGGCAGCCAAGTTGCTAAATTGTGACTTCACTTTGAATATTGGCTCGCAAACATCATACGAAGCAGTAAAATGGATACGGTTGCTATTAAAACCGCGCCACCGCATGCGCCACTAGCCACTACACAACAACAACAACAGCAGCAGCAACAACAGCAGCAGCAACAAACGAAGAGTTTGAAGAGCAATGCGGACTTTTATACAAAAACCAGTATTGGCGCGTTCTTTCAAACATGCAAGGTGAGCCAAATCTCAGCAACATTTTGGGGTTTTTCTAGTTCAAATATTCAAAACTTGGAGGTTAATAGTTATTTTGTGTAATTTGATTGAATTAGTTATAAAAAAATTGTGTCACTAATACACAAAGTTGTGTTTGAGTTTCATAAAACTCTGTTGACGGACAAGCCAAACAAATGTGTTTGTTGTTCTGGTTTTGAGTTTTGTTTTTTTAATTCATTACATTTAATTGCTTTGCTATAGAAACTTATCATAGACAAAAGTCATGGGTGAGGGGAGCGCAGCGCTGTGTTTGTCATCCAAGTGACTTGACATAAAATTTAACCAAGACAACATAAATGGCGAAACAGTGGTTTGTTTATGCGTTTATTGCGACACACAAATTGAAGCAAAACGCCTAACAACACTCATACATACAACTTTTTATATGTAAGTGGAATATTTGACTTTTCACCAAGTCAACAGAAAAAGAAATTACAAAAATAACAGACGCATAAATAAAAACAACAACAACTAGCAGTTACAAAAATAGAAAAACTACGCGCCCTTTAAAAATGAAACCAAGTCACCACCACTAACAACAACAACAATAACAGTATCAAGCAGATGCACAGAAAGCCATAATCAAAAAAGCAGTAACAACAAAACGTATGCTTACCACAGCAACAAGCCATACACAAAACACAATTCATAATAACAAAAACAACAACAATAAGTACATAGAAGTCAACAATTGTTTTTGGTACAATGGCAACAACAAGTGAAGGGCAGCCGCAAGCAGTCTGGAGCGCACGCACGCACCACCAACATGAAAATTCTAATGACGACGACAGAAATTCGTCATGAAGCGCACCAACTAAAATATAAACAACAACAACGCGCAGCTACTGAACCACTGCAAAAGAAGTCAACAATCATGAAATAATTTTAATGTTTAAGCATAAAAAATACACAGACACACAAACACACAGCTGAACACAGTCAACACACTTTCGACACTCAGCCAAGCAGCAACGCAACTTCACTTGTTGTCCGAACCAATGCCGCAATAGCAACAACAACTGCCATCAACAAACTGACAATTCTCCCTTCCCCCGCCTTCAACGACTGGTACGGAAAAGTAGTGGTTTATTAGAACAAACAGCAACAAAAATCATAAGCAAAAAAAGTTAGTCGCTTCTGTTCGTTCTGTTCTGTTGCGTCGCTGCAGACGTTGCCGCATTCGAGGCGCATCGTTGCGTTACTTAAGCTGCCATTGTGGTTTATTGTTGGTGTGAAAATTCTTAAAGTGCCACAAAAACTGATTTGAAATGACTTGTTCGTGTGGCAATTGAATGTTTAGGCGCGAAATGAACTCATCGTGCGAATTGCAATTAAATAGCTGCGTGAGCATTGAGTTTTTGCGTGAAGCTTACAACATATTTGAAATTTGTGCCATGGAGAAGGGCTCAGTTGTATATAAAGACATTATACTTATTCACTTTGAAAGGGTTAATTTATACAAAGTTGAAGACAAATATTGTCAATTTTCAATTTATGTCAATGAAGTAAACAAATAACTGAACTTTGAAATTATGTAAACGAATGCAAGTTTGTTGCTTGAGTTCTTTGATTTTATATGCAGTTAACTAAACCATTACTTGCTTTGAGTCTATCAGGTAATGAGGTAAACTTAAAACTTAACTGTTTTATTGGTCAAAAAACTTGTTTCAACTTGACAGTGAATGCAACTTTGTTGCTTGAGTTCTCAGTTTTTAGTTGAGAGAAATTATTACTAACTTTTGACCTATGCGAATGGAGTGAACTGATAATAAACTGCCCTATTTTCGTCAGGAAAGAACATTTTCTTCCTCTTTCGAACCTTAAAATTCATTAAACAAATGCAAGTTTGTTGTTTGAGTTCTTTGTTTTAAGTTGATTGAAACTGCAACTCACTTTCGATTTATGCGAATGAGGTGAACTGATATTAAACTCTTCGTTCGAACTTTTAAATGATTAAACGAATGCAAGTTTGTTGCCTGAGTTCTTTGCTTTTAGTTGAGAGAAATTATTACTCACTTTTGATTGAAGCGAATGAGGTGAATTGATAATAAAATGTTTTGAATGATTAAATGAATACAAGTTTGTTGTTTGAGTTCTTCATTTCAAGTTGATTGAAGCTGTAACTCTCTTTCGATCTATGCGAATGAGGTAAACTGATAATAAAATGATCGTTCCAACTTTTAATTGATTAAACGAGTACAAGTTTTTTGTTTGAGTTCTTCACTTTAAGTTGAGTTGAACTGTAATTCACTTTCAATCTATGCGAAAGAGGTAAACTGATAAAAAACTCTTCATTCGAACTTTTAAATTAATTGAACGAATGCAAGTTTGTTGCTTGAGTTCTTAGTTTTTAGTTGAGAGAAATTATTACACACTTTCGATCTATGCGAATGAGGTGAACTGATTATAAACTCTTCTTTCGAACTTTTAAATGGTTAAACCAATGCAAGTTTGTTGCTTGAGTTCTTCGTTTTTAGTTGAGTTAAGCTGTAACTCACTTTCGATCTGTGCAAATGAGGTAAATTGATAATAAAATGATCATTCGAACTTTTAAATGATTAAATTAATATAAGTTTGTTGCTTGAATTCTTCGTGTACAGATTTAGTTGAAGTAAACTGTTGCTCCGCTTGAGTTTAAGTGAATGAAATAAACTAAGAATTTAATTCATCAGCAAAAAAACTTGTGTTGCAACTTTTAAATTAATTAAACGAATGCAAGTTTGTTTTTTATTTTGAGATTTAATTGAAGTAAACTGTTGCTTATTTTGAGTCTATCAGAATGAGGTAAACTAAAGATTTAATTCATTACTAAAAACCTTATGCTCCAAGTTGGAAATTGAGTAAATGAATGCAAGTTTGTTGCTTGAGTTCTTTGTTGTTAGATATGGCAAACTGTTACTGTTTTTTAATCTATGCGAATGAGATAAAAGAGAGTAAACTGTTCCATAAATAAATGCACATTTGTTGTTTGAGTTCTTCGTTTCTTCTTCAGAGATCTGACTATAAATCAAAAATATGCCACAAAATATTTCATATATTTGATCTTAACTCGAAAATATATTTAATCAAACTGAACCAAAATTATCTGCAGCAACAAATCAAAGTTTGTTCTTTGAGTTCTTCGATTTTCCCACAGAACTCTGAATTCAAATCACTTTACTGTTCAGAACAAATACGGTAATAAAAACGCAAACATTTCTCATTTCAATCTTTCCTGCATATTCCTTTTGATACAATCGAAAAGGAAATAGCAGCTGCATTCGCTTAATTTCAATAATTTTGTAATTTTTCTCACAACTGTATAGAATAATGTGCGGTCATGGAAAATCTCACACACATGTTTACCAATGCCCAAAAAAATATATTTTCAAATTTTAAAAGTGCCCAAAAAACAAACCTACAGCACTTCGCTCTGTGTTTTGTAGCAACTGACTTTGTTGTTGTTGTTTTTAATCCTGTCAATGAGTGCACATGCGTGACGTAATAATGCACTGCCTGTCATTAAGGTAACCGACATTTTTTTGTGCAGTGTTGTTAGTGCCTTTGATTGTTGTTGTAATTGTGTATTGTTTTTTCAATGATGTCCAGTTGTTTCTTCTACATTTTTTAATACAACGTTTTGCTGCACATTATTGCGCTTTATTTGTTTTTGCTGGTTCGCAAAGGAAACCACAAAAATTAAAGTCTTAAACGATGAAAATTTCTGAGGGGTTGAAAAAAGTTGCTTAAGAAGTGACAATGAAGGCAGCAGGCAACACAAAACAGATGTGTCTGCTGTACAAGTCGAATGAAAAAGATATGAGCCAAGTTGGAAGCATGGCCTGAGTGCGTTGGCTTTCAGCGCCGAACAGAGTCTTGATGAATTGATAAAACATTAAAATGTTGTTATGAAACACCAAGTTGCTGCAATTGCATTTGCAGACATTTAATGCTATTATCGCATTGCCAGCTGTGCTGCAATAGATACAATCTATGCTTTGCAACATGCAGTGAGCTGAACTTTTCGCATGCTTTTAGCTAGCAAAATCACAGCGGAATTAATTAAGTCACTTACTTGGCTGCGTTGCTGTACAAAGTTTTCATGGACTGCGACATTGTTTGCAGTATTACTTCGCTGTCGCTTGCACGCACGCACGTTGACAATTTGAGTCGCATTTAGGCGGCTACGGCAAAGTGAAAATGAAAAGCGGCAGCTGTCGCCGCTGACGTGCCTCACAATTTATCACTGGCAATTGTGACGTTTAAATGAGCGGAAACTTTTGCGGCCATGCGCTGCCAAAGCTTGAAATTCGCCAAAGCAAAAATGACTGCAAACCAAAAGCGAGGAAAGCGAAAGACTCGAACCAAATGCAACAGCAGCAACAGAAGCAAAAACAATGGTCTGTTGGTGTACTCGAAAATTATTTTCAATTGCCAGCTGTCTACTGGTTTGCGTTGTGGACTGACTGTGTCTGACTGTCGAGTTGACGGCCTCTTTTCCTCTCAGTCTGCCCAGCGGTTGGAAAAAAATACTAATTCGCACGTCGGCACAAGAAAACCTTAAAGAAGTGTGTTGTTGTTGGGGTTGGGGTTTTTGTTGTTGGCAGACATGGTGAAAAGCGCTCAAGCGTAAGCGTAGGAAATGAAAAATCTATTCGAACGCAGGTTTCTTTCCCGCTGCCACTTGCAAAAGATGTTAATTGCTTCGTGTTGTTTTTGTTTTTGTGTCACGAAAGAAGAAAATGTGCACAACTGACATGAAAAGCGAGTTTATTGATTTGAAAAATATGAAAAAAGTTAACTCAGAAATATAGATTTTATAGAAAATATTGGCAAGTTTGATAAAATGAGTTTTTACTTAAACATTTAAAATGTTTCATTCAGGTACACAAATTTTATCACTTGTTTCTATTTAGAAGAAAAAACCCCGGAAATTCCTATTAGAAGCAAACAGTTGAAATTCACCTGTCGAATACCTTCGAAATTGTTTCGTAAAAACCGCCTTATGGATTTCCAAAGCTTCAAGTATGAATAAATATTTATGAACGAATGTTGCTATTGAAATGTGATAACTGTGTATGTGTTATTTTTCTTTGTGTGTGTGTGTTTTTTTTACGTTTTCTGTAATTAAACATTCAAAAATTCAAAACAAATGCTGCTTTTCTGCCTATGTGAATTTTTTGTTGTAATTCAAATGGGCTCATTATGTAAATTTTTACTATTAATAAGCCGCACATTGTTGGCTGGCGTTGCGTTTAAAGCTTTTATCAGTTACATCTACTTAAGTGACTGGCAGGCGGACGGCTGACTGGCCGGTCAGCAACACCCAAACTCGGCAGCAACGACAGGCACGAAACACTCTTGTAAACTGTGGCTTAAAGTGGTTTTCGATTTCTAAAACTGATATTTATTGAATGGGAAATAACAAAACTCAGCTGGTCAACAGCAACAGCAATCACAACAACAACAATTGTGTACAACAAGTGTATGCGCAGTGCTGCGGTTGGTTGGTCGGTCAGCTGCGATTTGTACGTTCAAAGGGAAATTATGCTAAGTATTGGTTTGTAATTTTCTTATATTGTTGCTGTAATAAACCTGTTGTTGTTTTTGTGAAAAACTTTCACAAAGCTCAAATCTCAAATTTTCTTCTGATTGTTGTTGGTATGGTTATGGCGTTGGTTTTTGGATACAAACAGTTGCATGTGTGTCTGTGTGGATGTTTGGTGCCTTATGGCAGTGTATTTTATTTAAATTAAGCTTTGATTAAAATGCATACCAGATCTGGCTATTTAAAGAAAATGTTGGAATTTGTTAACTAAATGAGAGAAAATCCAAAGCAAGTGTCTTATGGCAGCTACAACTTTAAGCGAGTATAATTTGTCACTTTAATTTTTTGATAAAGTTTGACATGGCATTTTTTGTTCGAAGAAAAATATTGACATAATTTTATTTGAATGTAAATGAAGTGAAAATTTCTCATAAATTAAGAATGAGAAAATTTTTATAATTTGATTAACTTCTTAAGTTATTCTATAAATGTGTATTCCAAATTACAGGTTAGCTTTGCTAAGGGGCGACAAATGAACCGAAAATATATCAGTGAATGTTGTCACAATCAGGTGAACACGCAAGGAGGAGTAAGGGACGGGTTTGGGGTATCTAATTGCGCCCAAATATTTGTTTCTTACAAACATTTTATACATATGAAAAATATGGTTTTAAATGCATTTTCCCTTTAAAATTGTATTCGAAACCTTCCCAAATTCCATTTTGTGTGCGCCACTGTTCACAATGATGATTATGTACCTAGTTACATTGTAGACTTAGAATCAATGATATAGGTGCAAGTCATTTATTGTCCCTATCTCAATACTTTTCGGCAATGTTACCTCTGATCTTAATTGACAACTTCGGAAAGTGAATAGCTGCAAACATAGCAATTAATCTACGAACCATTTCCCAGTGAAAATTTGATCGTATAGGGCGACTTGTCAGCCCTTACAGATTTTGATGGTGTTCCTCAGCAGATTGAGTTCAAAACACCAAAGCTCTAATTTAAGAAAGACTACTCAGTGTTGTTCCAAACACGAACGAAATGAAAGAAAGGTATACCATTTTTCTTAGAAGGGATCACATGCCTATACACTGATGATTCTAAATTGCCCAATAGATTAAGGGAAGTCTAGTCTTCAGACTTCCAGACCATTGCCATGTCTTCCAGACGAAAGTAACTGCCATAGTCGAAGCTTATAATTTAGCAAAGGAACTTTGGTTCTTCTCGGCAATTGGCGAACAATATTCTAATTCTGTAGGACATTCCAGTCGCTCTCAAGGTCCTGTAGACCTGCCAGCCACCTGACAATTGGGACTGCTTTAAGCAGATCTCTGAATAAGATTGATTGATTGATGAGCTACGATTAGTCTGCGTTCAGTATTAGGGAACTGCAGAGAAGATGGGTTAAATCATCAAAGCACCACGAGGCAGATAAGTAAATATTGAAGCCATTGATTAGTTTACATTGCAGTCAGTTCAGATCTTCTTTGATTATCCAAAGTTTTAATGCAAATTTTAATGTAAAACCTGGTAATGTGAATCTTTTGAAGCGCATGCAAGGAACATTTTGGGATTCAAAGTTCTCAGAATGTCTATTTGTGGCAAACATTTTGGGTGACAAATGTAATTTAAAATAGTAAGTATTAGGGTCAAAAGTTGGGTATGAAATTCTTTAATACCCGACTCAATACAGACAGTCAGCTAAATTGTGTAATTACAATTTTTCTCAATTGAGGTCAAAAGTGAACTCAATTTCTCATAAAAAAATCTTCATTTAATAAATTGCAATTACCGCTAAATTGCGTTTTAACCTTCTGCCTGTCACTTTCTCAAAATTACGTTCGCTGTCGTTTCGGGTCAGGATGACCCCAACCAAAGGGTAATATAACTTACTGGCAACCTTACATTACACATGAAGAAATGTTACATATAAATCACAAAAAAAAGGGGAAAAAGGGGCCCCGAAAACAGTTTTTCACGATTTGTTATTGGTTTGTAAACGCGATTAACACTAAATAATACAAGTAGACGAGCGCACAAAACCGCTAAGAGTTTTTAAATTCCGCTTTGGATCAAATAGGCCCCAAAGGACAGGCAGAAGGTAAATTGAGCTCGATTCGCATTCCAAGCAACCCTGTGTCGTACTATTATCGATAACAAAATTCATTCACATTCGATGGAACCAAAATAAAAATGAGAAACTGTTAAAAACAAAAGACATTTGACAACATTTTTTTACTTTAAAATTTCGTTTGAAAAATTCTGTAAATATTACTAAATGTTCAATACGTAAAAAGTAAATTATTTTTATTAGTAAAGGGCCTCTTTTTTGTATGACAAAAAAGGATAAATTTGAAAAAAATTCTCATTAACCCATTTTCGGCCGCTGGTCGATTTTTCGACCAGTCACTTTGAAGGAGAGTAGCTCTGCACTTAGACATTATATCTTTGAACTTTTGATGCATAAAATAACTTTGGTCTTTTGGTAACCCCTCGAAATAATAAATTTTTTTTAAAAGATAATTTTAGAAATGTTGGCGAAGGCACGAAAAAAAGCATTTTTGTAGTCATATTTTGAATATTCTGAAAAATATATAACCTTTTTAAATTATTGCTTTATTATTGATTATTTACGAAGCCTAAAGACCAAATTACCATAATCAATTGATATTCATAAGATTATGAAAATATTTTTACCTCTCAGCACCGCGTACTTTTCAGTGGTCGAAAAATCGACCATTGACCAGAAGTCGCCATGTATGTACATATGTAAGCCAATAATTGTTTGTTTTCATGCTTGATTATTATTTGACTTAAACTATGTATTTGTTTTTATTTAAAATTGAATTTTTATTAATTTATAAAAAAAATTTTGTAAAAAAAAAAACACAAAAAAAATCCAAAAATATTCTTGATTAAGGTCCTAAATGTAAGTCCTTAAAAGGAATTACAAAAATATTGGCTATTTCTGGTAGCGGCCGAAAATGGGTTAATGCTTAAAAAATTAACCCCGAATAATGGACAATAGTTTTAAACCTGGTATGGTTTCAAACAAATTTTAAAAAATTTTAGAAAATTCTAGGAAATCGTTGTTGTATTGTCAGCAGCACATCTAACATGACATTTTTTGAAGTGTGTACCGTAGTAAAAAATCGCAAAAAAGTAATCGAGGGTGTGGGCGGCTCTTCAATTAATCAGAGAGCGATTTGAGGAGTGTTGGGTTAATGCAATAAATAAACTATTTGACAACATATATGTCATGTTTTTATTCTATTTATGAAGAAATATGAAGTCGTATCAGAATCTGGTCTACTGTATACTGCGGTTCAAAAAACGTTTTCAAGAACGTTATTTATACATAAACCGAAAAAAATCATTTATTCCGTGAAAACAAAAACATGTTCAGTAACATTTCCGATAACATGTTCAATAACAAAGTAAGATAAATGGAGCCTGTGTGAGCAGCAAAAGCAATAATTTAATGATTCATTTTATTTGGTGTCTGGACAGAATGTAAAATAAAAAACTGCAAAAAACATTATTAGTCCAAATCTATGCTGGCATTGGAAAAAAAGAATAAAGCATTAAAGAAAGATTCATAGAAATATTATAAAAATGAAGATACACAAACGAAAATAAAGTACTAATAGAATTCCTACTTTTATAGAATTCCTACTACTAATTTTTAGTAGCTCAAAACTTTGAATGGTTTATTTAAGTCCTTAAAAACGTTCAATGATAAACAGAGAGTTAAAAAATAGGAAACCTGGGAAATTTTTCATTCAAACCGTAGATTTACGGTTACTTCTAACTTCCTGAATAACCAAATTGGCTCAAGTTTGCCACTCTTTCTTCTTCCTCTAACTGCTGTGGAATTTACTCTTAAAACAGCTTCCAAGAATTTGTCCCATTCTCCCCTTCAGCTGCTTCATTAGACTTAAAGAAGCTTATAAAGAACTTAATTGATTACTGCGCATTATGTGAAAAAAACATAGACACTGGTGTCATAAAAACACCTCTCAATATCAGTTTTCAATGCCTTGGCATATTATGTAACCCGGCAGCTGGCAGCAAGCGCAGACCAAATCATGACAGTCATTGTCATGAATCGCGCACAGCAATCATTGCTGTACATTGCTGTTTCGTAATATGACATTCTATGGTCAACACATGTAGAAAACATTTATTTTTTGCTTCTTATGTAATTTTCAGACCAAATCATTACAAAGAATTGAACAGTCACCTTATGCTAACGTTGCGTCTAATGTTGAGTTTCCGGTTATGTGCGGCTGCGTGTAGTGGCCAAAGCTGCGAGTATAGGTCGCTATTTGTTAGCTAGCCGACAAGACAATTAATCCTTATCGATGTCAGCAACTTTACGTCCGAGTGTGTGTGTGCAGGAGCGTGCTGGCGCACTTGAATTAGGCGCACGACACGCGGCAGCTGTCCAATGGACGCCTGTCGCCAATTCAAAGCGGCCATAAAGCCAACAGAAAAGGTTGGGCTTGAAAAGGCAGCATAAGGAAATCAGGTAGTCATGTTGAAAGGCTAATGCAAACCATGAAAAGGACTTTCAGACATTATATTTTTTGTGATTCAAAGGCAGTTATGGGTTTGATTTATCTTGACACATTCAATGAGCTGAAGAAACGTTGGAATACGCTATAGAAAAAAGGTGTTTGTTAGTCAGAAAACGAAAGTCGCTTCACATAAATCGTAGCACTCATAGCGAGCGTCAGCAGATTTCCAACATGTGCTTAGACACGCTCGACTGCCAATGGCCAACGTTTGCCGGCAACGCGCCAACCCAACTTGGCTGCCTATTTATGTTTGTTAAACGTTTTCAAAATGATAAACACTTAATTAGCATAATTTAAATGAGCACTTTACGAAAATCATCACATGCTGAAAATTGGCCGGCTGGCACGCATTTTGGTCGACTTTTGGCGTTTTTTGGCTCAAACGCTGCCTGGCTACGCCCACGTTGCTATCGGCAACGTTGCAGTGAGCGGCCACAGTTTAACAAGTTAATTAATAACAAACATAAAATGCTCCCGTAATGGGGCATTGCAGTTTAGTGCGCCCACTGTGCGGCGTGCAAGCGGCTGACGAAAAGTTGTGGTGGTCGTTTACCTTCCGGTCACCGGCGACCGGCGTCACATTTGAGTGTTTTCCATTAAACTAAAAAAAAACCAAACAAAAATGAAACGGCGTCACTTTGGAAAATCTTTCATAAAGAGCGTTTTGCATTTTTTAAAATAATTTACATTGTTTTCTAATGTTCGTGTGCGTGGTTTGCTTTTGATTTCGTTGACATGAAATCACGTGGTCGTCTGTGTCCAGCCGATGCCGGGGCGGAAGTGCGTGTGCCGCATTGATTGCATTCGGCCCACATTGAAATGCATGTGTGTTGTGCGCTTAACTCTAGTTTAATGCTTTTCCAATGAAGTTTTTGTTTTTTTCAAATTTTATTTCAATTTGTTTTTTGTATATTTTGGGTATTTTTTTTGTATTGATGATTCACTGCTAGACGACTGGACAGGGGAAATTTTTTTAAACTGCGGTGCGGTAAAATGTTTTTTGTTGTTACTATTGTTGTTGTTATTGTTAATGTTATTGTTGTTGTTATTGTTATGTGGGCGACAGTGTGAGCGTAGTACAGACGTTTAGTTTGGTTTCAATAAGTAAAAGCCGCCTATTATAGCGGCACATGTTAAGTTCGTTGCTTTAGTCTTTTGAATCAATAAATTGAATTTCAAACTTGTTTGCATTACATTTGAACTAAAAAATAATGGATTTGAAGAGAGTTTTAATTAAAAATAAAACAAATAAATAAAAGCCGCCCATTGCAGTGACACATTTTATGTTCGTTTCTTAAGTCTTTTGTATAAGTGAACTGAATTTCTAACTTTTTAGTAAGTTGAACAAAAAATCATGAATTTGAAGAGAGTTTTAAGTAAAAATAAGCCTAATAAATTAAAGCCGCCCATTGCAGTCACACAATTTATGTTCGTTGCTAAAGTCTTTTGTATAAGTGAACTGAATTTCTAACTTCTTAGTAAGTTTATTGCATTTGAGCTGAAAACTAATTGATTTGAAGGGAGTTTAAAGTAAAAATAAGCCAAATAAATAAAAGTCGCCCACTGCATTTACTCATTTTAAGTTCGTTGCTCAGGTCTTTTGTATTCATGAAAAGAATTTCTAACTTCTTAGTAAGTTTATTACAACTGAGCTAAAAAATAATTGATTTTAAGCGAGTTTCATGTAAAAATAAGCCAAATAAATAAAAACCGAATATTGAAGTGACACTTTTTACATTCGGTACTCTTCGGTAAGTCTTTTGATTGGAGTTTTGAGTAAAAATAAGCCAAATAAATAAAAGCCGCCCATTGCAGTGGCACATTTTATGTTCGTTGCTAAAGTCTTTTGTATTCATGAACTGAATTTCTAACTTCTTAGTAAGTTTATTACATTTGAGCTAAGTTTATTATTATTATATTGAGTAAGTTTATTACAGGGAGCTTTTCTTGATATTGAAGAACATTAAGTAAAAATAAGTGACCTAAGTAAAAGCCGTTTATTTGATTAAAAAAACCGTCCTTTGTGTTAATGATCAGTTCATTACAACTGGTTGGTTAGCAAGTTTACGATTGAGCAACAAAATTATTGATTTAAAAAGAGTTTATTGACATTTGAAGAATAGAATATTTAGAATATTTGATAGAGCTCGTAAGGTTTTACTAAAAAAACAATTACATTTAAAATATTTAGCTGATGTTTTTGCAAGTTGGTTTGAACATACTTCATTGAACTCTCCTTCTTCTTACTTTTATTGAATACATATATTTTTTATATATATTTTAAATGCTTCTATAAATTATTTTAATTATTTTCCAAAACAAATGTTTAAATTAATAACCAATTTAAACGATTGTTGCTCAAAACTGGCGCCACAATTTAAAGTTCCATTCAGAGTGAATCACTCGTTTAGTCATTAGTTCAACACAAGTTGTAGTCTGTTACCATTTCGGTAAAACGCTTTCATTGCAGTGTTGAAATAATTACTTCTTGCTAAAATAGAAAATTTCAAGTTCATTGTATACAAATTCATATGTGGTTCAATTAAAGAAGCTGACAGGCGGTCGTGCAACTTTTGCCATGAAGCAAACATTTTTTGTTTACACTAAAATGCCAAGTTATGGTGTGAACTTGTGTTGTTTTTTGGGGAAATATTTTGCCCATTGCGCTGCATGTATGCAGGCTTGTCAAGGCTAGACGCACAAAAACAACAGCGCAAAATTTTTTGTTACCATACAATTTTTTCATAATCGAGTCAACTCGTACTTACGTGCAATGTTGATAATTAAATGTGATTTTGTTGTTGTCATTACAATTGTGTGCGATTTGATATCGGCACGGCTGACTTGTGTTACCGTTGTTGTCAAAGCAAGTGAAAGGTTTCGCTTACACAATATAACATTACAAATACAAAAGGCGTCCACAACAAGTTGCAGAGGAAGTTACTTGCTGTAAGGCGCCTTTTGAAGTGCGTGTCGCTGACGCACCAGACATCTGCTTGCTGCGTTCACATAACACATTAGATTGCACTGAAGTGAAACAAAGTAATTGTAGAAGCGTTGCAGCAGCTCACTCGGATTTATATCGAAAGCAAACAAAAACTTACACTATTTTGTGGTTTGAATTTGCAACTTGTTGGACTTTTGCAACTTTGTGCAGCAGATTCCAGCAAAGAATCCAGCTTTGTTTCTTCTACTGCACACAAATTTCAAGCATTTCTCTATTGTATGTTGCTATGCCATGTAATTTGTACATGGACACATGGCACAAATGCTTTTTGTGCACATGCACTCGGCGCAATTGTCGCTGCTTGCCAAGCAATGCATGCATTGTGTGTGCCATTTGTGTTGGCTGTCTCGAGAAAACGCTCCAGTTTCCGCACTGTGCCCAAAATGCTCGCCGCTCAAGTGGCCGCTGTCCAGTTGTGTGCAATTTCAAATGGTTCTTTTTTTGTTTTGTTTGTACGCTTTGAACTGTTCGTGGCTTGTTGCCCGCTGTCCAAATGTAATTTTGTGGTTTTGCAATTTTCGCTAACAACAGTTTGATTTTGATTTTATTTTATTTTATTTTAAGTTTGATTCTTTTTGGTGCTTTTGGTTGGCTGCTCGGAGTTCGTGCTGTCAGCATTAGCTAAAACAAGTTTTGATAGTTAGTTGGCCATGTCCGTAGTTGAATTGGCAGCTGGCGTTGTGTGCTCTGATTTGGCCAGCTGAACACTACTGTTGTTAATTGGAGTTTCTGGAAGAGTTTCAGTGCGGCAACGAAAGCACGAAATTGGCCAAAAATATGGTGAACTGAGTACAATAACTTTGCTTTTTAGACAAAGAAAAAATTAATTAGCAATAAAATTATGGCTTCAAGTATGGAAACGAAAGAATCATTTTCGTGTTTAATTAAAGTTTAGTTTGGAAATATTTAAGTTATGAGTTGAAAAGGAATATAAAAGAGCGTTTGCTGCAAATGTAGTTTTGAAAAATTTCCGAAATTGCAAAACAAAGAAGAAAACGAAGTGAAAACAATTTATTTGCAATGAAATTATTGCTTATTAATTATTAAAATTATTATTCAAGTATGAAAATAAATGAAACATATTCATATTAAAATGAATTTTGGAAATAAACTAAAAGTTGGAAAACAATATTTTAAATAAACAATAAATATTAAACTGAAATAAATTTAATTTTAATTAATTTAAAACAATTTAAATACTTTAAAAAATTAGTTAAAAAATTAATTATAATAGAATATTGCTTATTAATTTTTAAAATTATCATTCAATTATGGCAATTAGAAAAAAATTTCAAACTAACCGGAATTTTGTTTGGAAATAAATGAAAAATATTTTAAATAAAAAAAATATAAAAATTAAATTGATTAAATTTAAATGAATGTAAAAAATTTGAAATAATTAATTGTTAATTTTAATAAATTTTAACTAAATATTCATTAATATAATTATTTAAAAAAAAGTTAATGTTAAAAAAAAAATATTTTAATTTTTTTTAATTTTTAAAATACTTTGGAATTAAACTTAAATTAAAAAAAAAAACTTAACTTAAACTTAATTAAAAAATGGTCGATTTAAAAAAGGTGAAAAAAAATAATTAAAATATTTTTAATTTATTTTAATTTTACAATTTTTTTAAATACTTTGGAATCAAACTAAAAGTTGAAAAAAATATTTTAGATAAAATAGAAAATATTAAAACTAAACTAATTAAATTTTATTAATTAAAAATAATTCAAATAAATTACAAATTATTTCATTTTAACTTAAAAACATTTTTACTAAATTTTCATTAATAAAATTAATTAAGAAAAAGAAGTTAATTTAAAAAAAAGGTTAAAAAACTATTTTAATATTTTAATTTAGGAAATTTTTAAAATCATTTGCAGTTTTTATAACATCACATTAATTATTTATTAATGGAAATTATAAGGTTATACATTTTTATTAAATTACCTTCAGAGTGTTCGACAGTAAGTTGGCTATGAAAATGAATTTAAAAAAAAATTGTACAAGGGTGAGGTTGCAAAACACTCACATCGACTGACTCAAGCTGATTGTTTGGGCATCCAAAATGGCCAACAATTTCTTGAGTACCTTTCAAAAGATGTGCAAACAGATTTAACTTTTTTAACTTTTGTTGACGAGTTCTGCCAACTTAATTTTAAAGTCGAAAACTTTTCAGACCAATCATTCTTCAAATCACTAAAAACTAATTTATTTTACAACAAAATAATTAATTAAATAATAAAGTTTTTGTATGAAACCTCTTTCTTCAAGTCACAGGTAATTAATTTATTTTACAACAAATTAATAAATTAATTAAATAATTAATTTTTCATATAAAAAAGCGTTCCTTATGTCTAAACTGTCAATAGCCCTAAGCCAAATTGAAAATGTTTTCTATTTTTTCTATTTTAATGATTTAATGATGTGCTAATTTATTTCAAAAGCACGTTCGCTGCTCAAGTCTATTGTTTTCCTAATTTCTTCCTCTAAACTCAACTCATTTGCCTGCATTTGCTAATTAACTCATAAATGACTTCCGATTGTGGGGGAAACGATACTTATGTTTAGGTTATTGAATTTTTCAATTAGACGTTCGAAAATTTGAATGCATTTCTTTGTCGTCGTTGCGTTTAGAAAGTCAGAAATCGCCCACATAATTTTAAATTGAAAAATTTTAAACAAAGATAAAAGCAATCGAGGCGCGCACACAATGCAAGGCAATAAAACTGGTTTACACAAAACAAACAAAAAACCAAAACAACTTCAAATTCAAAGCCAAATTGTGCATGAAACGCTAATAAAATTTCGAAAAAGCTTCAAAAGTAAAACAATCAAACGCTCCAACGCTTGGAGGCCCTTTTTTCAAAGCTGAAAGTTTGTAGCGCGCGCTCCAAATCAAACAGCGCTGATCTCAGCATAGCTCAGCTGTGGCATGAGGCTTGTTGAAAGGCGCAGCTGCATGCATACAACACTCACACACAGGCACACAAACAGAATCACACAGATGTGAGGTTAATCAAAGACAAAGTCAAGTCAAGAGGAAAGATGAAAAAACGAAAAACTAAACACAAAAGCCACAAAATGGTGGAAAAAACCGACGACGTGCGCTAAAGCAATAAAAATGACTAAAAAAAAAACAAAGACAAAACTAAAATAAAATAAAACCAAACACAAAAAGTAAGGAAACAAAATTTGGCAACAAAAATCAACTGCAAAAAACTGAACAACAGACAATATTAGAAAAATGTTGCTGACCCGAAAGCGGCACGAAAACCGACACAGGCGAATAAGCGATTTCGACGCATATGGGAAGCGCAAAAAAGTGGCAATACCACTTAAGGCACAGTGAACGCCTGAAAAAACATTGCTTAAAAATACGCAAAAGCTTAGAAACAACAGAGTTGTAAAAAAATACATGAAAAAAGTGTCTATTAACAAAATCAAGCAAATAGAAAGGAAATCAAAAGTCTGCAAACGAAGGCAGCAATCAGCGCGCGTCTGGGTAGGGTAGCGTAGTGGAGCGTATGGCAATAATACTTAAAAATACAACAACAAGCGCAACAACAATTTAACAATGCCCGAGCAGCAGCCAGATAACGTCGTTCGGATAAAAACGCAAGCGCGCCCGCTCCCCACTTTCCAGGCGCGCTTGTTTGCTATCGAACCGCCAACCCAACCGCCTGTGCCCCTTCACGACCAGACACTCGAAACTTGTGCCAAGTTGTTGTGCCAAGTTGCAGCAATAAGACCCCATAACGAACTCTGAGTCGATGTTGTGCGCGGCACTTACAGCGACCAGCAAAAGCTTCAGCCAAACCGACTCAAACTGTACCTATTCGCATTGGTGGCCAAGCGCCGAACAGTACTGGAAGCGCTGCACACAAATGTTGCCGATGCTATGATTTGTATTGCTATCTCAGACGACTTAAGACTGGCTGGGGCAATGTCGCAAAGGTAGAAACCAGTTTTGTTGTTTCGTTCCTTTCGACGCGACAAAGAAACAACACGGCCACAACACTGCCACACAGTCTTGTTGGCAGAGCAGTGTTTTAACTCTTTTGCTTGGCTTGAAGACTTGGCTCGCCACAAATTTTGTGTATCTCTTAGGTCGGCTGCCACTGCCAACTGTGTGTATAACAAATATGGCCGCTGTTGACTGAAACTCGTTTGAGTTACTTTTGAACGACGCAGCACGTCTTTGGTGACTTGTTGTTGTTGCCTTAAAGAAGATGGAAATTTAAGTTCCACATTATGAAACCATGTTTTTTGATTTTAGTTTGAGTTCCACATATTTATTATTTATTCAATTTTATACTTTTCTGCTTTCAGGTCTTGTGGCACTTGGATGCATTTCGCCGTTCGTTTCGTTCGCTCAATCATCATCTTTGCTGTGGCCAAGATTGCATATTCTGTGCACTGAAGGTAAGTTTTAGTTGCATACTTATATTCCACAAGTTAATTGGTATCATAGCGAACATGTTTGCTGGTTGCATACAAAAAAGTTGTCATACTAAAAGTATGCTATGATTTTGTAAAGATTTGAGCGCAGTCCAGCAAAATGTCTTGAAGGTCTTTGAAGATAACTTTGTAGTAGCTTTTTGTGCAAAGTTAAGAAAAGTTACGTTCTTTGAGTACAAGTTCAATGCAAACATGTTCGTTTGAATGCTGAAAGTATGCTTTAAAAATTTTATTATATTGAAATGCATTGTAAATGATTTTAAATAACGTTTTGTGAATGCCAAGAAAAACTTGGAAGATAAATTATTGAAGCGTATTTATGAGCTTTATACAGCTTCATAAAATTAATTTAAGAAACTAAATACTAAAAATTTTAAGAAACTACTTGTGTTAGAAAATATAAAACAAGTTTCAGTTTACGAGTGTTTTCAAATGTGTTTTAAAAAGAAACGAAACTTATGACGTGTGGTCAAAAGAAATCCATTATTTTTTCATGAAATGGAAGAATTTTTTAACAAAGTTAGAATGATCCGATTAAGGTCCGTTTTGTTCAAAAACTTGTAATTTTGAAGGTAATTGCTTTACTCTTCTCTCATAGAAACTCTCGTCCCTTTTAGCAAAAATGGAACGGTTGATTTTTATAAAATTCTCTTGAGGCAAAATATTCATCATTCAATCTTTCCCCATAGACAGGAAAAGATGGTAATCGCTTTATGCCAGGTCCAGACTATATAATGGATGTATTTTAACTAAGCTCCCGGAACTTCTGGCTATTCCCTATCAATGTGTGTGCTTGGCGTTCACATGACGAAAGACAATTCCTACCTATTGGCCAAAGCTGGTCGCTTCTGGGCGATTGCTTCTTTCAGACTGTGCAATTGTTGACTGTAGGAACAGGTCCGAGTTAAGAGTTTAAGCATAGATGAGCCCACCAAACACACAACAAAGCCTCCCTGACCATTAATCTTGGCTTGGGAACCGTTTTTGTCGGCTTAACGCGATTCGACTGCGACGGTTTTCGTTTGACATTGTTATAAGTGATCTACTTTTTTTATGTCCAGTGGCCATTTTCTTCAGATATTAGACATTACTTAATCGGTAAATAACAATAAAAAATAAAAGTACGACATTGTAAAAAGAATGCTGTCAGTGAGTTAAATTTTGTAAAGATTCCGTGGACATTGACCTGAAAGTTTTTCTATCTTCTATTAACATAGACAAAAGCTGTGGGCTTTGCGCCACAAAACCCTTGGAACACATTCTGTGCTACTATTCAGCTATAGGTAGATTTCGCCTTACATGCCTGGGAGCAATGTATTTCCCTGGGTTGGGTTAGAAGCCTCAGTTTCAATCAATTCTCGCCTTACACGTCTGGGCGTCCGGTATTTTCCTAGTTTGGCTGGGACCCCTAAGGTTGATATAAAATCAATGAAAGCACAAACATCCTAAAGAATCATTACTTCACCAGCTTTTAACGCCTAAGGAACTCCATCTGGTACCGCTAGGAACCCAACAGGATTTTCCTAGAAAATCTACCTTAAATGCTTAAAGCACTCACAATTGGTCTTGACGGACTTAAGTCAAATTGTAGTCACGCTATATGTAAAATAACCTAAATAATTGACAAAATTCGAGCCCAGTTCACTGTTTGTGTACAAGCAAATATATAAAAAAAAAAATATTTTAAAAATTTCCTCTATATTTCTCTTCTTATTACCTTTCACACGCTCGCAAAATCTTGAATGAAAATTCAGTTTCCAGCTGCAGTCCAATGTGTTTCACTACGTGCCGGCTGCTCTTCTACCCATTGAAAAGGAAATTCCCAACTAAACTACAAATGATATTTCAACATTTGCCACTTTTGCTGGCAGCATTCTCACACACATGTTTCTGAGACGTTTATTTTCAGTTTAAAGAATAATTTTAATTACCTTAAACATACACACAGTCACACACACTAAGAAGAAAGATATACCAAAGATAGTTCTTACAGAACACTAACAGCATTGGCAACAATGTGTGTGTGTACATTGTTGTTGTTCCAGCGTAAAAGTAAACAATGGATAGAAGTCTGCATGTAGTTTTGTGCACAATTGCAATTACCATCAGCCGCGCAGGTAACTGCAAGTGCGTGATTTGTCCCATTCGGCGTGTTGCAACTTTGAGGCCATGTGTGCATTTCTATTATTATTCTGAACATGTGCGTGTTTCGCATTAAATAATCGTACACCTATATAAGTATTTATGCATGTAACAGATGTCTATATTTTATGCCCTTTATGACTTTATAATGGGCGTGACGTGGCTAATGCCAAGTGTCGACAAGAGAGGCAGAATAGTAGAAAATTCCCACACCTTCTAGGGAATTTTTTATGACGATGGCCAACACATGTTGTTGAAGCGGTAGGTTTGCTGCTCAAGTCTTTTGTTTTCTGATAAGGGTGAAAATGCCTCAAGTAGTCTCAGTGATACACTAACTAAATGTAACTGAGAATTATTTTTCACCTCTGGTTATTCCCAGTCTTTGTGTGTAATATTTGGTAAATTATGAACTTTAATCTTTCTATTGAAATCCGCTTGGAAACTGGTTTTAAACGCTCTTTACAAGTAATTCAGCCAATTTAAAGCTTGAAGATGCTGCACACGTTTTGCGCATTACTAACGTTTTAATGTGCTATTTATGCAAGTCTAAGTTTATAGGTTGTCATGACGCTGTTTTTGTTGTTGTTGTTGCAAGCAGCAGTCACGTTCAAGCGTTTGCCAATTGTCCGCCAGGCAGATTCGTTGTGCAGTTTTCAAGCAGTTTAACCTTTTTTCTTGATTAATAAATATGCATGTTGATGCTGCTGAAGATGCTATGTTGAGTAAAAATTATGAAATAATGCTGGAAAATTGGTGTCAATTGGGTACAAATTGATTTGAGATTAAAAGAAGCTATCACAAGTTTTGCTTTTTTAAAAAGAAAGTGGTTTTTAGTAATAAAAATAATAATAAAAACGAATTTACTATAATTCACAGTTGGTGTTTTTTACTAAAGACCTCATTTTACTATTTTGATAGTTTGATCCAAATTTTTTTACTTGAATATTTAAGAAACAAGGAAATAGAATCGATTTTAATTGGTCAGAAATTGAAGAAATAGTGCTAGAAAATTTATGTCAGTTGGGTAAAAATTGATACAAAATAACAAAATTAGTTTTCAATAAGTTTTTTTATAAAGAGAACGAATTTACTATAACTCAGAGTTGGTATTTTTTACTAAAGACCTCATTTTACTATTTTGATAGTTTGATCCAAAATTTTTTACTTGAAAATTTAAGAACTAATGAAAGAAAATCGATGTCAATTGAGCAAAAACTAATGAAACTGTGCTAGAAAATTTGTGTCAAACGAATTTACTATAATTTATAGTTCACTTGAAAAAAACAACTTGATGAAACAATATTAAAAATTCGGTGTCCATTAGTTGCATATTGATTTTAGATGTTAAAAAACATTACAATATTTTAATTTTCTAATCGAATTCCCTTTCGAATTTTCAAGAATTACACTTTGCAACAAAAGACTTGTGACTAGTGCAAAATTTACCCAAATATTATCACTTACACACTTCTAAAAGTAGTTCAACTCAAATGCACGTTTTTCCGTACAACTACCCCAACCATTTCCTGCAATTACTGCTACAGGATGTGTGCATTTGTTGCTAACTAACAAGAATATTTACGGTAAGGTTCAACTAGCGTAAAGCCATTAGAATGCGTCTGTGCTAAATGTTCGCTTTGGTAATTTTCTCGGTATTTTGTTGCACCTAAAATTGCTCAAAATTTTCCCCGAAAATTTTACTCGACCTTATTGCGCGGCGGTGACTAGGCGATAACTCACTTAGGGTCACTGCAAACGCGACACAGATGGCGAAACAGCGAAACCATAAAGCCGCCAATAGTAGTTTTGGCTGATAAGGTTCGACAAAGGACAATTTGAATGACATGTGCGCGCAATTGTCTACTCATTTTCCGCCACTTTTCAGTACACATAATTGAAGGTTGCCTTTTCCAAGCGCTTTTGCATAAATTTCTGTCAGACAAACATACACATTTTATTATATATGGTTCTTTGATGAAAATATCATTGGGTTCGGCTGATTAATGGTTTTTCTTGAAATCGGCATATTGTTACAGCAATAGATTTGCTCGCTTTCCGGTGCCATTAAAACCAACCAGTAATAGTAGTGTGTGATAAATTAAGTGCTAAATATGTTAATTAAAGTGTCTGTGGTTGCATAATTATTAATGGCCACTAACTACTAACTTTGAGCCACATGAGTGACTCTAAGTTGAGCGGCTTCTGTCAAATTGTGCTGTAATACGTTGTGCTGGAGTGAAGCGTGTTTATGATGTGGGAAAATTGTGGGGAAAAGCTGGGAAATGTTGTGCGTAGTAACAGCGCCCATTCGGTGTAAAGTGCTGTGGGTGGTTTTAAGAATCAGAATTTTGCGTGTTGAATACAAACGAAAGACTCAAGCAACGAACGTGCGGTGAGTGTGTGAGGGAATACTTAATATTTGATTATATTGAGTACATTAAGGTTGCAAGTTGGCTCTTTATGTGATGTTGGTGTAATAAAAGATTTTGAAATTTGTATTTTAATAAAAATTACACTGCGTTGATTGGAAAATTTTTAAGATTTTAATGTGTAAGCCGTTCGCTACTGCAGGGACACAGAATGTTAGTTGACCCTGCAACTCTTTTAATTAATATATTAATTTATTTATTTATTATTAAGTTTATGAATTAACAATTCTTACAGACTACTAGAAATAAAAAGGCAACATATTCATTTAAAAAATTCAACTAACTTGTTTTTAATCTTAATTGATCTATTTAATTATTTTGATTATTTTTATTCATTAATATGAATTATTATTTATTTATATATATAATTAATTATTTATATATTAATATGTAAACTCAACTAAACGGGGCCTCAAAAAAATTAATAGAAAATAATGTATGTGTGAACGCCTGAAAAAGTCGTAGCGAAAGGGTTGATCGAAAAGTTTGCGAAATTTATTCACAGAAGTTTTATATTTTAATTTTTTATTTAAATTTTATTTAAAGCTGCTACATACAGTTCAGGCGAATCGGTCCCATATGGCAAACAGTTTTTATAAATCAAAAGATTTCCTTTCGCCCAGTATGAATTAATTTTTTTAAATTAAAATAAAGTTTTTAATGACTGTAACTGAACAGTCTTTAACAATCATACTGAAAATATTCTGCTCTGAAAGGAAAAAAGCAAATCCTTTCTTCAAATCCTATTAACAAACTGTCAGCGTTGTCTTCAGCGACTTTGGTCACTAAAAGCCTTTTCTTTATTCCATCTTTTCTAATCTTTAAGCATAGAAAAACGAATTTCAACTCGTCACATGGATTTTAATCCATCAACCTTCCATACTCTCAAATTTCAATATATTTAAATAAAACCAATGCATATAGCTAATCCCTTTGATCACTCCAAGCCATCATTCGATTTAATTAAATGAACTGAAAAATCAAAATCAAATGGCACAAAAATCACCCTTACTAAGCCAACGAACAGCGATCGCTCGAATGCGAAGAGCGCACAAAATAGAATCCTAAAAACAAAAATCAAACCTGACAGACAACCGAACGTAATGCAAAGCGTTTGATGTATCATCGTCATTATCATCATCATCATTATGATCATCATGGTTATCAGCACCAACTTTATTACCAACATCAGCCAGTCGCGTCATTGCGCCACAGACTCTCCAAGAGTCTAAAGACTCTAAAGAGTCCTAACGACACGCGATCCGCAGACAAGACATTATAAAGGAAAATTCGTTTACCAGACGCGACTGTACTTTTTCCCCACTACAAGCACAATGCTGCATGAATAACAACAACCACAATTGGAGAACAACTACAAACAAACGTACGAGAACAGCAGTGGGAACGTAGCTGTAACTGAAACAATGACGACACGAAACAGGCAACTGAACGTGGCGACTGTGTAGTGAAATGGTGCAAAGGTGGAAGCTAAGGTAAACATGTCATTAAAGCAGAACCGCGAGAAAAGGCATGAAAAGATGTGAAGTTAAGCGGTAGGAACGAGCAATAAGAAACTGTTGAGAAGAAGTAAGATGGCAAAAGATGGAAGAAGAAAAAAGGTGGGAGAATTTTATTGCTTGAGCAGACGAAGCAGTGAAAGACAAAGTGTTGTTAGCGGTGGAAAGAAGTGGCGGAAAGATGTAGTGGTCAACACGGTTACAGTGGCTTCAACACTGTAAACTGTGGCCAGCGGCAGAAGACTTCGTATTCGAGAGTTGTGTGTTGTTTTTTGATTGATAATGCTGATAGTTGGTTTGGGTTGTTGATATGAGCTAATATTGTAGTTATTGTAGCTGCTTTTGTTACTGTTGAGAGTTTGAGAAGTTTTCGTATCGTTTCAACTTTTCACTTGTTTATGTGTGTTGATGGTTTTTCCCCCTCAAGCTCAAATATAGATACGAAAAAAAATGAACACGAAGAAGCAGCATCAGCATGCAAATGAGTCGCATGTGCTGTTGCTCACGCGTAGCAACAATATTTATTTACAGAAAAAAAAATGGAAAAGCAAAGCTTGCCATACGAATGTAAGTTGCCAAGTGCACTGTGCCGTCACTTTACATTTGGTTTTTATTTATCAGTTGTTGGCAAAGCGTCAGAACACGCCGCACACGCAGCAGTTGCAGCGCTTTGTTTGCCAACAAAATAAACAAAAACAAGAAATGGTCGAAAGAATAAAAAAACAGCTTAAACAACCCCTTGAATTTGGGTCTTCAACTTGGCACTGAAGTGCAACTGACATCTTTTTCTCGCCCTCCCCCCACGAGGTGGACGCGCTGAATGCGTCTGGGAATTAATTAGAATTTTTATGCCGTCAATCGTCTGTTTTAGCTTAAGTTCTGTTGTTGTTTTTGTGCAAAGCATAAATTAAAGTTGCTGTTTAACTGGGAGAGGAAAACCAAGAAAAAAAATAGCGTAGAACCAGAAGTTTGGTTTAGTAAAATCGGCGCTAACAATGAGCAGCAAAGAGCTCCCACGCCAACCACAGCTCCGAGACGCTAAGCTGCGCTCAAGCAAAGCCAACCAAGTGACCTGACATGGCGTCGGCGTTTGACGTTGGCGTCTGCTGTGTGTTGTTTTGCTTAATTGCGAGTAAAATTAAATTTGATACGGAAAATGCACCACTTATGTCGGTTTATAAGTTTATATGTGTGGGTGTGTTTTTATAAATTGTTTCTTATAATTTGTAGATTTTCGTGGGGAAATTAGCAGCAGCGACTTTTTGTGTTAATAGAAAAGGCGAAAATTTTGGATAGGTTTGAGCGGTTTTGGTTTGGAATAAGTAATAAACATAATTTATACATTCGTTGCGGTTGAATGGTGTTGAAAAAATTTCGTTTGAATATAGTTTTGTTGTTATTTTGGGTGATTGCGTGTTGCTAGGCGCAGTTATGTGGTTTTATGAATTTAATTTAATTTTTGGCTTTTTAATTTACGAGTTGTAGCTTCAGTAGTTGTAACTTAAAACATTAAACTATTTTGTTATATGGCAGTTAGTGTTTTTTATTCTTTTTATATATAAAAAATGTATTGTTTTAACAATTTTATTGAAATGACAATGCTTGTACCAAGAAATAATTTATTTACAATTTTTCATTTTATCAATAAATAAGCGAGCAAAAAATAAATAAATAAATAAATAAATAAAATAAAATAAAATAAAATAAAATAACATAAAATAAAATAAAATAAAATAAAATAAAATAAAATAAAATAAAATAAAATAAGATAAAATAAAATAAAATAAAATAAAATAAAATAAAATAAAATAAAATAAAATAAAATAAAATAAAGGAAAATGAAATAAAATAAAATAAAATAAAATAAAATAAAATAAAATAAAATAAAATAAAATAAAATAAAATAAAATAAAATAAAATAAAATACAATAAAATAAAATAAAATGAAATAAAATAAAATAAAATAAAATAAAATAAAATAAAATAAAATAAAATAAAATGAAATAAAACAAAATAAAATAAAATAAAATAAAATAAAATAAAATAAAATAAAATAAAATAAAATAAAGTAAAATAAAATAAAGGAAAATGAAATAAAATACAATAAAATAAAATATAATAAAATAAAATAAAATAAAATAAAATAAAATAAAATAAAATAAAATAAAATAAATTGAAATAAAACAAAATAAAATAAAATAAAATAAAATAAAATAAAATAAAATAAAATGAAATAAAATAAAATAAAATAAAATAAAATAAATAAAGTAAAATGTAATAAAATATAATAAAATAAAATGAAATAAAATAAAATAAAATAAAATAAAATAAAATAAAATAAAATAAAATGAAATAAAACAAAATAAAATAAAATAAAATAAAATAAAATAAAATAAAATAAAATAAAATAAAATAAAGTAAAATAAAATAAAGGAAAATGAAATAAAATACAATAAAATAAAATAAAATAAAATAAAATAAAATAAAATAAAATAAAATAAAATAAAATAAAATAAAATAAAATAAAATAAAATAAAATAAAATAAATTGAAATAAAACAAAATAAAATAAAATAAAATAAAATAAAATAAAATAAAATAAAATAAAATAAAATGAAATAAAATAAAATAAAATAAAATAAAATAAAATAAATAAAGTAAAATGTAATAAAATATAATAAAATAAAATGAAATAAAATAAAATAAAATAAAATAAAATAAAATAAAATAAAAAAATAAATAAATTAATAATTAAAAAGTAATTAAGTAAATAAATAAGAAATAAAAAACTAAATAGATAGATAAATAAATGAATAAATAAAAAAATAAATTAATAAATAAAATAATTAATAAATCAATAAATTAAGTAAATATATAAATAAATAAGTAAATAAATAAATAAATGAATAAATAAATAAATAACTTGTTAATTAATTAACAAATGAGTAAATAAATATAAAGATTAATAAATAAATAAATTAATTAATTAAATATATAAATAAATAAATAAACAAATGAATTAATAAAAAAATAAAGATTTCTACAAGCTATTAAAAAAAATTAAAAATATTATGACATAAAATGCGTTCAGTGCAACCGAAGAACCTTAAGAAAGACCAGCAATCGGCTACTTTTTAAAGAGAGTGTAACTAGGTGGAAGTGGCGGCCTCAAGGCGCAGCTCAACTAGGCCTGGAGGGTCTATTGTCATTCCGAAAACACCTGTGTTGCCATCGGCCCATTTAAGTTAGTTTCTTTTATAAAGATTGTAGGAGTACGAAGTTTGTAGGTCGAAAGAGAGATACCAAGCGTTGTTATTCCGTAACTGCTCAATCGTACCCTGCCGACCGAGTTCGTCTGCTCTACAGTTTCCTAAACTATTCCTATGTCCCAAAACGCAACATAAGTAAATGTGAAGCTGCTTGGCAGTCTCGTTAAACGATTTTTTGCAGCTTACAATAAGTCTTTCAATCTCTTGTAACTGCGTCCAGAGCCCTATGAAGAGTGTAAATAAATCTAAAATATCTTAAATATCAAATAACCAAATCACCACATTTTTCTTGTTGAAATTTTTGGAATTTTTTTGAATTTTTCTCGATAGCTCTAAAATTCAATTCTGGCTATGACGAAGTTTAAGTAACAATTCTGCATTTTATTACTGCTGCCATTGAATCCATTGGCGCACTCATTAACGATTTTGATTTATGATCTTGTCTCAAGTGCGTCTTCTGTGCTAATGACAGTTGTAGAATTACACTAATGACGCTTCCAACGCGTTGATAGAAAGGATGCACATACCTTGAGTGAATTTTTGTGCTCTGGTAGTGTTGCATATTGATGCCTAGACAGTTATATTGTTACGTGAATGACTAATGGAGTTTATTCAAATGGAAAATGAGTCCAGACAACCAAGTTGGCCAGACTCAGCGTTTTGTTGGTAGATCTTACATGAGCAGGTAATTACTGACGACAAAGAATCAATCAGACTGGTGTAAGTTGGAAAAATGCCAAGAATTTTTCTTATGAAAATGTAAATGTTTAAGTGTGTGGAAAAGCCAGTCAGTTCAGTTCTAATGTTCCAGTGTCGTCTAAGGAAAATGTAAATGTTTAAATGGCTAATAGAGCCAAAGGCCTCTCAGGGCAGTCAGTTAAGGAAACATTCTCAAAGATAGAAGTGAACGAATTGTGGATAAAGTTGAGGTATGGACTCTTTACGAATTTTGTTGCTGTTTAAGAAAACTTCTAGCCTGACTAAGGAAAAAAAATTATAAAACTATAGTTTAATTTAAGCTTCGCTTTACTTATAACCACCCGGGTGGATAGTGGCCGAAAAAAGGCCTAACTTTAAAAAAACTTAAAAAATTTCTTTAAAAAATGAAAATTTTTTTTAAATTTTTATGGGTAAGGGATGTAAATCTTCAAAAATCTTCGGCAAGGATAATAAAAAAACTTTATCAAAAATGTGAGATCCCCTCGACTGGACAAAGTACTGAAAGGATAGTGCAAACAGATTTAGTTCCATTTAGTTCCCACTTTTGAATTTCTTATAAAAAATCTTGATCCTTACATTACGGAGGTTAGTGAAAATGCTCACATATGGAAATTGTAAATCGTTAGTTTTTCTGCTTCAACTCTGCATTCACTCCAGCACCATTAGACCAATCAATTAGCAGTTGAATGCACTCAACGTTAATCTGAGCAAACAATTACACTGCAGCTAATAAAAAACGAACATTTGTGCAGCAGGTAACAATAAACGACACATAAATTACCGACACAACGACAAAAGCACGTGTCATGTAAATGGCTGCGACTCTACGATCTCAACAGCACTTTAAACCAATTTAAAGAATTTTGCCCTAAAAAAAAAATAAACAAATCTATTAAAAAGACAAATAAATTTGTATGGTATATGGTTATCGTTGTTGTTATCGGAGCAATGCATTTAGTTTTATAAAAAAAAATTAACTGAAAAAAAACCAACAGCCATCTTTTGCATAGCACACAACACACAATCACTACACACACTTTTGTGTTCGACTTTATTTTTATCGCTTTTGTTGTTTGCATAGCTTGTGCCTTTGTTGTTTGTTGCTATGCTTTGCAGCTAATAGTGTTGTTTGATGATTGTTGTTGTTGTAGCATATTTAATAAGTGTGCAATGCTGCAATCGTGCGTAGTATCTATGTGGCTAAATAAACAAATGAGCAGACAGACGTTCTCGTCGTCGAGCGAGTGCAGCTTTCGTTTGTTGATTTTGTGATAGTGTTTGGTGGTGTTTTGTTGCTTTGTTGTTGTTGTTGTTTTGGTTGTATGTTTCTAGTTGTTGTGTGGTGTGGGTGCGTTGCTTTGTTTGCAGTGTCTGTATTTGTAAAGCAGCCCTTTGTGAAAGAAAGCAACGAGCGCAAATATTGGCGCTGATAAAAAGGTTAAAGTGTCACGAGGCGGCAATATGAAAAGTCGCTGACATTACAAGTCGCTGGCGTTACAAATTTGTGGGGGAGTGTCTGCTTGTGGGACTATTGGGATGCTAAAAGGTTGTTAAAAGTGTTGGGAACATAATGAAAGATACTGAAATAATTTCAGTGCATTTTTTTTTAGTTAAATAGAGAAAATTAAAGATTATGAATGAAATAATATTTAAATTAAAAAAACGAAAACAACGATTTTTTATGGTTTTAAATGGAAATTTCAATTAATTCATTAATAATTTAAGTAACCGAAATAAGGAATCAAATTAAAAAATATTAAAAAAAAAACTAAAAACAAAAATTAAAAAATATTAAAAAAATGAAGAAAGAAAAAAGGGGTCAATTAAAATAGAAAATTCATTGAAATGTTTTCAAATAAAAACTTAAATGAACAAATACAAAGTTTGGATGATATAATATTTCAAATACTTAAAAAAAAGAAATGAAGAAACAAAATGAAACAAAAATCAAAATTTTTTAAAATAAAAGACTTACATATTTTTACTTTAATAAAAACTTCAGTGAAACAAAATAAACAAAAAGTATAAAATCTGAAAAATTTTAAAAATATAGAAAGAAAAATATTAAAATAAAAATAAAAACGATAATTAAAACTAAAAATAGAAAAAAATAAGAATATAATAATTTAAAAACATAGAAATAATGAAATTAAAAAAATAAACAAAAGTAAAGATATAAAAATATAAAAACACTAATATAAATTACTAATATAAAAACGTAACAATATATGTAAATATATATTACAAAAAATAGAAAACTAAAACAAACTAAAAATATAAAAATATAAAAATATGACAATAAAAAGCATAAAACTATAAAAATATGAAAATATAAAAATACAAAAATATGCAAATATACAAAAATATAAAAATAAAAAAATATAAATTTATAAATACGCAAATATACAAAAAGAGAAAACTAAAACCAAATAAAAATATATAAATACAAACATGTGACAATAAAAAACATAAAACTATAAAAATATGAAAATATAAAAATATAAACATACAAAAATATGCAAGTATACAAACATATAAAAATTAAAAATATAAATTTACAAAAAAATAAAAATAAACACATATAAAAATATCAAAATACGCAAATATGCAAAAATAGAAAACTAAAACAAAATAAAAATATAAAAATATAAACATATGAAAGTAAAAAACATAAAACTATAAACATATGAAAATATAAAAATATAAACATACAAAAATATGCAAGTATACACAAATAAAAAAATAAAAAAATATAAATTAATAAAAATATAAAAATAAACACATATAAAAATATAAAAATACGGATATATACAAAAATAGAAAAAAATAAATGCATTGAAATCAAAATTTAAAAATAAAAAAATATAAAAATTTAAAAATACAATCACTTTCAATAAATTTCTCAAATTTAAATTAAAAAATAAACTATAAAACTAAAAAATTTAAATATGTATAAACATACAAAAATAATTTAATTAAACAACTTTTTGGAGAGAGTGTTTTAACACTACGTTTCTACGCTATAAGCTTTACACTTTCATGTTTTTATGCAAAACAACCACACATTATTGTTGAAAAATTAACCATAACAACACATTAGCTGAATGTTAAACTCCAAAACAGCTTCACATCCATAATTGCTTTTCGTTGGTCTTCAAAAGGTAACAACAAATTTTGATTGAAAAAATTACAGCAAATATGCCAACTCCAATGACTCATTTCCATTTACATGTAAAACTCATAAGCCAAAAGAAATCAGACAACAAACGTGCAACAGACAGACTATAAAACAAAAAAAACCAATGCAACAAAAATGTACCTTACCAGCATCTCAGTTACATACCAGCAAACAAACAAAAAACACGCATTTGACTCATCCGCCACACGAGCCTGAGTGCGTTTTTCAGCTCCATAAAGTGTTAAATGTTGTAGCAGTAATGTGAGTGGCCAGAAAAAACATGAACCATGGTAACAAATAGTTGGCAAAGTAATAAAAAAAAGGGTAACAAAACAGAGCATCGACATAAAATCGAAACTATTTCAATACGAAACTAGCATTGCCTTGCTTGACCTCTTGAGCGCCCAATGGCTCGTTGTGGTTCAAATGATGCATTTTTTTAATTGTTGAACTTTGCTGCGCACATCTTCTGCCAGCGCTCGGTACCTGACTGCATTTTACATTTTACATATGAATATGTATGAATACATTTGTAAGTATATGCTTTTTCATGTCTCCTTTGACCACCTTTTTCTTTAACTTTTTTCTGAAGTGGTGTCACTTTTCGCTGGAATCGAATGATGCATGCTTAAATAACTGTTTTTTTGTATTTATATATTGAATGCCACAATTTCGCTTAAATGCTTTCGAAGCGCACTTGGATTTACCATTTCCACATGTGACTTAATGTGGGTTTTTAAGTTACTTAAAACTGACTTATGGCAATAATTGTGTAGCAGTTGTGGTTTAGTTGTTTAACTTTTAATGCATTTTGGGTGGGTGGAATTTTTCAAAAACATTTGTTAAATGTTTTTCTGAAGAAGAAAGTTTTGTCTCCTTGTTCATAGTTTGTTCAATTGTGCTTTGAATTTGAGCATTTCTTTGTTCATAGTTTGTTCAATTTTGCTTTGATTTAGAATATGTTTGTATAATACTAAAAGATGGAAAAACTGTAAGTTAAAATGCTGTTTTTAAATGTGAGAGTTTATAGTATATTAACAAATTTTTTTTATTTACTTTTTTAAATTTTTTTTAAACTATAATACAAATTTCTAACTGGAAGATAACTACTGGAGATAATTATGGAATAAATATGTAAGCGATTATAAAAAATATATAAATAATTATAAATATATAAGTTTATATAATAATGTGAAAAAAAAATATTTGGCTTATTTTTATATGAAAGAAAACAGAAAATATTTGTCTGAGTCATGTTCTACAGCAGCGATGATCATTCTGTTACACGCGAGTCTCATAATGGTCATCACTGCTCTAAAGTCTGAGTGTTTCAATGAATTGTTTGGAATGTCGCTAAATGAAATAATTTTCTCTCGCATGCAAGTTTTTTTTGCGCCAAAGTAAATGTTGTACCCAGTGGTGCAAACCCTTCCCAAATATCTCTTTTCTACAAACATTTTAGATGACATATAGTTTCAAATGGTATTTGCCCAAAATGAAATCCTGTGTGCGTCACAGGTTGTTAGCAATTTTTCTTAGATTTAGTGGCCACATACAACATAGCACACTCAAGTGCTTGTTTTGCCATCGACAATTTGTAAGCCTGGCTTTAGTGCTTTCAGTTTGGTGTGTGATTTGGCGCTTCGGTATTTCCGTTTATGTGCCGTTTGCACAAAAGTAAAGCAGCAAACGAGTATTTGAATTGTATGGTCAGCGGTTTGATGGTTTTGATGTAAAGCAACATGCTTCAAGTGATACGAATTGAGGGCTTTTAATGGCTCATTGAAGTTGGTTTTGCAACTAATGCTTTCAGGCTGATAGTACACCTACTGGTAGTACATCCTTAGACCCCTAATGGGTCCTTGAGTAAAACACGATGGAGAGCGCTTATGAGATGTAGTAGTGATACGTTAAAGTACAAGATCTCTTGGTAAACTTTAGCACACTCTGCAGGCTTAGCGTCAGTAAGCCTTCATCTAGTCCGGGGAATTCATGTGTCCCAATAATTGCCAAGCAATGTCTTGAGTTGGCGGGGAAGAAGCAGAGGTCTAATGTTTTTAAAACTTCATGCGTTCAGTCAACTATTAATAAAACTGGTTCAAATCATATTAATAATTAATAATTGATTGGCACGACAGCCCGCTTACGCGAGACTAAGGCCTAGCTTCCCGCAACCACCCGTGTTGTGCGTGTGAATTTTGTACGCGGGTGGAAGGGACCTACAGTTTTATGCCGGTTCCGAACGGCAGGTTGGGAGCTTTTTCATAGGCAATTTTTACTCTCAGAGGTTTGCCATTTCCAGCTGAGAGGACAGCCACCGAAAGAGAAAACGAGTTTCCCGTTATTTTTTTTAGGTGTTACTACATGCAGTATTCGATCTTGCGTCGCTCTGCATGCGGTTCGTTGGACCGCGCACTAACCAACTGAGCCACGGCGGCTGCGTATTACGAACTTAAATAAAAGGCACTGTATAATTTTCCTAAGATTACTTAACCAACAGCTTTGCTTTGTTATATTTACATATAAACAAATTTTAAGCACAAAATGTTTACATGTCCAGCAAGATTTGATTTTTTTTAGCATTTCAAAACTTATATAAAAAATCTGAAAATCAGTATTTTTATTCTACCTTCTTTTGTAGTCTTCAATATTTAAGCCAGAAATAACTACACCCAATCCACAGCTGTCATCTCATCAGCCAGGTAACTCAAACCAAATCTTTGCAGCTCCAATTTCTTGCTACTGTGTCAACCACAGTTTTCTCAACTCGTTACCTACAATTGGTGTTATGATCATAATTTTTCATAGTGTTTCTTGCCACTGCTACAATTTGCTGCAATTCCTACTTGATTTGAATTGGTTTTGTTTTTAAGAGCCTCTACGAAAACAGGTTCTAAGCGTTTTTGGCTTTGTCATCAAACAGTACAGTTCCTTTCATGCCCATATGAAATCCGAGTGCAGTGAGCTCAGCATGAATCCAAAATGACAGCCACACAAACGCAAACAAAAACGCCGAGATTTGTCCCCAAGATTGCACAGCACACCCTCAGCATGCATGGCCGCAGCGGCACAGCATCTTTGGTAAGAAGAAGTTAGCAATGAAGTAAACTGGCACAAAAAATAGGGAGAAGCAACTGTTCAAAACGAAACTGAGAAGAAATACTAAAGGAAAGCAAAACAAATCAGTGGACTCAGCATCTGAGTTAGAAGTGGTGAAGCCAATTCCCGCCTAAATGCAATGCGAAGAGTTGCCAAGATATAAAATATTAAATGTTATAAATTTGAAAGGTTCAAGAATGGGCAACTTTAACAGATAAATGGAATTTAAAAACTTGATAGGTACTTACTGTTTGTTTTTTAATTTAATTTTCCATGCTTGAGTATTTTTTTAGGAAATATATTTGTTATTAAAATTTTAATTATTTAATTTAAAAAAATATTATTGCTTATTAGCAGTTCAGCTAATAGATTTTTATATTCTACTCATAATCAATCCTAATCTAATTAGTAAAACAAAATTGCGCACAAATTGAGAAAATTGACTGAATACTCATTAAACAAATTGATAATTCAAGTTCAATTATTTAATTAAAAAAAGCTGTTCCTGTTAAAATAAATTAAATTTTTAATTATGTAATTTATTTAGACGCGACCACTCTATGTAACCCAATACGTAGAAAAACCATGACGCAAACACTGCTCCACTGGCACAGCAAACGCCAACCACAGGGTGCACTTGCCAACCACAATCACAACCACTGTAAAGGTTCGGATTTCCAGATTTCATGCGGCCAACTTGTATGCTCTGCTCGAGCCGCGTCTGCGTCGGCGCCAATTGCACAGTCAGCAGTTGGCGTCAAGTTCCAAACACACTGACGCCAAGTTGCCATTCAGCGCTCTTTCTGCTTCTTGTCGTTCGCTCTCTATCTCTCTCTCTCATTTCCCCTATCTCGCTCTGTTGTATTGTGTTGTATTTCACCCCCATTGCAGTCGCTCAGTCGCTGTTAGCTCAGGTGAGCCAACAACTTGTTAGCGTTGCTATTGTTGTTTGTTTCGATAGTTCTTGCCGTTGTTGTTGTTGTTGTGTTGTTGCTGTTACCATTGTGTGTGGATGTTGTTTACCAAAGTTGCGCTCAGCCAGCTCGTTCTACAGGTATACGCCGCGTTGTTTGTCTGCTTTGCTGCTGCCGCTGCCACTCGCTCGGCGCAAACAAGTTTCAGTTTTGAGCCACTGTTCCGCGCGTTTGGACGTGTTTTGCGTTTTTGGTGCTACAAGTCAGTCCGCTATATCAACCAGCAACAGCGTGACAACTGTTTTCGAATTTTGCTTTGTGTTTGTTTCGTTTGTACTCTATTTGGATATCAGTGTTTGTTCGAATCAGAAGCGGATTCTGAACGCGCATGAAAATAAAAAAAACAAGAATTTATCATTAAACAAAAAATTTAAAAAAGCAACAAAAGAAGCTCACAAAAACATATTCAGCTTGCTTTTTATTCCAATGAAAATTTGAATATACGAATAACAAAAGGCAGCAACGTCTAAAGTGTGCATTATGCGACAAAGCTATGTCGAAGCTGTGTCGAAGCATATTGAAATGAGTTGTTGAACTTGAGCCGTTGGATTAAAAGCTGACTTGGAGTTTGATTGCATGAAAAGCATTTATTAATATTATTGGATTAAATCGAACGACGAAGGAGATTGAAGGTTTCATGACGGAATTGGCGAAGTGGTAAGCGAGCTGTTGAGGTGCAAATTATGACAAGAAACTATTATGGAAAGTGTTGATTTTGTTAGATTGAAGAGAATATCAGCGTTTAAATCAATTTTAAATGTATTTAGAAACGATTTTAGTTTGGTTTTCTAGTTTCGCAATGCAAGATTCGCTTTGAAAATATTTCTATTAAATACTAGAAAAAAGTCTTTTGATTTGGTTGTCGCTTCAGAAAACAATATCAGGGTTTAATTTGATATACGTTTATATATGTGACGCTGTCTTAAGGCAGTTTCTTGCATTCGAGGGTTAATCTGGTCGAAAAATACTACAGTAATGAGGCTTAAAAGGGATTAATATTATGTTAGGTGGGTGTGGTTGCTGAACAGGAGTTCACTGATGCTAAAGCAGATCTATTTTGATATAAGAAAGCCGTGGCGCACACAGGATTTCATTTTGGGAGCGTTTTGCGTACAACGTTTGAGCCGAAAACCATTCGAAACCATATTTTGTGACACTTGTTTTTGTCTTTGGGGTAAGGGGTTGAACCCCCAAAACTTCCTCTGTGTGCGCCACTGTAAGAAAAATATGAATAAAAGCTGCCTGCATCATTTATTCGAAGGTGATCTAGTATGACAACACTTATACGATCAACTTTTTAGTACAAAAGTTGAAGCGCCCCATGTGCCCAGAAAATGAAGTCTATAGAGAGGAAAGTGGTTCTAAAAAGAAGTCTATGGAACAAAAGTGAATTTTTATGTGTTATGATGTTTGGGTTTTGTATTACAGAATCTTCATCTGTCTTTTTAGACAAATAATTCCAATGTGTTTTGTAAGCAGCTGAAAGTAGAGCTTTTTCACTATTAAATCTGTAAATGCTTTGTCTTTTCTTAAACCAGATTTAAAAGAAAATTTGCTTTCTGACCACACAGCGTCCACTCAACCCTTAAAAAAATCTCATATTACACTCATAAAGCACCCTGTACCCACCTGTACCAGTGGTCCAAGTGAAAATTTATTTAGAATATAGTTTCTAATTTAAGCACTAAATATATTAAAAAAAAACAACAACAATATATCCAATTTGCATAAGACTGAAACAAGTTTTATTTTTATAGACGCAATAAAACCAATAAAATAAATGCAAATACGAGCAAATTAAAAAATCAACAAGACTTAACAAAATTGCCATCAACAAAGCCGCAAATGAAAACATCAAATGACTGTCGTTCGAAAAACATAATATTTTGTTGTTGTTGTGCGCTTTTTTCAACTAATTCTAGTCAACTTTGCGTTTAGGCGCTAAAATCAAAGTTTGCTTGTTTTTGTTTTTTATATTTGAAAGTTTTTTAGCTGCTGTTGCCAGACAATTTTTTGTGGCAACTTTTGGTCGATTTAATAGCTCAGCACTTATTTGCCGCTTGAACTGATGCGAGCATATGCATGTTGTTGTTGTTGTTTTTTTTTTGTTTCGTTAGGTAAACTGACTAAATTTAAGGTAGTGAAGCAGGTTAAGTTCAGCCATGAATTGATTGAAATGGACGCTCGAGGCGACAGTAAACCTTAGAGCTAAAGCGGCGTTGTATTGAAATCGAATGCATTGATTTAAATGTTTAATTTATTGCAAATTAACTAATTAATAGGCAGCACATGGTGGTTGTTTTTGTTATACTAAGCAGTTACAAGTGTTGCAGCATGCAGAAGGAGAACAACTTCCACTGCAGTGTTTGGAATTGTGGGTAAATTTTTGTAATCAATTTTGACTTAATGGCCACATAAGTTTATGCTTGAAGTAAGCATATATCTGTGTATTGTTGTTGTGCGCAATAACGCACGTTAAGTAGGCAATTTGTTTAGCTGCCTGCTACGATAAAATTATCTTGAATTTCTTTGCTTGAATGGAGTTTTTATGGCTGGCAATTAAAATTAGAATAATTTGCAACAGCGCGCAAAAGAGCAGAGATTTTGGGGTGTGGCAGCGTACTTTGACTTGGGCCATAATCATTTCTGCTTAGATTTTTATGGCTCTTATTTTTCTAAATTCACAATTTATTAGCGCAAAGGTTCTATAAGTGGATACAATAAAAGCGAGTCACATTACAGTGCCATGAGTTAAGTAATAAAGTCATTAACATGTGAGACTGTGGAACTTATGCAACACTTTGAAATGATAAAAAGTTCATGTTTGTAGGAAAATATTTGGTCTTTAGAAAATAGAATAAATAATACATAGATTTTAAAAAATACGTCACATTTATGAAAACATTCCATAAGGCCACAACAAAGCTTGAAAACCACAAAATCATATAAAAAAATATTTCTGTAGAAATCGAATGGCTTCCACGAATTGAAGGAACACACCCAAAGCGATTAAAATTATTGAACAGAAAAATGTTTAAATTATAGCAGTGCATATTAAAATATGCCAGCGCCAACAACAACAACAACATCGGCCACTATTAGCGTATGGCATTAATTTACAAAAACAATAAAAGGCGACCAACGACGTCAATTACAACATTTGCATACGAAACGCATAAAGGCAAAGCGCATACATACACAACAATAACAACAATAATAACCATAAGATATCACCAACATCGACAACAACAACAACAACAAAACAGTTTTCAATCAAATAACAACACATCTCCAACACAGCAGGTATAGCACTGCCACTTACTCTGAGTAAACAAATTAGTATGCGCCGAGCGGAGCAAAACAAAAGACTTAAGCCACAAACTTTATCTCTTCCAACTAAAGTTCAATGCAATGCATACGCAAGTAATGTTAGTTGTTGTATTGATTTCATGCCGCTTATGTGTTGTTGTATTTATTGTTATACTCATTGTGGTTGTTGTTGTGGCTTTGACAATTGTCAAGTTGTCAACAATACTGAAATTATTATGCTGTGCTCGCATAAGTGCGTCCTTTGCATAGAGTTTCAGCTTTTCTTCAGTTGTTGCGCATTGTATATAGATATGCAAATCATTGGTTTTGACTTGAAGCAAAGAATTTCTACTTTAGCAACTAAACTGAAGTGTTCGGCTTAGAATTTTAAAACTATTTCTAAAGCTACAACGCCCAGAGTTGGCCTAAAGCCCAAAGATGGTAGGTGTAATTTCAGAGCTAGTTGTTGTTGTAGTTAGTATTGCTTGTGTTTGTTGTTGTTGTGTGTATTTGCATAGAAAGTACGTTGACAGCAATTCAGCATGTCCGTAGTTATTTAATTATTTACTGAGCGTGTGGTGTGCTTTGCATTTTCAAACAATTTTACACACACTTGGCGGTTATTTTTCTGTGCTGCCTCTGTTGCTTGATTCGTTGTGCCATTTATAGCAAAGATTTTTTCGATTTGAATTGATATTAGGGCATTGTTTGACACAACACACTGACGCTTTTGGTTATTTGTTTCGGTAAATTTGACTTTTGTGACGTCTGCTCAGCACTAAACAAATTCACTTCAACCGTTGTAAAGTGGAGATGGTGCAGTTTTTTTATATCTTTGAACTTCTCTCTTGGCTGCTGATAACCAATAAATGTTTACGTTTTCGCGTGAGAATTCGCGTTAACGGACACCTGCTTCAAGTTGTCATTGTTTAGCTTGGTTTGGTGATGATAAAAATCTTGTTCGTATTTCTTGCCTGCTTCTTTGGGTTCCTTCTTATTTGTTCTTTGTTCTTTGGTCTTTTGTATTGTCAGTTGATGCTGCTGCTGCTGTCTCTTATGGCCAGTGCCTTTTTTGTTACTAAAACGAAATGCTTTGTGTGTGTAGTTCGTACCTGGACTCCAACCGCGCATAAAACATTTCCGTAGCACCTTTGAATTTTATTGATTTCTAGCTCATTTTGGATTGATAGTGTAATGAAAAAAACGTCTCGTCTCTTTTCATTCCTGCGATTTATTGTATTTTTGCGTAATAGATGAGAAATGCCATGGGGTCTTTGGTTTCTATTGTTGGTGTTTTTAGGTGCAGCAAATGGTCACTTGGCGACAAGTGCGTTGAGAGTTGAATACAACAACAAATAAGAGAATTGAGAAAATTCAATTCTTTTCTTTCCGTTGGAGACTTTAGTACTGTTTTGTGTTCAGTTTAAGGGTGTCTGGTTACTTGGCATATAAAGTTCGTTGCTTGAGTCTTTTGTCTTCCATTGCAAGCGTACACAGTGTGGTTGCTTCAGGGTTTCAAAGCGAGAATAACCAAAATTTGAGTAAAAATGTTTAATATTGTAATTTTTACGTGCAGTTTAAGTCTTTTGTGTCGTCAAGTTTGTTTCTTTGGTAACAAAAAGTAGAGTTTTCAGTATCATTGCTCTGACTTTAAAAAGCCACTTTACGCACTTGATTGCTGTGTGATAAATCTGGTTTTCATTAAACTGGTTTTTTTAAATTAATTCGATGACCAATTAATATTTATAAATGTGACAAATCTATTGATAGTTTCATTGGTTTATAATGAAATAAACTAATAATAACAATAATAATGAATATATTTGCCCAAAGTAAAATCGCAAGCACATTTGAAAGATGGCAAAGCACTTTGTTCAATTAAAAAACAAATTTATTTTGACCGCTCAAGTTGGTTACTTTTGCATATTCTCATACACACACACCAAATGGATTATCTTCTTAATTTTACGCTCAACCATAAACAAAAACTAATAACTTCACAACACTGAAGTGTGCTCGAGCGGCTTTCAACGCCAGCACATTGCGCCGCATTAGCTGCAATTAACTTCACTTCCCAGCACTTGCTGACCATAAGCGTCTAGCTATCATAAAATGTATTCATTAAATATTTGCACAAGCTGTCTGACTAACTGACTGAGTGACGGGCTGCCTGAGAGTCACTCCGTCTTTTTAGCATGACAACAAAAAATTTCAATATTAATAATCTCAACGAATAACTCAACAGCAATCACCTCAACATTGTTCAAGGACCACCACAAAAAATGACTTTAACAAAGCTCCATGCGGACTTGGTGCGCTTGGCATGTTGTCGAAAGCGTGTTGACCATTAACAAATTAATAAATATTTTTTAAAGTGCAAATCAATCAATTGCAGTGAACAGAAAGAAAAAACATAAACAGCATTGGTTGATTTTATATAAAAAAGTTTTAAAATTTAAATGCTAGTGATGCAGTAAAGCGATTCCACTAAAAAAAAGCTGCAACGGAAAAAAGATTCAACGCTTTTTTAATTAATATGCGGCGCACTGTTGTCAACAGCCACTTTGCCGTTAAACGTTGAGTTCCTTTTGCACGTCTTGGTGACGCCGACAGAAATAAACGTTTGAGCAGCAGCGGCACAAGGCGCCGGAAATGGTAGTTTTTCTTGTTTTTATTGCACCGGTTATTCAATAAAAAAATTGAGGCTTGTAAGCGTTGAAAGATAAAGTAACTAGAAATTACAAAGAACTTGAAACGAAATGTGTGGAAGCGGCTTATTGGGCATTTTAAGCACAGCTGCTGGTGGTCTTGGCGACAATTTCTTTCTTTTTGAGTTTTTTGTGTAGGAAGAGTGAAACAAGAACAACAATACACTTGAACTTGTTATTTTTACTGCAATCTGGTGGGTCTTGCGCTGAAATGTGGGCTTGTGTTGAGATTTTTATGTGCAATGTTTGGGTTTCTAGTGCCAACAAATGCCATAAAATGAAAGCATGGAAGTGTGACACAGAGTTAGTTTACTTCAGAGGCTTTTCTTGTATACTTACTTTAGGAGAAAAGGGTCTCAACAAGGCCTTATGCGTTTTGTTAGTAGCATTAATCGTTGGAAGTTCTGCAACAAAGGTGATTAGGCTATGGCTAGCAGTTCAAAGTGAATCGGGGCTTTAATCTGTTCAAAGGTGAAGGATTTGACTGCGTAACGATAAAATAATGGAAAACTTTTCCTAAGCAACACCAAGTCAGGCAGGAATAAAACCCTTGAACTATGCGCTGGGAGTCCAGGCGGGAGTTTGTATTCGGTTTTGAAATATTTGTTGGCTACTAAATGACATTTTAATGAATTGGTACACTTATCCATTGAAAATTTCATAATTAAATCCATCCAATAAAATATATTGTTTAAATATTTGCATTAAAAATATTACAATTTCAATTGAATGCAGAGATGATGATCCACCACACTTCATACATTTATTTATTATTCATAACAGTTAACTAAACGTTCAAAAACTGTGCACAATTTAAAATGCAAACATTTATTTTTACTACTTTTTTAACACATGATTTTTTGCTTGGTAATTGTTTAAAAACTGTTTAAGCTGTAAATTACTTAATTGCTGGCCGTTTAATTGTAGAAAACTCTAATGCAATAAAAAAGCCAAATTAAAGAAAAGCTCGCTGGTTTGCAACACCAAAGACTCAGTAAGGGCTCCATAAAACCGCTTCAAGCATGACTATCTGTGTACGAAAAAAGTCTTTTTGCAATAGCAGCATAATTTATTGCTGCGTAGCTGTATGTCAAGTACGTTGCTCAAGTCTTTTGTTTAGTAGCTAATTTGCTTTAGCTGTCGTTTGTTGCACATTACAGTGGCACGTTTCCAGCTGGTGACTTTTGTTAAGTAATTAATTGAAATTGTTGCATGAAAAAAGTCAAACCAACAAAACACAACACAACACAACAAAACATAACATTGGTCAAGTTGAACCATACAAATTAATGGATTTTTCTGTGTCACATTTTTTCAACAACAACTCAACCTTCAACTTGGTTTCTTATTAGGAAATATAATGCTTGTTTTTTTGAATTAAATCGCTTGCTTCCAAGTGCAATTTTATAATTTTTTTTAATTGTCTAATTGAAGCTTTCTGAGGCTTCTTAATAAATATGAGTAATGCGAAAATTGCGCGCTGTCCATTTCAATTCCAATACTAATTGATTTGCTTGTTTTGTGTGCGCGGCAGAAGGTCGCGTAGCATTTGGTGCTTGTCGCCAATATTCATTGACGTTGGTTTTGGCATCTAATTTGTGCATTTGTGTCGCCGTTGAAACCATCAATAATCGCCAAGTGTGTGATTTGCTTGAGGCGAAAAAAAATTTGAGCTAAGTGCGTTGCGTTGCTTCCTGGTTGAGTGTGTTTTTGTGACTGTTGTAGCTTAGTTTCTTAGAGAAAAGTGTTTTGTTTCCTTTAGAAAGTGTTTGATTTCCCAAAAGGAAATGCTTAAAGTACAAATGTTTGTTGGAAAATGCTTGAAATTGACGCTTTTGAGGAAAACAGCTTTACTTGAAATCGTTTTTACATATGCTGCGGCTTTTTAGTTTGACTTCGTTCAGGAAAAAAGCACTTTGATTTTATATTTGACTGTACAGACATTATCTTACTTGTTGTTGTAATAGTTTTTGCTTTATTTTCATGTTGTTGCCTTATTTGGTTTATAACTAAAATTTATCTCTACAGCAAATGACTAACTGCATGACTTCTGTGGAAGAAAGCCGCAGTTGTACGTTCAAATTATTTATTACAAATTTTTAGTAATCAATTTTTTTACAATTTTATTGTTTGACTGCCATAATTGAAAGCGTGGTAACAAGATTTCGTGTGTTTTTCCATAAAAAAAGAATTATAAGTAAATTGCTTTATGTAGCATGGTTTTTTATTGAAGGTTTAATCGATGTGGCCAATTTCTGCGCAGTTGTAATACGAAACTTGCTGTCTGTCGGTGACAGCAAGACACGTGAACACTTCAAGGTCTTTTAATACGAATGTTGATAAATACTGCTGGAGATTTCATAGTTTTATTTGCATGGCGTATAAATATTCTTTGAATGAATATTCAATAAATTCTTAACAAATCAAGCAGTCCATGTTTTTTGTTTTGGTTTTTACTGCATTGGAATTTAAAGTAAATTAAAATATAAATATTTTTTTATTCCTCTAGTTGAAGTTAGAAATTGCTTGTATGTGGTTTAATTAGTTCAAGAATATATAAACCAAATAAAAGCTAAAGGTTGAATAAACACTTGAAGTAGGGGAGAAGAAAAGATTACCTCTCTTTTTATTTCAAAACAAGGTTGACGTCTTTGAGGAGCTAATTTTACATGATTTATGAGACATTTTTATAACCGAAGAAGGGAGACTGTGTGTGTTTTTTAGGTACCAGAAAATAGTTAGGAGCAGCACCTAAATTATCACAGTGACATCATTGGTCGGGTATGGAAAACTTCTGCAAGCAATATTGGTTTTGACATTAATGAAATACATGTTCGTTTACTAACTTTTTGAGAGGTATTAATTTGTTTAAATAAAAAGGAAACTTACAAAGTAAACTTCAAGAAAAATGCAAAAAATATTTGATTTTTCAAACCCATATTGCGCAATAAAACCCTTGAATTTTTCACTTGTCTCTTTCATACATATTATTATTTTCTTCTTTGTATAATCTTTGTTATTGCTTGTATTTTCTCAATTTTTTTGTTAATTTTTTAATTTCAACTGCTCAAGCAATTCATCATTTTGTTCCCGTATACAAAGTAAAAAAGTGCAATCAATCTTCAGTTTTAAATTGTCCATAACTTAAGCATAACGCCCATTAATTAAAAGCTACACCTATGGTAGCGCTTGAGGTGAAGTGAGTACTGAAATAAATTGTGGTTAGCGATGACCACATGTGGTCAAAGCTAAACAAATATTATTTTAAAATACTTCCAATACTCAAATTATTGCAGTTCAAACCAAACGTTCTTAGAACTCACATCTAAAGGCAGTTGGGCTACACTTTGAGTTTCCAAAATAGCTGCTTACGTATTTGTTTGGCTTAGAATAAAAATAATAACATAACGAAACAACAAAAAAGCACAAACAAAAAAGTTATTTGAGTTACCCGCACACAGAAAAGTGCAAATAAAAATGATGGTTTCAAATTGTTTGTGCTGAACTCAGCTTTTTAAAATCGCTTCTCAGTGCGCTGAGTGTTCACAAAGACGCCGCTAAAAATTTATTTGACGCCGTACAGTTGGTGTCTGCGCTTTTCTGACATTAGCTGAGTATTGGCAGGGCAATGAAAAATTAGCTTTGAGCATTTTCAAGCATTTATAAAGCTTCATGGAGCATTTAACATTGCGGTGTAGCGTTTTGTTGGCGCGTTTATAAATGCTTAGCAAGCGTTTTATGCCCAGGTGTGTATAAATTGTAAGACCAGTTGTCAAGTGTTTAGTATTTGAATTGTCATAGTAATCAAAGAATTATCATTGCAAGGTTTTTAACAGTTGTAAGCAATAATATTTATGGAGAAGTTATATAAGAAAATAATAGGAAAAGTACCCAATAAATGGCATTTAGTACTGAATGAATATGAATCAATAAGCATATTTGACAGTTTATGAGTTTTAGCAAGTTTGGGACACTTTGTCACAAATAAAAGTAAATTTTTTTTATCGTGTAAACAATGTTTATGTTCTTTAATTGCATATTAAAATGTGTATTAAAGTTAGATTTTACTGGTGTAAAGGTTTTTTGTACTTTGTGACATCAACAATGTACAAGAAATTTGCCATATAAAACATTTTTGTTATATTTATTCAGCTCGGCAACAAGAAAGAAGTTGTTGTATAGAAAACAAATATTTGATGCTGCGTTTCTTGGCTACAAAAAATTTGTGACACTTTGTCACAGGTGCTAAATATGCTATTAGAGTTTTGATATTCTTTGTACAAGAATTTGTTTCGATAGATTTTTTTATTGCATTAATTCCATTTTGAAATATTGGGCTTATTTCTTATTCTGTCACAAATGTATAAATTTTTTGTTATTCATGTTGAAAATGTTAAGTACTCTGCAGTGCCAGAGTACTTAACATTGGCCATTAGCCAATTATTATAAGCATTCACAACAACCAACCCACCATTCAAAGTCTTCGAAGCAAATACTAACAATTTTGGGACAATTGTTATGCTTACAAAACCAAACCAAACACATTCTTCAATTTAGTGGCCAACAACAACTAATTATTGTTTCAAACTGTGACTCTCTGTAACAAATGTTTTACCATCCAAATCAAGTCGAATATAGTCTAAAATTCAGCGCAGTAATAGCCAACAACTATGTAACATGCTTGAAATAGTTTAAATATTTCAAGCTTTGAAAGTATCAACTAACAAATTTGTGACAAATGTTTTTGATACATAAAATACCAAATCAAGATACTCTAGAAATCATCGCAACAATGGCCAACAACTTTACTTATTCATGAAAACTATTCCATGCAGTAATTATTTATTTATATAAACTCTTCGATGCTGTAATTGGTGCTTTTAACAAATTTGTGATACTTTGTGACAAATTTTATGCTTACAAAACCAAATCAAACACAATTTTCAATACAGTGCAATAATGATCAACAACGGTACTTCTTCATAAAACCTATGCCATGCAGTAATTGTTGTTTCCAACGAATCTGTGACACTCTGTCACAGTTGTGGTATTTACAAAACCAAATCAAAATGATCTACTACTCAGCTCAATAATGTGAGTGACTGTGTTTATTCATATAAACTCTTCCATGCAGTAATTGTTGCTCCTAGCAATTTGTGACACTCTGTGACCAATGATATGCTTACAAAACCGAACAAACACAGTCTTTAATTCAGTGAAGAAATGGCCAATAACTGTATTATGTCATGAGATCTATTCTATGCAGTAATTGTCATTTTCAACAAGTCTGTGACACTCTGTGACAATTGTTGCGCTTACAAAATCTAATCAAAGATGATCTTCAATTCAGCTCAATAATGTGAGCGACTGTATTTATTCATAAAAACTCTTCAATGCAGTAATTGTTGCTGCTAACAAATTTGTGACACTCTGTTACAAATTATATGCTTACAAAACCAAACAAACACAGTCTTAATTCAGAGAAATAATGGTCAATAAGTATTATGTCATGAGATCTATTCTATGCAGTAATTGTCATTTTCAACAAGTCTGTGACACTCTGTGACAATTGTTGTGTTTACAAAATCAAATCAAAGCTGAATTGAAGCAGCTCAATAATGTGGGCGACTGTATTTATTCATAAAAACTCTTCGATGCAGCAATTGTTGCTGCTAACAAATTTGTGACACTCTGTGACAAATGATATGCTATCAATTTGAAGTCGACGATAGTCTACAGATTAGTGCAGTAATGACCAACAACTGTATTTCTTCATAAAAACTATTGCATGTAGTGACTTCCAACAATTTTTGTGACACTCTGTAATTTTTTAATCTTTAAAATATTTAGTTATAATTTAAATTGACTTCTGGCCACTTTTTGCTATTAAATTATTGAAAAATTTTTTAATTAAAATATCTACTGCCAGTAAAATAATATTAAAAACAGTTTAAAGATTTTCAGCTGCTACTGTTGCTGTTAAAAGGTCTGTGACACTTTGTCGAAATTAAAAATTTATGCTTTATTTATCAACAATAATACAAATCAAGGTGTTTGCGGTTTCTCGCAACTTTTGGCTACCAATTTTATTGCAAAAAATAATTTGTTAGAGTATAAAACCCGTCATTGGTTACGGTCAAGCGGCTGGCTGCTACTTTTGCTTGCACAAGTGGATGCACAGGTCGTTTGGCAAATCGATGCGTTGCTTTGTTTCCTTTGATTAGCTGCCTCATTGTTGTTTGCTGACTGTGGCCGCAGTTGGTTGGACAGGTTTGGCGGTTGGGTAGCGTGTGCCACTTTGCTGAATTTGGCAATACCGGTTTGGAAATTGGGTTGACGCTGGCTGTGATGCTGTGCTGCATACGTTGCATGCGAAAAGGGAAGACAGGGAGTGAAAGAGCAACAAATAAAAAAATTTCATAAATTGAAAGCAGCGAAAATGAAAGTTGAATGCAAGCACAGTAACGATAACTTAGAAGCCAATAAGCAAAATTTCAACGGCAGTTTAATGAGAAATTAATGCAAATACGGTGAAGAGAAGAAAGATTGGTGAAAATTTTATTTGGAAAAAACGACATAACCAGTTGAGAATTTCTTTCAATAACTAAAAATGACAATAAATTTTAATATATTTGATTTTGGTGTTTATGAGAAGTTGTTAAAAATTTTGGTGATTTATCAATTACGTTGGTTTTGATTTTTCATTAGAATTGAATTGTTTGATTTATGAATATAATAAAACTTTTACAACTTTTTTAATCTTAACTTTTGACCTGAAATTTTGATTTAAAGATCAACAAACTCTTAACTCCAATTCGTTTTGGTTTTCTCAGCTGGATTTTAGCTGCTTGATTCGTAATCTAAACTAAACTAAGGCTGCAAAATTTTATTATATATTCTTAGCTTTTGACGTTAAATTGTGATTTACAGATCAATAAACTCTAAACCACAACTTTAAACATTTCAATATTTCCAACTGATTGATTTAATTTCAAATTCTGCGCCAGTTGCTCGCACTTGGCAATTACGCACAAAATTACTTAAAAAAAATAAAAAAGTGCACCTGTATTTGTATGTATAGGTGGTTTGAAAGTGCATGTTTTGTGGCATTTAATTGCCGCTCGATTGCTGCCACATGCCGCCACATCAATGGTGCACTGCTGTTGCTGCCAACTGCTGCTGGTCTCCTAATGTCGCTTTTTAGCTTGAAGCTTCGAACTGAGTACTCAGTCCGTGGAGAGCAGCAAATATTTACATATATGCGTACAGCAGGACAATGGCCAGCGAACAGCATATGTTGTCATTAACTGCAATTTGCCTGACCATCCCTTTGTGGCAACTATGACAGCCATGCTCCATTGTGGCCTTCATTAGCGTCATTTGCTTGCGACCAGCGCGGCACGTGCTGCTTGCGTGCAGAAACCCTTTCACAGCGCTAAGCAGGCTTCAGAGACGCCTTATGTATCTTTATATGAACATACAAACACACACACATAATACACATACACTTGTGCGCATTTAATTGGCGCGAAGCAAAAGTTCAAATAGGCTAAAATCGCCTTAGAGGTTTCCTGTTGTTGGCTTTTAAATACACATTTGCGCCGCTGTGCCTTTCGGTTCAGCTCAGTTCAGTTCCTTGCAGCCATTCACACTTCCGCTTTGGCTGTATTTACGTTGGTGTTGGTGCTGCGGTTCCCCGGCATATCAACATTTTGCCTATGCAAAAACCGTAACAAGAACTTCATTATCTTGTTTGGTCGCTGCCAGATCGAGTCGCTAAATCGTTCTTTCATTCATTTAAATGTTGCTTTTCGTTTGCTTTTTTGTCAGTTCTTCAATTTCCCTGCAAGTTTTGTTACCATTCTTCGGTTACTTCTTGCAGTCGTTGTTGATTTCTTGACTTTTAATTTTTTGGTTTCAGTTTTATGCTTTTTGCAAACACTCCACTTGGTTGCTTGGCCGTTGTGATACGCGCTGCTGGGATCATGAGTCATTCCGGTTTGCTGCTTCCATTTGCAACTGTGGTTGGCGTTGCTTGGCGGCACCAAGTTTTGCATTACTTCAGCTGTGCTGATTGTCAGATTGCTGTTTTATTGTTTTTGCTTTGCATGTGGGATTCTCGTGGAGGTTAAGAGGGGTCAAGTTGAAATAAATTGAAATAAATAGAAGCGGAAGCATACAGTTACAAAGTTGATGTTGCTGGTGCGAGTGTGAGAGTGGGTGAGTCATGGTTGGGGCGGAATATATAAAAAAACTGAATTGTAATATGCAGGCATTGAATTTGAAAACATTGGCAGTGAGGATATTTGAAATTCATGTACAATAATTGTGCAGCCGACTTGAGGGAGATTTTGTAATAGAAATCAAAAGACTGAGGAAACAAACTGGAATGAAAATTTGCTCACAATGTGTTGGTGAATAGTCTCTAAAAAGAAAAAGGTTAAAAAGTTTGCAGCAAACACAAAATCAACACTTTCCGCTCTAACTGCAGAAAGTTTTCCATT